>JASEVX010000020.1:1684249-1985925 GCA_031761405.1 Serripes groenlandicus | reverse complement strand
AGCCTGTGCAGCTGCAACGTCTGATAAATATATATACTGATCGGAGATTACTTACACAAGCTTGCCAGATATAGATTATCTCAACTAATGTAGATTCTGATGAAACTTAGCAGTTCAAAATGATGATCTAAATCTACACTGTTAAAGAATGCCAACTTGTACCTTTGCTCTTGCACTGGCTCATTTACCCGATATATTAGAAGATCTAGAACTTGTCATTATTGACAAAATTAATTCTGGTCATACGATAGAGGATATTACATTTGTTCTTATGCTATTTCCCGACGACATGGTACTTCTCGGAAATAGTTCTTATGATATACAGACTAGTATTAGATACGTACTGTTCAATGTTGGGTCTCTCTGTAAATTGTTAGTAAGATAAAGAGTATGGCTTTAATGAAAAGAGGTGGTTGAAGAGCAAATTAAGAAATGTCTTTTAAAGATCAACAGTTAGATAAGTATATTACTTTAACAACCTGTGTAGTGTTTTCAACTATACAGGATCATTTGTATTCAATAATAATTTCATTGCGGGAAAAGGAAAAGGACAAAAAAGATACGACCTAAATGTCAAAACCCTTTGTCATATGTTTGATTCAATTCTGAAATTCCTAAAATATATTTTATAAAAAGGTGGACTTTAACAAAACACTTTACCGAAATTCTGAATTTAAAAAGGGGCATAAGTTTGTCAAAATGCAATCAAGAATTATGGCAATTGTCCTTCTGGTTGCTTCTATAATCTCAGGCAACTATATTAAGTTTCAATGCTCTACATTGAATTGTTAGTGAGGAAAAATGAACTTTAACAAAACACTTTACCAAATATACGACGCAGGACGACGCAGGACGACGCAGGACGATGCCGACGACAACCGACGCCGAAGAAGCTATGACATTAGTTCATCTGTCTGAAACATTCGAGCTAAAAATAACAAATTCTCATATTACATTCGGTGGTTTTGTGGATGGGTAGGGGAGGGGGTGGGGTGGATGGTGTGGAGGGGGGGGGGGGGGAAGCTATTATGTCCTGGCTGAGTTTCCAAAGTCTTCCTCCATTAGGTCAAAGGGAAGGAATTCATTTTCCATAGGCGACTATTATAGCATTATCGGTTATGGTTTATTAATATATAATGAATTAACACATATACCTGTATCAAATTAAATGTTCACCGACCGGTGACAGATTTAGGAGGTCAAATCAAAGGTCACCCTAATACCACACTGAATTTTACTTTCAATTTCAGAAAATACTCTATGTTCTGAAAGTGGCTCTTAATGTGCCAACATAGCTAAAAGCAAACACTATTTTTATTATAAATCAGTCACAGGTTATTCAACTTAATAAACAACAATTTCGACTTACAACAAAATAATTATTGCCCAATGGGAGACAACTTCAATCTCATATATTCATCTGAAATTCCCTGGACAAAATTGTCTGACCAGCAAGTCAATCCGATTTACTTCTCTTTAACCATAACTGACTGCACGAAATAGAACGCGCCATCAATAAATTGTCCAAATTGTCCAATAACAACAGACCGGGACATGATGGAATACCGTCAGAATTCTATAAGTATTCAATACTCTTCTGTTTACCTTTTAGAATGACCCTTTTAAGTAGAATACTCTCAACAGGTGTAATCCCAAAATGTTGGGGTAAAAGCATCATAACCACGATTCACAAAAGTGGCTCTTTAAATGACCCAGGGAAATATCGCGGTAATTCAGTAACTGATACCCTATATAAATTTTGTCTAATGTATGTATAGAATGTAAATATTTATCATTGTTAATTCTCGACATTATAATTGGGCAGAGGAAAACAATAAAATAGACGAGTGTCAAGCTGGTTTTCGTCGAATGAATGTATAGAATGTAAATATTTATCATTGTATATTCTCGACATTATAATTGGGCAGAGGAAAACAATAAAATAGACGAGTGTCAAGCTGGTTTTCGTCGAGAGTGTTCAACTGTTGATAACATATTATGCTTACAATCAATTATACAAAATATCTCACACGGAAACGTAGGAGATTCTACTGTCTTTATGTTGATTTTAAAAAAACATTTGACAACATTAATCATGCCAAATTGTTTCACATACTTGAGAAAAAATGATAAAAGGGTAAATAATTACGAGTCTTGAAATCGATGTATTTGAATTTGAATTCGTGCATAAAATTAGATAACAAAAACCGAAAATCACATCTTTAAAAACAAGAACTGCTGCTGTATTAGCACAAATTATCTCACTTGTAAGACAGGCACCCAACAAGGGGATGTAACGAGTAAAACAATCTTTATTTTATTTATTAACGAGTTGTCTCTCTTATTTCGACAGTCTTGTGATCCCGAAATCTTCACTACGGAAGACATACCGGACATTATTTGTCTTATGTTTGCAGACGACATCAACAACTGTGCTGAAACGGTAATTAAATTACAGCAACAACTTAATATTATGGAAACATTTTGTAATGACACTGGAATGGAAGTTAACTTAACTAATACTGAGAAAATTGTATTTAGAAATGAAGGTAATTTAAGGAACAACGAGAAACGGTATTTCGGTGGTACACCTGTTAATGTTGTTTCTAAGTATAGTTCATATACGATTTTTAACTATCAAACAGTATGAAAAACAATTTGGATATTTTCCAACTAATGAGTATTTTAACTTATTTGATTCAATAATTAAACCAATACTATGTTACTCTTCCCAGGTAAAGGGCTATTGCTACTCTAGTACTATAGAAACTGTTCACCTTGCTTTTTGCAAAAGAATCCTAGGTGTAAATCGGACTACCAATAATTCTGTTATCTTAGGCGAATGTGGAAGGTTATCTATTTGTATTTCATATATGATTAACTGCATAAAATATTAATGTAAGCTTTCATATATGTCCGACTCAAGATATCCTAAGCAATGCTATAAAATGATGAAACGTCAAAGAATTACTATTCATATATGGATTTGGATTTGCTTAGATATCACAAGAAATTGGTAACGTTCCACATTTTGTCAATTTATTTTAGCAGAGATTAATTGATAACTTTTCTCAGGATTGGCAAAGTAATATTAATTCATCTAGTCGATGTCACCACTTTAAGAATTTTAAATCGTTGCTTCATGTCGGAAAATAATTAGTATTAGATCTACCATATAAATATGAAATATGTTTTTCTAAATTTAGATGTTTTAACCTGAGGTTGGGTATTTAAACTGGTAGACATATATTTGTATGATATTATGAAATATATATGTTTTGGTGACTTATAGGCCCATGGGGCCGGGTGTTAATAATAATTGTTAAAGAATAAATGTATACTATAAATGCTTTGTAACACATGTCACAATAATAAACAATTTACTTACTTACTTACTTACATACCAACATTCCTATAGAAAGGAGAATAAGCGTATATTGTCAGTCAATTACCAGCAAAGAGGTAATTGACTGTGAATATCATGCTTTCTTCCATTGACTAAAATGTTCTCTTATGCGTGAACAATTTCTTTTAAGTTTGTATAAAAAGCGAACATCTTTAATTGACTTTTATTTTTCCTATGAGCTCTGATTCAGTGACGACTCTAAAGAATATTTAAACTTATGTATATCATGTCCTTTGTATAAATTTGAATATTCATATAACACAATAGGGGACACAGCATGATAACAAAATAGTTTGGGCCGGAGGCCTTTATTATCAATAAATATATTGACTTGACTTGGCTAATCTACGCTCAAGCTTCGAATGGCTCGAACAACGTGGCAATTTAAATATATACCCAGTGGTAACACACGAGCCTCTCTAACTACTTACAATATCTACTGATACACGTACACATTGTGTATCCACGGACATCAACACCTTTTAAGTTATATCACGGCGGACAGTTCATCTACTCATATGTTTCGTGGTTTTCTCACACCAGTACTCCGCACAAAATACTTTCCTAGCAACTGGCTGCTTTTCCACATAGACAGACTGTTAGCCCATTGACTCTTGTCACGCCTAAAAAAGGAATTATATGTAAACATCATATATCATCGTAATTGCAAAAGGGACACATTCTGTAATCTCTATCAATATTTCTATGTTGTCCAGTTTCAATTGTAAACTGATGCGAAGAAGTGCGTAACCTTTAGAATGGTGTTTCTATACTTTACTATAAATAGTTTTGTTAAATAATCAGACAATCTAAAGGTTTTTTTTATACATATATACAAACAAAGAGACGATTTGCTATTCATATCTCGAAACCAGTCATAAAGGTACAAATATAATTAACATTGACAGATTCTGAGTATAACCAATCATCGAAAGTTGTTGCAGTAAATCTCGAACCGTACTAGCCCAGTTGACAGTATTGTCTTTTTGTTTAATATTATGACATTGATTACGGAAAACTGTTGATTAAATACAATGTCCACGTGTTGTAATTACTAGCTTTAAGTAATATTCAACAATTCTACGTTTCATAGTTAATCGCAAGGGGTATATTATATATATATATTTTATTGCGTTAAAACATACTTGTTTTATAGCATATACAAATTTACATAACTAAGAGAATATAGATTAACAGAAGAGAATTACAAAAATAAATATTTAACCCACAAAATAGTATCTTTTTAACCCCTCGTCGCTCGTAGACGAGTTGTATGTCACACGCGATAAGTGCAGGTCAAGATCAACCCGTGTATATTTATATATATAAACAGTTTGGTCTCCATCTTCACTTCTCGCCTGATGCTTCAAGATCTTTCCCAGAATATACAAGTAATGGCAAATATAAGACGGGATAGTCCGATTTGGAAATACGGCGACGACGGCGTTAATTATATGATCGTCTTTGCTCACAATGTTTTCGAAAATATGTTAGAATAAAGAGTTATATATCTACAAACCTTAATAGAATGTGACAGTTTACATATTAACAATAATTAAGTGAAGGTGTATTTACAAAAAAGAAGCATAACATATACATTTAACCCATACATGTATCCCTATATAAAGCAGTACATATAAGACCGCGTGTACTCACGTTCTAGTCTTATTGGCATAAAATATATACTTAGCTAATTTGTTTAACACAATTCTTGAATTTGATGTCATCAGATTTATGAATTTTTGTTGAGTTGGCCACGTATAATAGTATTTTTTGATGTATTTAGATCTTAAATCAGAATATTTCGAACAAATGAGTAAAAAATGATATTCATTTTCAATTAATTTATAGTTACAATTTGTACAGTATCTTTCATTTCTTAAAATATTGTTATGACGACCACTTTCAATGTTTAATTTATGGGACGAAGTTCGAAATTTTATAAAGGCAGTTCTGTATTTGTGTTCTTTAATGATTTCAAGATAGTTTTCCTGTTCGAACGAATGTTTAAATAAACAATATGTTTCAAGTCGTGTAGAGTTGTTAATTTCAGTATACCAGTGTTGTTGGTAAATATCTGTTATCCTTTGTTTAATAGAATTGTAATTTATATGCATGGTATATTGGTTTTCCCATATGTTTGATAGTCCTATTTGTTCTAAATTTGTTTTAATATGATATGCCCAGTTTTTTTTATTATATGTATTATTGTTGTCAGCGTCAATTTTTAACATATTGTAAACTTTAAAAACGATACTATTTTCATTCATAGTTAATATTTTTAACCAATATTTAATCATAATAAATTTTCTATAAACGTACATTGGTACACGACCTAATTCTCCGTATAGTGCATTTAGATTGGTAGACTGTTTAACACACAATATACGACGGCAAAATTTAGAAAAAATCAATTCAATATTAGTACTAGAGTGGTAGCCCCAAACCTCGGCTGCATAGGTTAGTACTGGTAACACAAGGGAATCAAATAGGTTCATTCTCTGACTTACGGGTAGGTCTAATTGATTGTAAATTATAAACAGATTATGAAGGGAATGTCCAGCGTGTTGTGCTATTGTTTTTTGTGTACGACACCAGTTTCCATTTTTGAAAAAGTATATTCCAAGGTATTTAAATGAATGTACAATATCTATTTTAGTGCCGTATAAAAAGAAGTCATATGAGGTTGGTCTGCTATTTTCAAAGATCATTACCTTTGTCTTGTTGGTATTTAATTTAAGGTTCCAGTTGATGCAGTACTGTTCTAGGTCGTTTAGTATTGATTGTAGTGATTCTGGATTATTTCCAAAAATAATTGCATCGTCAGCAAATAAAACGAGAAATAAATTTAATTCTTCAATATTTATTACACCACCATATATATTCGCCGTATAAACCTGAATTACTTGTAGATTGTTTAACATTCACAATTGCTCAAACAATTTCCTATGTACCTTTTTTATGACGTCAGAGGTGATAACGCCCCACACTTTGCTTGAATAGAGACGGACTTAAAAGACGAAAGTGTCGAATAGGTCTAGCATAATTTTAACAGGATTGGTTATATAGAATAGCGTGTTAAATGACCTGAGACATTTACCTGCCAAATTAAAGCGGAATTTAAAAACGAATCCCCATTTGCTAAGAACAACACCTGGGTTATTTAAACACTGTAAATGTTCAATTTCGTCGCCCGACCATATGAATATTTCATGCGCACCTTGAAATCTTTCTTTTTTAAATATCACCACTTTTGTGTTCTGTATTTTTACTTTTAATTTCATCAACAGTGCTGTAATTTGACTAAAACCAAATTGAGCTACTGAAAAAGTCTATACATTCAGGCTCTTCGGTAAAACTAAGATCAGATGAAATATTTCTGAAATGCTCAAACTTGCGTTCTTGTCTATGTCCGCCAATTCATCAGAATATGTTTAGTGCGTTTTTAAATCATTTTCAAAAATCTTTTATCTCATAATGTTTCAAACCAGAAAAGGATTTTACAAATGCTTGGTTATATCTACGTTTTCTTGTGTTAAGACATATGTATTATATGTTTATTATATAAGCAAAGCATTCTATTCTTCGGGTATTTATTCGGATTATATGTTTTCACAGCTTCTTCGTACAATGATGTTTAGATCACCTGAGCTGAAGGTGAATTAATCTGATCACTCTATGTCACTCTATGTCCGTCGTTCGTCGTCGTCGTTAACTTTTCGATTTGAACAACATCTCCTCCTAATCCATTGGACCAATTTCAATCAAATTCTTTGGTAGCCCTCTTACACAATTGTTAAAATATTTAAATTCTTTTAAGAAATTTGGTTGCTGCGCCATCAAGCAAGGCAGGGTGGGTGGTGTGGGCGATGGCCAATCTTTGAAACTCTTCTCCTCTGAATCCACATGAAGGATTGTAATATGATTTGGTAAAAAAGTTCCTTGATTGACCCCTTTACACAATTATTTATTACATATTAATTGGTTGAACACAATTGCAACCAGGTGGACTCAGACAACAGGCAAACAAATCTCCTGCAGTGACTCTCTACTTACTATTCCCAAGAAATAATGACTTTTTTAAACACATAGCATAACTATGGCAGCAGAAAATGGGTAAAATTAACTTTAAGCTTTCAATATCGTCTCCTTATCCACTGGACCAATTTCAACCAAGTTTTAGTAGGAATAATACCTGTCCACTTTCAAAATAGTTCAAACATATAAATTGTATGCATAGCTTTGGTTGCTGCGGTATCAGAAAAGAGGGGAAATGCAATAACTTTAAAATTCATGATCTCTGAATCCGCTTGTCTGATTCCATCAAAACTAGGTAGCAATAGTCATTAAGTGAACATCTACAAAGATTTCCTATCCATATTGATTGGTTGAAAAGATGGCCAGAACGCCAGACGTCATCAGAAAAGGTACAACGTGACAAAACTATTTAATTCCATTCGCTTATGTCAACATTCTATGTATGAATGAAAACCTTTATAACTGTTTATTTTATTTGAAGATTTTTTTATAAGTCCTAGTTTCATTCGATAATTTTCAAAATAATACTATCAATACTAACAATAATGTCAAAGAATTCGTTAGATTGCTGTTTTTGTTTACCCAGTCCTTCGATATTCCATGTAAGGCACTTTGAATAAGAATTGCTCCCGCATTTAACCTAATTGTGGTTCCAATTGCCACCTGCTCCCCTGTATAGACGCCCGAGTATGTACAGTTGATCGTACGAAATATACTCATTTTTACCTTCGTATTTCGTATTTGTTTATCGCCGGGTAGTGTTGCTACCTATTATCGACTATTTCCTTTGGAAACTGTTGGTTTATACCACAGATTATCCTTCCTGGTAAAAAGTAAATGTTACCACAATAGGTCTTGTATTGTCCGGATTCGATCTCCCTATTTGATGTGCACGATGCAGCTTCATGTTAGCACTTTTAAATTTACACTTGTTTGTTATAAAATCGAGCACCGTCTAACACAGAAACTGCCGTCGTCAGACGCCCCTTTGCTCTGGGATACCGAAGAACAATAGATTATCCCTTATAATTCTGATTCGCAGGTTTAGTAGCTCAGATCGCATACCCCTTTCTTGTTCCGACTACTTTTCCTCCAATGTTTTGATCTGGTTCAACAAGACGTAAATCTAAAGAGTTTGAATCAAATGATCTAGATTTCTCCATTGCATTAATTTCCTTTCCTAATTAAAAACCTTGGAAAGTTTTTTTTCTAATTGATCGAATCTGTGTAAAAATGTTGTAATCTGAACATTTCCTACACTTTTGTTGATAGGGGATCTCGAAGGGGGTGGGGTAGATTGTATATTTGTGATGCCTAGTTTAGATCATGTGCATAGGAGTTAGGGTGGGGTGTGGCATAGAATGGTCCGTTAACCTGATATCCTCTTGGCGATTGATGGTATTGTCTTTGTGGCGTGTTTTATGGTTGGGCTTACATATTTAACTTAAGTGTTGTATTGGTATAGGTGTATTGTTCGTTGTTCGTAGCATCATGCTCGACGGCAGCCCGCTTCGAGCCGGATCCTTTGTTCTCTGGGGAGGCATAATACTTTTTTCTTGTTTTACCATAACCCATTTGGATATAGCATTTAATCCTTTATATCTATATAAGCATTGAATATAGTTCAATTTTTACAGTATCGTAACATTAATTTGTAAATTAAGTTTAATTGAATGGCCTTTCATTTATTTTTCTACTAACTATGCTTAGGACTTAGTTTATTAACGGTTTTTAGACTGTCATCGCAGTATTTTAATTTTAGAGACATTCTTCAAGTCCATAGATGTCCAATAAAGTGAATTTTGTCATTCCTTTGTTAGTTCGATGATGATCCTAGGGTCATTTTTTAAAAATCAAATGAGCATGCTTGTATTAAGCCTGAATGCAAAGCTCTCAATCTATTTTATACTTGTTTTCTATATACTTTGTAATATGATGTTTTATAAACTTGTTGGGGGATTTAAAATATCGTAATAGACACAAACAATTATATTCTTTGGTAAATCAGTCTTTAATGGAACGTATCAACTTGGAAGGAGGTCGTGACCTTAACGTCTGGGGTTAATTCTTACTTCTTTCTCATTTTAGCTGTTTAGTTTCTTGTTATATATCCGATTATGTTGTCTATATTCCGGTGAATATGGTCTGTTAAATACCTCAATTACTAAACAATTCCACCGTTCGAACAAATCTTTCGGTTTGAGGGTTGAAATATACATTATTTTCTTTTATAGGCATAAATGTGTTTGATGTAGATTATGACAGATTATGTCTCCTTTCTCGCCGTCATATTCCGCTTCTAGTGCGAAATGTAAAATTTATATTTAAGGTCATCATTTGATTGTTTTATGTAAATACTTTCCATCAAGTTTCATCTCTGAAAACATAAAATACACACTTGTTAATAGATGGCATATCTGCAAAACCATTCATAGCAGAGTATAACTAATTTTTACATTTAAATCCGGACCAATATGCCATTACATTATGTAAATGTTGTAGGTGAGGATACGTATATGATTAAGAACATTTTGATCTTTTACATTGCTTAAACTTGTAAGTGTATAAACTCATCTATAACTGTCCTTCCGTGCATTTATTCTGTTTTACGGATGTTTTAAGATTATTCGATCAGATGCTATGTTTTGGCTTTTATATAAGTGTGGTAATTTGAATCACAATTTGTGTAAGCTTTTATTTTATTTTATTTATATATCATATTGTTCATCTTTGTGTAATCTTCATATATTGGAGGAAATAAAGATTATATATATTCAAAAATGTATGGAGTCCATAGATTAGGTGATAATGGTTTGAACAAATCAAAGCAAGTTCTATGGAACAAGGTAGAAATAACAATTCCATGTTAGATAAATACTTAAAAGCAAAGTAAAAAAAATACTTGACAGTTACAGCTTATTAAAATAAAATAACTTCACCCTATAAACATAATAATATATACAAAAATAACTAATGTTATGGAAAACTCATCAGAAGTGGAGGCCACTTGTTCCTTCTCAATATATATTATGAACCTTGTTTTCTGTCACACATATATAAGGTTCTTTCCTGATTATATGCAATATAGTGAATAAAGATCGGTTATTATAATTGACATCTGGTCTAAACCTGGTGTGCGTAAGTAACAAACTCTACACTCCCGTGTCAAATAATCGAGAAAATAACATCGGATAAAACGCTAATCCGATTATTCAAAATAATAGGTATCTTGGGAGGCTTAAAGGCAGGATTTGAAAGGCACAGCTGGTATTAAGAGTATAGCGCATCTACTAACTGTAAAGATTAAGGATAGGCATTTGACATAGCGACTTAACTGTATGTTGTGTCTGTCCGCCTATATGACATATGGACCTAAATGTATGTTGTGTTTGGCCGCCTATATGAAATAGCGACTTAACTGTATGTTGTGTCTGTCCGCCTATGTGACATATGGACCTAAATGTATGTTGTGTTTGGCCGCCTATATGAAATAGCGACCTTAATATATGTTATATCTGCCCACCTGTATGATGTATGGACCTAAAGGTATGTTGTGTCGGTTCGCCTATGTGATATATGACCCTCAATGTATGTTGTGTCAGACCGCACATATGATAGATGGACCAAAACGTTTTCTGTGTCTGTCCGTCTTTATGATATATGAACCTAAATGTATGTTGTGTCTGTCCGCCTATACGATATATGGACCAAAATGCATGCTGTGTCTTTCCGCCTATATAATATATGGACCTAAATGTATGTTTTGTCTGGCCGCCTATCAAACATATGGCCCTAAAAGTATGCTGTGTCAGTCCGCCTATATGATCTATGGACCTAAATGCATGTTGTGTATGTCCGTCTGTATGATATATGGACCTAAATCTATGTTGTGTCTGTCCGCCTATATAATATATGAACCTAAATGCATGCTGTGTCTTTCCGCCTATATAATATATGGACCTAAATGTATGTTTTGTCTGGCCGCCTATCAAAAATATGGCCCTAAAAGTATGCTGTGTCAGTCCGCCTATATGATCTATGGACCTAAATGCATGTTGTGTATGTCCGTCTGTATGATATATGGACCTAACTGTATGTTGTGTCTGTCCGCCTATATGATATATGGACCTAAATCTATGTTGTGTCTGTCCGCCTATATAATATATGAACCTAAATGCATTTTGTATCTATCCGCCTATATGATAAATTGCGTAATTGCACTAGCATTCTAGCCCCAATAATTGGCTTGCAAATATGATTTAAAAAGTTGTCACGACACAATAAGACCCAGAACCGACACACGTGGCTTCTATATACAGGTCAGGTCATATTCTCGGTACATTTCGAATCCGATTAGATCTATGACACATGTTTACGGAACATAACACATTGACGTATACATAAGTAATGAATAACATAAATGAAATCATATCAACACATAACTTTTTGGTATGAATGTTATAATTTGTTATTAATTTTGTTTACTCTATACTTCACTAAAGGCGAAAGAATTTGTATTTAACTATGATTAAACACATTGTAACGATGTGCAATGGTTAAATATAACTATTTTTATTTTTAATTGACAAATATATATAATGAGCCAGTTTATTCAATGGTATATGTGTTGCTGATTAAAGAGGTTTTGTAAATAAAACAGCTGAGGGAGCAATACTCTGTTCAGCTCACCTGAGCATGAGATGCGGGTTGACATTTTGTGATCACTCGCCATCCGACGTCCGGCGGTGCCTGTCCATCCGTCTGATCACATTTCCTGCAATCGACTTCAAACAAAAGGCCAATTTACCAATTATCAGAGCTGGTTTTCCGTACATATTATAAGACGTGCAAAGTAAAGTACTTCGTGCTATTTCGACACAGTAGTGTGCGACTTCCATGTAAGTTCTACTCGGGTGAGCGATAAAGGACAAACATGATCCTCTTGTATTATTTATCAGCTGAATCATCGACCGTATAAGTCGGTATAAAACGATACGTCACATGTGTTTTGTCTTAGTTCGCTATTATAATTCTGAGGATGAAAACTTCGATTGCGTTGTTGTGTGTGTCCATATTGGTCGGTGCTTGGCTTGCAGAGGCGGCTGTTTACCATTCAGATGCCGTCGAAGAGACAGGTAAATTTATTATTTTCTTCTTTATTAATATGAAATAAAAAGTAGATGATCCGTAGATGTGTATCCGTGAAACCACTTGTGAAGGACTTACATTTGGGTTTTTTAAGTTATAACTATATGGGTGTTTTAATAGTATATGTCAATGGATGCTTGCAAATATCTCCCTTTTCCGCACAAAAAAACTATTAGACTATCGCGGTTCTATTCTCGTATGAAGTTATTTTTACATGGTTACTGTTAGGGCTGTAACGAATACACTAGGTGGCGAATACGATACGTATCACGAATACAGGGTAACGAATACGAATATTTATTCACGAATACTGTCATGTATTTAAAAACATGTAAACACAAAAGTAATCAGATTTCAGATTTAAGAAAGTAAAATGATTGACTAGTAAGTATTGTTACTCTTCTGACATATAAAATCTAACTAGTAAGAAAAAAAGTACTTTGATTTTACAAGAGAGGTAATTTTGAATTTAATGTAGCGTTTAACTAATTGTTACCCGATTTCTTATCTACCAATTTTGATAGTGAACAATAGAAAGTCTTCCTTGAGTCCTTTTGGAAATCTGAAATTTTCCAAAACAGCTGACATATTTGGCCGGAGGTTCAATATTTTTAATATCCACGGGGTTCGCCATGTTTGTTGTTGACGGGTTTTGGTTGTCATTAACTGGGAATTGTCCTAACTTTTCATTTGAATTATAATTCAAAATTTATTAAATACACATTTTAAACACACACAAACGTATTTCAAAATAAATAGTAGCGAACACGACATCAAATATATTATGAGAAAAAGAATAAAAAATATGTTGCACAATTAGTGGTCAGCTGTTGTGGGTGGGGTACTTAGTTTAGCCGGAGGTTCAATAGAAATCCCGAGTTCCTCGTGGTTCGCCATTTTTTTTTGACGCGTTCTGGTTTTCGTTTGTTTTGAGTTCTCCGACATTTTCAATCGAATATTATAATTCAGATTTAAATAAAAACCGATTGTGAACACACTAAAACGTATGTCAAATACATAGTAGCGAACACATCATCAAATATATTTTGAAAAAATGTCGTAAAATCAGTGGTCAGCTGTTGTTGCAGGGGTACTATATAAATATAGCGCCGAATGCGCTATGAAACTGAATAGGTTTGCAAGTCTGACAAAAGGTTTGTTATGTTTGTAATTTAATTAAATTGATTTTAGTTTAAAGTATACAGGTTTGGATTATATTCGTGAATATTCGAATATGGGTGAAGCGAATAACGAATACGATGATTCGGACAGGCCTGTATTCGATTATATCGAATATTCGAATGTATCGTTACAGTCCTAGTTACTATTGTACTCTCTGGGCAGATAGTAGAGATAGTAAATCTTTTAAAACTTGGTTTTATTTTTTCAATGAGCAGAATTCTTAACTTAATATAAATGTACGGCTATGTGCATATGTACTATGAAAATATAAATTTCAAAACTCGGCGAGTATTCATGCGCGCGCGTGATGTAATTATATGGCGGATTCAGTTATGAATGAGCTGTTGCAATTTTGTAATTCATTTCTTTAAACTGGTTAAAATGCATGTACCAAAAAACATATTTATGCGTGCAAGATCAATAGAATATTACGTCCTTGACGTCCGATATGAACTTTATCTGACATGGTTTGGAGAATTGATACTTATCGAGTCGTGTAACCCTTATTCTTGATGCAGACAAACTATCTGGCCGTATGCAGCAGACGACTTTTGCAAATAATGTATGAAAATAAGTAAAGCCCAAACGACTTTTCCCTTATTTCCCATAATATTTTCAATTTCGTGTGACATAATGTGTACCTTTCGATCACTAGAAGATCACTATTTGTCTGGAACGTTCTAAAAGCAGACCACTTTGGTAAGTTACGTCAGACGAACTGCTTTAGGCTACGTTTAAGATTGGAAATGTGCTTGTATAAATGTAACTAGATGATTACTGTATATAAGATGATTGGAACACTGCATATCATAGCTCAACATATTCATTTTATATTGGTTGAAACTACTTCCTTAATTAAGTCCTGGATTAAATAAGATAACTCATAGAAACGTATTCTCGGATAAGTACATGAACGAGTTTAGTTATTGATATTTTAATATATCAATATTATTTACTTATAAAACAATGAGAACCATAGAATATATGTCTTTATAAAAAAATAATTAGATGGAAACATTTTTTCAACAAATGCGACAACCAGTAACATTATGAAATATTAAATGTTTAAAGTGAATAGTAAAACTATGTCGAGGTTCGAACTTGTATTCAATTGGAGAGAGTGAATGTCAGCGGCCCGGTAAGCTCAGTCGATAGAGTACTCGCCTTGAACGCAAGAGGTTAGAGCCCAAGACTGACGTTTTGTTTTTCTCTTCCTGTAACATTGGCGGCCATCGATGGACTATGACAGCACTGCTTGGTCAGTCGAACAGATATATAATGGTACAACATGACAAACAAAACATATACGTTACATACACTTTTCATGTTTAACGGAATCGAACACAAACCTAACCAACCTAACCAATAATCCTTTATTCTTTGTGAATACATTGGATCCTCGTGATTTTGTGCGTATAATAGTGTGCGGCTTAAAAAAGCGACTCGATATTTGTTAAGACGTTTTGTTATATTTTGCTTTACCATTTAGTATCACATCGCTAACAGTCATAAAATGATAGATATTAAAATATATCCTTGACAATTTCTTTTTTATTATGTTTCAAAAAAGGGAAAATAAATAAATACTTAAACATCACGAAACAAGCTTATTCAGCTTTCATAGTTCTTACATGCGTTAATGTATACCAAAGTAATATATAGGTCATAAAACATGCTTCTTTACGCGATTATGTTCCTGATAAGTGTCTATCCTTTTATATTTCTTTTTGTGTTCATTAAAATCTCGACTAATGAATTGCTATTAGTGATCATCATTACGCCGTGTTTCCGTCTGATCACAGTGTGAAGTATATTGTCGTGTATTATAGGTTATTGCATCAATATGGGAAAATATTGAGTTGGACAAGTTCCTTCGGCTGAGTTGCCCGAGCTTGCGAGGGCAGAACTCCCCCAAAGGAACGAGTCCCAGCACAATAGATTCCCATAATCATGCAATAACCTTTTTATTGTATAATTTGATATTGGCTATTTAAAATATGTCGTTTTGTTTGTTTTAAACACGTCACACTATTAGAAAATTAACAGTCGTTTTGGATTGTTAAGATTAATAAACATTACGATATATCGCACAATTATACTCTCCTTTACGCTGGTTGCTAAGGTCGCGGAAAATATAATTTACGAACTGCCATTGTTGTCGACTCGAAATTGGAATCGTCGACAAAATGATGTGTAACGCCTTTTCTAACAGTGTTTTTCATTAAGAACTCGTGTATTATCTTATGGTTGTATTTACGCATGGATATTTGTCTTTTTATTACGATTTATATGCCCCTTTAAAAGGGCCTTTTGACCTCGCAGTATGTTCAGTAAAGCGAACACACATCTTTGATATACATATAAAGGCTACTGCGTTGATAAACTTCACGTCGAAGGATAACAAAACAAATCTGAAGACCTACCTTTAAAACAATCATTTGCTTATTCATCATAGCAGTTATGAATCACTCTTTATTTGTTGATACACTTATAATGGATCGTCAACGACAATCAAAACAACAATCGAGCAATATTATTGATGTACACGTCATATTATTACGTCAGAAACTACGTACGTATTTACTAGCATAGCTAACGCTATAAATAGACCAGATTGGGTTTTGTGTATGTCTATCGATTTTTTCACTACGTGTCATCTATAAAAGATGTACCAAACAATGTACTACGAACCGTATAAGCACAGCTTTTTCCTAGGACTATCAGAGAGTCGAACCTTCAGCAGATCACATCTGTAAACCGATTCAAGTCCCGTCTACATTGATACATAGCCTAAACAACACATATGTTTTTTTTATTTCATTTATATTTGTAAATATGCCTAATTAGTTGTTTTAACCATTTTAATGGCTTCACTTGTCTGCGATGCACTAAGCCTTGACAGTAACACAGTAGAAGTAGAAGTTAGCTGGTCTCTAAATCATGAACGGTTGGATGAGAGCGCTTTGTAACGTTAGTGTATGGACATAGTTCCGTCCTTAGCGTCACGTGAACAAGATTCCAGTGCAATATCAACCCGTGCAATATCAAATGATATTGCATCCTTTGTTCATATGGAAACAAGAAGGAAAAATATCAAAGTATACAATAAGTATTGTATACATACTCGCAAACCGTATGTTACGACATATTGTATTTTAAGAACTATTGTAATTTTATAACAGTAACATAAGTGACTTGTGTATATTGCAGTCAATGGTAGGAAACAGTGGTATTGCGAGTATAAAGGATTAAAACTGCTTCCACGATCCAGATTTAGAGATATGGACACCTGCCAAAGATGTGTTTGCACTCGAGCAAGCCTTTCCTGTTCCGAGTAAGAACTGATATTTAATTGGTTGACTTATATTGGCTTAACGTTGTTTTCAATTTGTCAGCCATATCACGGCGGCTAGTAAGCCTACTTATGACGATTGTCGCATTGACTTTTGTCAGAAAAAATATTGGCCGGGCTGGGGTTTGAACTAAAATTCAGGAATTGACAGCCTGTGTCACTACCGACTGAGCTACCGGGGCTTGGCACTGATATTTGAGCAAAGTCACTGAACAGTGGCTTTCAAAGGTTCCATGATGTATGATAAGTCAGAGTAGAAAAGCATGCTCGTATATTGATAATAAAGTCAAAGCGCTTCTCTAACAGCATATTTAATGTTAAAATAACACGGTCCGAAAATATTGGTTAGATGTGCGACGTTGTTTAAATAATTGCTTCGTGTTTTCCGAGGGGATAATTGCTCTAACACCTAATATATTTCGTATATTTAGCGATTCTTAAGTGTTGAATTCTTATTTTCCTTTCTTTGTAAATATTTGTATATGTTGTATTTATAACTCAAATAATTTGGGTGATATCATTGTGTAGTGTCCGTTTTATCCGTTATGACCATAACCCCCTTATATCATACAGCGGTTGGCGACAGTAGGTTTATGTCAGTAGTAGAGTCTCTAGTACCAGAGTTCACACTATCGGGTCAACTTCAGAAAAAAACATAGATGTAATACTTGAAGACGGTCAAAATTGTAGCCAACATGAGATTTACTATGGAGATGCAATAAAAAGCTACGAAACCCTTAATTTATACTACATTATAGAGAGCTTTTATGTTTATTATATACATGCATATTTCGAGTGCAATCACGCGTCAATATAGTGTTGCAATTTGCATCTGTTTAAGTTCAAGTGTATTCTACTTGTTTTTTAACAGCATCTAACTTCAGCGTGGGAGCGGGGTCGGCTAACTCTATTTGTAACAGCATCCAACATCATCGTGGGGGCGGGGGCGGCTAACCCTATTTGTAACAGCATCTAACATCATCGCGAGGGCGGGAGCGGCTAACCCTATTTGTAACAGCATCCAACATCATCGTGGGGGAATCTATTTGTAACAGCCTCACACATCATGGTGGGGGGCTATCTCTATTTGCAAGAGCATCACATATCATCGTGGGGGGGAGGGGGCTAACTCTATTTGTTACATCAACACATATCATCGTGGGGAGGGCCAACTCTTTTTTTAAAAACACCACATATCATCGTGGGGGGGGGGGGGGGGGGGTAACTCTATTAGTAACATCATCACATATGGATTGTGTGGGTACTAACTCTATTTGTAACAGCATCACATATAATCGTGGGGGCTAACTCTATTTGTAACAGCATCACATAACCGTTAATAACCGTTAACACATACACCTACCATATTGATACGATTCCGTGATATTCACTAAAGGAACATACAGTAAGTATACTAGCCAAAATAACTATATGCCGAAATATGAGCATAAATAATGACACTGCCCATAGCTGAAATACTGTTGAAACAGTATAAAGCCCAGTGAATAAATACAAACATTTTCATATTCGGTAAATTCCTCTTTGTCAGAGTTAGATCAGTATCTATGATTCACCTCATCTATATTCAATAAAATATGTGCTTCAGATAGATCATCTCTTAAGGTTCTAATCATATTTCCTATTTCAGTTTGTTGATGAGTTACAGCTTCCCAGAAGATTCCAAATGTGTGCCAATTACAGTTCGATGTAATACCATCTGGGTTCTCAAGAAAAACCCTAAAAGAAGATGCCCTGAAAGTTTGATGCCGCCGATGAGCGCTGTTGGGAAATAGAGCGAATGCATTGATATTAATTACGATAGTGTTATGTTATGATAGTATAATCCGCATTATGCATGAATCGAACTGCTGAAGTTTGGACTTTTAAACGATTCTTGACAGGATTTTCGTACGGCCATTAAGGATATTGAGTAACTTAGAGAATATTTTATCCGCATGCACCACATTTGACTTGGAAACATCTTGGCAAAGCCATGATAATTTCTTTTAGCTGAAGTATAATAATTGGAAATTGTAGAAAACATAGTGGCAAGAGAAAAAAAAGCAATATATAATTTTGCCACGATGTTTTCAAATATCATCTGCTGCAGATGTGCATGTTGGAAAGGTTTAATGGTTTTGTTGTCTTATCGCAAAGAGCCGAGGCTCTATTATAAATTCACAAAATAAAACCAATCTAAGTTTAGTCTACCTGTACTTATTAAAACTTATTAAAAACTAATTACACTTTTCCCGAATATTATATATCACGTGTCATCTATTTAAACTATACTATATGTATTGCTTTAGAAATGTTTATTATGTATATGTTGGAACAACATGTAAGATGTTATGCAAAAAAAGAACTTGAACTTGTGATAGGGTTCTTATGCAAAAGCTGTCATTCTAATAATCGTCCTGATTGAACAGATGGTCTGATCGCGCTCGATACAAGTTAAAATGGTAACTATTTTTTCTGATAGATCTTGATCGGCTTCTGGTTATGAAATGCCAGTACGGTGTCTGTACATTTTAAAAAACGAAACTACCTGGTTCTAATGTAATTCTCCTGTTTATATTTAAAATGTTTGAGAATAGGAAATATATTGTTCAATGTTTCGTGTTGAAGTTATTAAGAAGCATGATCATACAAAATATATACACTTTTGTTTTAAAATTTAGAAAAATAAACAAATTGAAAATATCCTTTCGTACTACTTGAGCACTGATAATTCCAGCACCTGTTAACCCAAGAACATAAATGTAACCAATGCACCGATGGTAAAGGAGCGTATGTAAGGCGAAAATATATGTCATTAATTTATCGAATATGAAAAACGCTGTGCTAGTAATGTGTCGTTACCCTTAAACAAACCAAACCAGTTTGAAGCCAAAAAAATTACCTGCCAATAACCAATAACTATTTATTCAAACACACATGCTTTTGAAATGATTTAATTTCTGTTTTCGATACCAGCATTAATAGAACAGAACAGAACCATATCTTTTTTACAAATATTGTTCAGCCTGAGGAATAATAATAAATACATAGATTATCAAAATATAATTCAGTCAGGAGAACAAATGTTTATAATAGCCAAGATACAGAAAACAGATCTTATCTTATTTATCTATTTCCTTTAAAGAAGAGAAAAAAAAAACATACACAAGAACAATTTTAAAGTTACAAAATGAGTCTAGGGCTTAAACTGTTTGTAAGTCTTCTCTTCACGTTTGTGCCAATGTTGTTACTTTTCTTATTTTCTCACGTTGGTTGGTGAATTCATTGGCGATTTGAGTAGACTATAAGTATACATACTTTGACAGTTTGCTTTGCTCCAAATTGAAAAATAATAATAATGATTATTCAAAATAAAGCAATATCAATACATCGATGTCATTTATATACTCAAGAAATGTAAATACTTAACACTTTAAAATATAAACCAAATCTACAGCAAACGACTTTGAAAATATTTAGTCAAACATATGGATAATCTTACGGATCCGCCAAAATGTGTCTGTTAATGCGAAAGGGTAAAATAATATATCTATAGGTGCTACCTATTTACGAAAAAAACCGCAAGATAATTATAAACAAAAATTAAAGAGCATACTTTGGCCATAACAAAGGGTTTATAAGTAATTGACTAGACAATAATAATGTTAATGTCATGTTTCTTGCATTATCAAAACATATTTGGAATTCGTATTGCTGTTGTCTATTATTTGAACAGAAAATAATAAAGTAAAGACTTTCAGAAAATCAAGGAATACATTTATAATGAACGAGGTTAAAACATGAGGGCCAAGATGATCCTTAATCGATCACCTGCATTATGGTAAAGAAGCAAATAGATCAGCCCTTTTCTGATGCCACCTGGCGATTGCCTTTTTCAACCAGTCAATATGACTGGAACAAATTATGTAAGGGGTCACATTTCTGCTAAACCCTTTCTCTATTAGAGACGGTTTCTGAGGCTTATGCAACAGACGATTTAGGAAAAGATTGTCGCCACAAGAACAATTGCTCCTTATGAGAAAGTTATCCTTTTGCCACAATGTTTGATAAATAATTATACTTTGAATGAGTCAGTCGATAGCTCATGTATGAATTTGGGGTCTTTCATGTTGATACCACTTTTTTGCGGGAAACGACGTCGCTCCATTGACGTTAAGCCAAGATGAAGTGTAACGGAAATGACGTCACGTCCTTCTTTGGCTACGATACAGTCAAAATTTAATTTCGGGCGTAAAAGGCTAATGCTGTCATTTTTTTGACGAACGGGAAAACATATTTCTTACAGATTTCCATTTATTTTTAAGTTTTCGTACAAATGTTAATTCCCACATAACACAGCACTTTAATGATCTTAAATATCGATTTGAAAAGAAATGATTAAAAAGACGACAATAATTTTCAATCCGTGTTTTTCTGCTCATTTTATACATACCCAAAATACCGATTTAAAAAAAAATGATTAAAAAGCCGACAATAAGTTTCAATCTGTGTTTTACGTCTGCTTTTTATACATATCCAAAATGGCGGCCCCCATGAATTTTTCCAGTTTCATTTCAGAAAGCTTCATGGGTTATTGAAAAAAAATAAAAAAATATGTATTTTTTTCGTAATAGTAAAATGTGTGTGGTGTATCTGGAGCATCAATAAACCGATTTGAAACTGGGCACAGAATTCATCTTCGAGTTTGCATAAATCAGTAAAAACAGATTATGTCTTCTCTGGTAATGTTGAAATGACGTCAAGATCTGAAGCGTGTTAATACATGTTTATAATGTGATGAAATATCTAAGTCTAAAAGTATTTCAACAATGATTTAAGGTTTGAAGTTTGTTATGAAAACGGTCTCTCTTATATGTATCCCATACAATATCATGTCGGTTGGTTTCACGTAATGTTAACATGTTATACGGTACTCTTAACGATACACTGGTTGCATACCTGAACTAAGAAACAAGTGCCACTTAAAAGTTAATAAGTCAGTATCACACAGGAACATAATGGATCAAAAGTTGAAGAAAGAAAGTCAAAACGGTTCGTTTACATGTCTGAGGAACTTTTCAATAACAGCACCCTTTTCTGATGACCAGTGCATAATTTGAAAAAGAGATTGGAGACGATCTTTGCTATAACAATATTATGTTTACCTTCTAATATGATCTGCCTAGTGCGTATATGCAAGTTCCGAGACTCAATAATAGTACACGAATGTGTCTCATTATGTTGTTCACTGTATAGTATATTTCAATCGCCCCAAATTCACTGATTATTCAGGTTATCTAAAAAACTGCTAACAACCATCTATCTCAAGCACAGATAATTACCGTTAGACAGATAGCTCCTCATTCACCCTTTAAAACTGTAGTACAACTTCCAGGTATGGGTTATGGTTATGGTTATGGTTAAGGGTAGGATTCGGATTAGGGTTAGGGTTCGGGTTAGGGATAACGTAGTGCTTTACAATGACCTTCACACTATATCGTGGCCTCAATATACAAAGGCATTTGCCCCTGCATAGGCCCCTATCGTAACATGAACAGTGACCCGGCGTATACGTATGCCCGAGCCGATACTATGTAATTGCCTTTTTTGTTTATTCCATCTTATCGATTTATCATCTATTAAGAACAAGATTAATTACCAACCGATTCAAACCTCATAGGACTTTTGCTCGGATCAATCGAGGAATAGCGAAATAAAAACTCTACAACCCCAGCTACCCACTAGTCACTATATGGAGCTTTGTGCAAAAAGCACTTTACAGGCGATTTTAATTTAGCCCATATAACACCAGGTACCCCTTATATGTCTATACAAAGAGATAGTGTACTTACTGTAATCCATGGCCCTGGATGATACAAAGTGATTAACGATTATAGTGACATACACGGTGGCGAAACAATTAAAAACAATCTAAAACGTATTTACTTGCAAGGTCTTATACAAGAATATAGCCCCACGACAAACTACTATATTTTTTCGAAATTGCTATTAAATGTATGTGTTACGCGCGTAAAGCATATGTGTATATATATTAGAAATAAAACAAACCGTTTGCACTCTGTTTGGAATAAACAGTAATTAGCCATGTATGAGACGATATGTTGATTCGCAATAGGCGTAATTGCAAAGTTGTTTTAACGGTGTAGGTGTCAACTCATTGTGGCAAAACATGCCTGTGTCATAGAATTTGCTGTGGCATGAAGCAAATATATGAGATATTAGTATAAAAAGGCTGCACATTCGCTGAATGAATCAATATTGATTGCAATTCATATGGGACAATATCAAAACTACTTCAACAATTACAAATCGCTTGAAAAACTGATACCGAAAGAAGATTCAGAAAAGTCTGTGACCAAATGGTATTGGTAAACAACCACCTGAAGTTCAGTAAAACCAACAGATAGCCAAACGAACGAACAACAGGTCATACAGCTACAACACGGAGCACGAAACATGTACATGTAAATGTTTTTCCACCTGCGCTTGACCCTTATACAAGGCCATGTATTGTTATAAGATACATGTTTCTCAACCCGATTTTGACCCATTACAAGGTCATATATTATTATCATATACATGTTTGTCAACCTGCTTTTGACCCATGTACAAGGTCATACATCATTATGATATACATGTTTGTCATTAACCAATATACAAAGTCAATTTTTCTTAAGATACACATGTATTTCAACCTTATCCTAATCCATTTACAAGGTCATATATTATTATAATATACATGTAATTCAGCCTTATCCTAACCCATTTACAAGGTCATATATTATTACAATATACATGTAATTCAACCTGATCTTAACCCTTATACAATGTCAAGTTTTGTTATGATATACATGTTTGTCAACCTGATCTATATACGAGGTCATGTATTATTATGATATACATGTACATGTTTGTCAACGTGCTCCTGACCCATATACAAGATCATGTATTGAAATGGTATATATGTATTTCAACCTGATCTTGACCAATATACAGAGCCATATATTATTATGATTTATTTGTTGTTCAACGTGCTTCTGACCCATTGTACAAAACGCCATGTGTCATTATTACTATTACCTGCTCTTACCCTATATGAAATGCCATCAATGTATTATCCGATATATATAATTGTCCTCGATTGATTGAATATGAATTAAAAGGTAATTAATCTCCCTTGGTATGATGTCATGTCCGTTATGTGGTGCTTTGGTTGCTCTTTTTAGTGTGTTTAAGTCCTTCAGCGCTAGACAACGGATCGGTACAGTTGATTCATTTATCTACTGTTCTGACATTGCCGAGGGAAACGACATTCAAAGCCAACTCAGCACCATTTGTTAGGAGCTGTCAACTTTAAAGAGGGAGGTACAAGGCACTTATCTGAAAGTTGCCTCGTAAGTAAAGAAGTTTAAAACAGAACAAAACGTTATCTGGTTGTTCAAAAGTAACAAGTAACAGTACGACTTTAATTGTGAGATTACTGACATTATGAAACAAGCGTTGTGGGCCATCGAAAACAGCAAGCTTGAGTACTCTTCAGAGCAACACAAAGAAGCGATAGAGAAGTTGCATAAACAGAAAAGGCTTATTCGCATTGCTGACTGGTCTGCTGGTGGTTTTGAAACGTGAGGTAATATGAGTCAAACCCCATTGCAAGTGAACGCGAGGACGGATCGAAGGTTTTTAAGTCGGAAACCGAGCTCTTAAGAAGAAAAATCATCTTACAGTAAGAGTAGTACTCGCACTTCCACGTCATCTGGCTCTGTAACGTCAGCAACTTTGTTGCAGCCACAGGTCTTTGTTTTGCCTGTGATAGAATTCAACCATTTCAGGTGAGACTGTTTTTTAACCTCCGAGCCTAAACTTCTCAAGGAGAACAATCCAGGGTTACCGTCAATAAGTATAGGACTAGTTAAAGAAGCGTACTTTGATCAAAAGAGGTTGACTCGCGATTGTTATGAATATTAGCAGGGGAAAAATAGTATTATTTCATGACATAGGCTTAATAAGAGTACTAATTTATGGCGTTCAATGGGTGCCAGTAAGTTTAATTTAGATGTCATAGAAGACGGTTTTAAGCTTTCACTTTTAATGCTGCCAACAATAGTCATGGGTAAAAATAATAAATCTGCCCTTTTACTTGTTAATTTTGATTCAGAAGCAATTAAAGATGTATTAGTTAAGTCTTTGATATAACTGTTAATGATCCGCCCTTAAACCTTTGACAGTATAAGTTCAGAGTAACGGGTAAAGACCGCTAAAGGCCGGGAAACACACGTTTAAGTTTAGATCTTCGCGAGGTCAATACAATGCATTACACCAGAGGATGTCCAAGACGCACTATTTTATCTGCAAAAAAGGAAATTTACCACATCAAATTTGACCGGACAAGTGCATATCACTCTGTAGATATTTGTTGTGCTGACACCGAATTTCTCGAATTTTCTAGGATAGGTCAAAATGGTAAAATAAGTTACTACGAGGGTCAGTCGTAAATTTCTCAGACGCTGCGTATCATTTCGATACTACTTGTTTAAAACCAAAATAAACCAAACGTTGGAAAGATATTTTTTACTGAAGTGATGTAGCAAATTCTACAGAAAACAAACCAGCATACCATTAAATAACAACACGTTGTAACACATAACCATCAACCACACGGAGCACTATGTACACATAACGCGACGTCACGTTAAACGTCAGGCCTTTTCAAAGTATTCAACACATGAATTAACACATTTCTGGAGTCTCTCCACCCATTTATTGAACACACTTTATTGTTTAGTTCATATTTTAATATGTTATGAACCGTTACGTGGCTCAAAGCCTTTGCTGATATGATTTCGCAACCGTCCCTTGTCTGTTGTCGGCAACTTCTCGTGTTACAGCATGAACATCTGTCACTTAATGTTGGTCGACCGACTGTAGAGCTGTTTTCAAGTTCTTCTCCTTCGTCTTTGAACAGTCGATAACAATCAAACAATATTGTTTGGCTGACCTTTCTATTCGGGTCCCGTTTCATCAATTTAAAAGTATCTGTATGAGTCATTCCTGCATTTGCGCAATATTGTATCACCGAACGTTGCTACGTGCCCAATGACGTTGGCGTTTTAACGATTGCACCTGTTGAAGGGTAGCAATTATCAACCTGCGATTCCATACTTATTATGACGGATATGACGTCAAAACTTTCAGGAACATGTCGTTAACGCACCAAATTATGAAGATTTGAGATATAATACATCTAGATTTTGTTACTTAATATGTATGATTTCAAACTGCTCCGTACCACGTAAACTGCATTATTGAATTTAAATGCAATGAGCATTTTTATCAAATAAATTCATGTAAGTTTTCCTTTACATGACTATAAAACATTTTTTTTAAATATTTCCGAGTATCAATACGATTGGATAAAAAATGCGTGTTTTATGTCCCGGAACTTTACGACTGACCCTCGTATAAGTTCCATTTGGTATCTGTAGTGTTTGTTACCTTTTACGAAACGTACCTGACCACTTCGCAATAATGGCGGGGAGACGGTAAGCTTATCACCATCTTTTTAGATGACGGTTATTCAGAAAAGCTATGTCACGATAGTCTTAAGTATGGTTTTGTTCCGAATGAATCAACATTTATTTTGGATTTCAGTCAAAATACAAGAAAGTTTTTGGGATTATGCTAGATTTCTTAAATGGGAATATTTACATTTTCCAATAGAAGAATTGAGAAAACTCTGAGTACTATAGATTTCATCATTAAAAGTTATGACAATTACAAAAGAATTCATGTCAAAACCATTGGTCAACCTACTTTTTAATAAGCTTTGTTATGGGGCATATTTCTCAGACTATGACACCACCTCTAAGTACGGATTTACCAATGGGATCAGTACATTATCTTATCGAGTCATAGTATAGAACAGCTCCGTTTCTGGAAATCTGATTTGAATAAAGTAAATTCAAAAGTCTTTCGTTTGTTCAATTTTGTTTTATTTAGACGCAAGTTCTACAGGTTGTGTTGGTTATGAAGTATTACTGCTAGATGTGTCAGTCATGGTATGTGGTCTGAAGAAGGTATTTTGAAATCCTACATTTAGAGGGAGCTGTCTGCTATTGATAGAGTTTTTTTGAAGGAAAGGTTCACTGACAATCAAGGTACAAAAGCTAATGCTTCTAATGGATCGATTAAGGCTGCTTATCAATCCATTACTTATAGCATATTTCAAACATGTATGGCAAATGTTATTACTCTAGAAGAAGAGTGGATTCCGAGAACAGATAAAGAATGAGAAGGTTATCATTTTCGGATTGTTGTTTCTGATGACAGGTATTTTATTCTTGGTATTGGAATTTGTCCGCTACATATAAAAGCACTTTTTCTGAATATTGGGAAGAACAATTCGGCTTGTTTGTGCCACCTATTACAGTTATCTGTAAAGTTATCAAGAAAATGCGCACCGACAGTGCGAAGGTTGTATTGGTAGTTCCTGACTGGATTTATACTGTGTTTGGTCATATCGAAGCCCGGAGTGCGTATTCTTCATCAAAGTAGTCATTAATTATATAGATCTGTCCAACAAGAAAAAAATCTCCGTTAAGTTCAAAAATGGCAAAGTAGATCTCCCTTTTCGCATGTTTGCTCTAAACATTGATTTTCATTTAATACAGGGGATATAACTGTTACATTAATTATTTCAAATATTGGAAGAGTTGTCTTTCGTAGGTTTTGAATTTACCAATTTATGGGCTTTACTGCCTTTTATTTCATTAACTCAAAGCATAATTGCGTTAGTTCGAGCGTTGATTGATGAGATGTGACGATATTATGTATTCACAGCTTCAATGTGCCTGATTATATGTGGGTTTACATTTAAGCAAAATGTAAGCATAAATTGTTTACCTCTTATTAATTAGTTTGTGTGAATTACAATGAAATATTTCATTGTTCCTGTATATCAGAGAGCATTATATAAAATATTAATCCGAAGTATTGGTGGAAAATTCGCCTTTTCTCACGGAACTGTTGCATTAATCTAAAGCAAGCAATACAGGCAAGAAATACGACATCAATTTCATAAGTGGATTTCGAGTAAAATCCCTAGCTTCTTTAATACAAACGTCTAATAATGTACGTCCGATTGTTTCCGCGTTTTATTCAATTAAGAGGTATTATTATATTAATGGTTTATTTTCGCCAACTAGCTCAAAGCTGGTAAGCAATGTTTTAGTATGGAAAACATGTTTTAGCTAAGGAAACAGACGGAAAAGAACCCATTACAGTAGATATAATTCTTCAGTATACAATATACTGTGTGAAAACGGGAACATAAAGTCACAGCATGTAGTATGTGCTATCTTGATTGTATTTTCTGGTTTCATGGGAAGTGCGGAATTATTGAACATTACAGTTACAGATGTTACATTCCATTTTACATGCATGTCTATATTTATTGAGAGTAGTAAACCAGACAAATACAGATATGGTTCATGGATTATTATCACGAAGACGGGTACAGAATTATTCCTAGTTACGAATATTTCAAAGTTCATCTCTTGGGCTTAATTTACAAAAGATGATTGTTTGTTTTGTAATATTGGTTCGGCTTAAAGTATTATGAACCTCGAAATACTAATAAAAAAGATGTCATATACAACTTTTAGATAAGTGTTTCCGGAAGCTTTATCTTCAAACGTAGACAAAATCAAGAAATTCACCTTACATTCCCTAAGATCTGGTGCGGCCACAATAATGATATAAAAGATAGACTATTTAAAATACATGGACGTTGGGTTAGCGAAAGCGCACACGAATGCCATGTAATTGTGTCATCAAGTTTGGGACTTTAACGAATTGATATTAGTTGAGGTTAAGGGTATAACGATAAGTAGTTAAATAATTCTACAAATAACTTCATTTACCATTCTTTCAATTCACACCGATCCTACTTTCAGTTACTATACGTCAATTTTAATTAAAAGGGTTTTGAAATTCATGTTGTTGTTATTCCATAGGAGTTGTCAGGCAAATATGTATTTATATCTGCTCCTGACCCACGTGCAAAGCATGTTACATTATGATAATTTCACTGTCGCCGTGATATACTCGCATTACTGTTGACATGATGTGTAAAAGTTCATTTCTTTAAATATAGTTCACTTATACGTATTTTAAAATGTCTTTACACTTTTTAAACTTGCAACTAGCAGCTTATATTATAGGAAAATAGAGATATGTCTATATTTTAAAGTGCTATTTATTTAAGTTAGATATATTTAGTAAGAGAGATGATAGCTATCTGATTATGTTTTAATGTTTTTTTCCACCGTTTTCAGTTATATCACGGCAATAGTTCACTTATTCATGATCCCTGGGTAAACTGACCAGAATTAGGCTAGAAAATGTGCTTTGCCAAAGCGCACTCCACAAATACCGTCGTGCTGCGACTTCGGTTCGATCCAGGGACACCCGGTCCCAAATCCCCGACGCTAACCACTCGACCACGGCGGATACCAATAGCTATCTGAAAATGAGAGCGATTACTTTCTTTATTAGAGACATATCTATTTTCTAAAAATATAAGATATATTTATATACCTCTAAAATATTTAATGCAAGTAGAAGTAAATCAATAAAGTTTGAATGGTTTTAGAAGTAGATACTGAAAGAAAGCAACAGACACATTGATATAGAGTTTTGTCTTTAATTGTTAACATCAACGTAATTCAAATATAAACATGTAAAAAAGTATGAACGATGTTATCAAATGTGTAATAAACGTGTTCAGCTATAAAACACGTGTTTTTTGTATTGGAATAATATCCAACGATTTCTAGTAATTCATTGCTAATGTTTGATGATCAACTGGTTCCAGTTCGGCCAGAATATAGACTTTATTCTGTCTGTATACGCCATCAGATAAGCCAATTCACCTGAAATAAGAAATACATAACGTAACTCAGTCCATGATTCACACAACTTGTGTAGAGTGATTACCTCCCGTGGTATCACGCCATCTCAAATCTAGTGATCGGTACATGCTAATCAAAACAGGCAGATTTCTACCCGTGATATTTTCCGAGACTTGAGACTCACCAGACACTGTGTGTAAAACCGCTGGTGTGTCTTCACATAGGCGCTCCCGATACAAGAACAATATGCAGGTTTTATTAACCCATGTTTAGTTAGTTTTCCTTACCATGATCCACATCATCGGTAGTTTGACATTTTTGACAGTTTGAAATATTTCTAAACGTTATATGTAATGTTATATTTGCTTGACTGCATCACATCCAATCAAAACCAGGTAAAGATTAGCCTGTAACCGTTGTCATATATAGGAATGTTCAACGGGAAACCAGTTTAACTACTTGTGATTCCTTTACAGGGTTTGACTTTCGGAATTTATTACTCTATTTCATATGACCGCCGTTGTGTCTTTCGTTTTATAACTAACTGAACACAACTGATTATAATATGTCAATATTTAAAAAAAGACATAAGACATTAATGGCAAAAATAAAGTATTATTAAAGCAATTGAATATGTCAACCTCGAAACAATCTGTGCTCAGTGAGATCTCATTTATCATTAAAACTAAACAAGAGCAACGTGGGTGACAGTGACTCAGTTGAGTAACATAAACCTCGAAAAGAGTACTGATTGAATACCCCCCCCCCCCCACACACACACATATTCGAATGGATAACTAGTTGAAAACCTCTCCACATACTCAAAAATAATATTGATTGAGTACCTCCCAACATATTCGACATAATAATGGTTGAAAACCTCTCCACATACTCCAAAATAGTACTGATTGAGTACCTCCCAACATATTCGACATGAGAACTGGTTGTGTACCTATGCACATACTCGAAAATAGTATTAATTGAGAATCATCCCTCATACTTGAAAAGAGTATTGGTTGAGTACTCAGGAAACAACCACTGAGAGTGATACGCATGTGTTGTAAAAACTTGCTTCACGTCAATGTTAACTAGATAAGATAATACTTCATCAGAACTGCTATAGATATATGAGATCCCCGGACTTTGCGACCGACACTAAGATGCAGATCAGTCAGATCTAATTATGTTTTGCCATTCCATATTGTTTAAGACAGTATAACCAGACAAAGACGATACACAAGTAAGTATGCAGTTGATCGAAATTGCTATGATGAACAAATCTTGACAGCCGGCTTTCGGGTGGATTAAATGTCTTACTGGTGACAATATGTACCTGTTAAAATCCGCTTTCCCGTACAAGAGTATGGTGTTGCCCATCGAATCTGTGGCAACTAACCGAAAGCCGCGCAGTCCAATTCTGTTGGTGAGTCGCCGCCCATTATGTACTGTTTATCACCTGCATAAATGGGTATTAAACTACAGTTTATAACCTTCAAAAAGGAAATAAGTCTCCACTTTATCACATTCAAAATGGATATTATTATTGACCCCAGACCAAAAGACAAGACGTTTCGATTGTCCTCAAAAACTTGAAATGTTGAACAGATACGGTCGATCATTGAAGGCTTTCTATGCCGTTTTCTGCAATTTGTGAGGCCCTGTGGTACACAGGTTTAGCATCCATTCGTATTCCAATAATACAATCCTTCGTGAATTTTATATATTTCCATTGTTAAAAAGATATCTCCGGTTAGCGATATGCCACTAGAAGCGCTATTGGTTCTTAAATGTTTTATATTTAGGTACACCATGCCCGTTTGATTGCTATATGATAGCTACCACGCAAACATATTTTTCAGAAAATTGAAAGAAAGAATGTACCTAAAAGCAATGCCAGTTGTCTTAGATCGAATTGCATCATGTCAAAAATGTCCTGATTGGTATGCCTTCCGATGCCAATGATGGCCATCTTCTTGGGTACGGTACGCTTAAATAAGAAAAAAGGAGCAGGGTCGAAGATTGCCAGATGACAGTTGGTTGTCCAGTAAAATAACCCATCTGGTATACACGTTGAGCCTCAAAATATAATTATTTGATTAATTTGATTTTACGACGTTGTCAAGAATACTTCAATTATATGACGGTAAACGTCACTGGCCTATGGTCCCTGAGTGACGAACCAGCATTATTGTTGGCCTTACTATGGATTTTGCATGATAAGCCAATTGTATTATCGGTGATTAACAGGTAATATTATAGAAATAACCTTGGTATTTAATTAACCAACTCTAAAATAGGCCTTATGTTGTTTTTTGATTAACCAGTTTTAGTATAGACCGAATTGTTTTTGATGAACAAGTAAAAGAATAGGCTTCACCTAGAGGTCTTTGATTAACCAGTTGTAGTACAGGCCTTACATTGGTCATTGTTTAACTAGTTATAATAGATGCCATTCATTGGTCAGTGATTAACTAGTCATAGTATAGGCCTATCCTATGTTAGTGATTAGCCAGTTGTAGTAGAAGCCTAACATTGGTCATTGACTAACCAGTTTTGGTATAGGCCTAACCTAGGTCAGTGATTAACCAGTTGTAGTATAGGCCTAACCTAATCCAGTGATTAAACAGTTTTAGTTCAATCCTAGCCTTAAACATTGATTAACAAGTTCTAGTAAGGTCCTAACCTTGGTATTTGTTTAACCAGTTATAGTATAGTCGTTACATTGATCTTTGATTTACCAGTTCTAGTATAGGCATTAACTTTGTCTTTGATTTAACAGCTATAGTATATGCCTAACATTGTTCTTTGATGTATAGGTTCTTGTATAGGCCTAATATTTGTCTTTGATTTACCAGTTCTGACATAGGACTAAGATTTGTCTTTGCCTGATTAACCAGTACCGGAATTAACATTGCCAAAGAGTTATTACAATATTCCATGTCCGGCAACGGAGAAAATTACATTGACAACAGGATAAAACGCATCTTAATTTTGAGTCCGGGTTAAATATAAACAAACGGTTCTCAAAGAAATGGAAGTGATTAATATAAAAGCCGTTCTCCAGGTATGTCTGTATATCATTGTTATAAGTCGCCGGGCAGACCCCGCGACTTCTATTTTTAATAGGTTTTTGGAAATCACATGGGAGGAGGGATTATTATTAGAAAGAAACACATTTAGATGTCTTGAACATATTACAATTGTGTTTGTTTAAAAACACTAAGTAATGACACATCTAAAATGAAATAAATATTCCGATGTTTTAGGTATTTTCAGTTTCTTTATTTTGACTCGCATTTATGTTTTTTTGTTTTATTTACGAAGACAAAACAGTCCCCATTAGCTAGACTGGTATACTTTATTTTACACTATATATTACATGTAATCGAAAGGCGATAACTACAAATCTTTACGTCGCACAGTCTAATTTATTTGTTTACATACTCGCGAATACCAACTGCGTAGATCAATCTCCTTTGCAGAGAGCCGCTCTTTACACTCACTTACAAATAGTAAATCATAGTTGATTTAAAATGTTTATTTGGTTCGAAACAAATGAAGAAAAGAACAAACCGAGATAAAACTGGTTTTAATAGAAAAATTACTTTTATAAAGAGAGTTTCAAGAACGACACCTCTGCGAATAAGAAAGAATCGGGTCTTTCGTACAACATTATTTCGTCCTTGACAATGTTAAATGTATCATTTAATTCCCTAAAGGCATATTGCTTCCAATCTGCATATTGTTATGCATCATTGACACAAGGGCGCTCATCATAATTTAATTTTAAAACATGAGTAGTTTGTTATTTTCATTATAAAAAAGGAAGGAAAGAATTAAAATAAATTAACATGTTGTAGGGCTCAGTTTTTGTTCGAAATTAAGTTTAAATTATACAACAATTTTAATGAGATTTAACTGTTTAGTTGATATTATATTTCGATTATATGTCAACATTACGTGAAATCAACCGACATGATATTGTATGGGATACATATAAGGGAGACCGTTTTCATAACAAACTTTAACCCTTAAATCATTGTTGAAATACTTTAAGACTTCGATATTTCATCACATTATAAACATGTATTAGCACGTTTCAGATGTTGACGTCATTTCAACATTACCAGAGAAGACATAATCTGTTTGTTCTGTTTTATGCAAACTCGATAATAAATGTTGTGCCCAGTTTCAAATCGGTTTATTGATGCTCCAGATACACACACATTTTACTATAGGTATTATTTTACCCTTTCGCATTAACAGACACATTTCTGCGAAACTGTAAGATTATCCATATGTTTTGACTAAATATTTTCAAAGTCGTCTGCTGTAGATTTGGTTTATATTTTAAAGTGTTAAGTATTTACAATTATTATGACATCGAGGTATTGATATTGCTTTACTTTGAATAATCATTATTATTATCTTTCAATTTGGAGGAAAGCAAACTGACAAAGTATGTAATGGACTTATAGTCTACTCAAATCGCCAATTAATTCACCAACCAACGCGAGAAAATAAGAAAAGTAACAACATTGGCACAAACTTAAAGAGAAGACGTACAAACAGTTAAGACTCATTTTGGAACTTTCAAATTGTTCTTGTGAATGTACAATATATGCTGATCAGAGTTCTATTCCCTGTGCTCACATCTTTCTCATTGAAAGTTCTAAATTATAAAATGTAAAGAATCCGAATTTTGAAAGCTCCTCTTTTTATATACTTCTTGTGACCAATCAAATGGCTTTCTTTTTTCTTCTCTAAAATAAATAAATAAAGAAGATAATATCTCTTGTCTGTATCTTGGCTATCATAAACATTTGTTCTCCTGACTGAATTATATATTGATAATCTATGTATTTATTATTATTCCTCAGGCTGAACATTATTGTAAAAGAGATATGGTTCTGTTCATTTCTATTAATGCTGGTATCGCAAACAGAAATAAAATCATTTCAAAGCATGTGTGTTTGAATAAATAGTTATTGGTTATTGGCAGGTTTTTTTTTTTGGTTTCAAACTGGTTTGAACCTAACCCTTAAGGGCAACGACACATTGCTAGCACACCGTTTTTCATATTTGATACATTTATGACATATATTTTCGCCTTACATACGCTCCTTTACCATCGGTGCATTGGTTACATTTATGTTCTTGGGTTAACAGGCGCTGGAATTATCGGTGACCAAGAAGTACGAAAGGACGCATTCAATTTGTTTAATTTTCTAAAATTTAAAACAAAAGTGTATATAGTTCGTATGATCATGCTTCTTAATAACTACGACACGAAACATTAAACAATATATTTTCTATTCTCAAACATTGTAAATATAAACAGGAAAATTCTTTAGAACCAGGTATTTTCGTTTTTTAAAATGTACAGACACTAATCGTACTGGCATTGCATAACCAGCAGCCGTTCAGGATCTATCAGAATAAATAGTTACCATTTTAACTTGTGTCGAGCCCGATCAGACCATCTGTTCAATCATGACGATTATTAGAATGACAGCGTTTGCATAAGAACCCTATCACAAGTTCAAGTTCTTTATTTGCATAACATTTTACATGTTGTTGCAACATATACATAATAAACATTTCTAAAGCAATACATATAGTATAGTTTAAATAGATGACACATGATATATACTATTCGAGAAAAGTGTAATTAGTTTTAATAAGTTTTAATAAGTACAGGTAGACTAAACTTAGATTGGTTTTATTTTGTCAATTTATAATAGAGCCTCGGGTCTTTGCGATAAGAAAACAAAATCATTAAACCTTTCCAACATGCGCATCTGCACCGGATGATATTTGCAAACATCGTGGCAAAATGATATATTGCCCGTCAAAAGCTTTTTTTTTCTCTTGCCACTATGTTTTCTACAATTTCCAATTATTATACTTCAGCTAAAAGAGATTATCATGGCTTTGCCAAGATGTTTCCACGTCAAATGTGTTGCATGCGAATAAAGTAGTCTCTAAGTTACTCAAGGTCCTTATTGGCCGTACGAAAAAAAGTCAAGAATCGTTTAAAAGTCCAAACTTCTTCAGTTCGTTTCGTGCATAATGGGGATTATACTATCATAACATAACACTATCGTAATTAATATCAATGCATTCACTCTATTTCCCAACAGCGCTCATAGGCGGCATCAAACCTTGAGGGCATCTTCTTTTAGGGTTTTTCTTGAGAACCCAGATGGTTTTACATCGAACTGTAATTGGCACACATTTTGAATCTTCTGGGAATCTGTAACTCAACAACAAACTGAAATAGAAATTTATGAGAAGAACCTTAAGGCATTTGCAACCATTGAAGATCAAGAGCGATTGCTTATTTGAATGTACATTTTACATCAGAGCTTTTTATGTTTCTTTGTTGTTTTAGTAAACAGTGCGCATTGTTCGCAAATACCCCATGGATGATCTTTCTGAAGCACATATTTTATTGAATATAGATGAGGTGAATCATAGATACTGATCTAACTCTGACAAAGAGGAATTTACCGAATATGAAAATGTTTCAGCTATGGGCAGTGCCATTATTTATGCTCATATTTCGGCATATAGTTAATTTGGCTAGTATATTTACTGTATGTTCTTTTCGTGAATATCACAGAATCCAATACATATGGTAGGTGTATGTGTTAACGGTTAATAACGGTTATGTGATGGTGTTACAAATAGAGTTAGCCCCCCACGATTATATGTGATGCTGTTAAAAATAGAGATTGCCCGCCACCCCACGATGATATGTGATGCTGTTACAAATAGAGTTAGTCCCCCTACAATGATATGTGATGCTGTTATTTATGGTAGGTGTATGTGTTAACGGTTATTAACGGTTATGTGATGTTGTTACAAATAGAGTTATCCTCCACGATGATATGTGATGCTGTTAAAAAAATAGTTAGCCCCCACCATGATATGTGATGCTGTTACAAATAGGGTTAGCCGCCCCCATCCCCCACGATGCAGTTAGATGCTGTTAAAAAACATAAAGTAGAATACTCTTGAACTTTAACAGATGCAAATTGCAACACTACATTGACGAGTGATTGCACTCGAAATATGCATGTATTTTCGTATATAATAAACATACAAGCTCTATATAAAGCTCTATATAATGTAGAATAAATTAAGGGTATTGCATCTCCATATTAAATCTCATGTTGGCTACAATTTTGACAGTCTTCAAGTATTACATCTATACTTTTTCTGAAGTTGACCCGATAGTGTGAACTCTGGTACTAGAGACTCTACTATTGGCAAAAACCTACTGTCGCCAACCGCTGTATGATATAAGCGTGTGTTATTGTCATAACAGATAAAATGGACAATACACAATGATATCACCCAAATTATATGAGTTATAAATACGACTAATACAAATATTTACAAAGAAAGGAATAGAAGAATCAACACTTAAGAATCGCTAAATATACGAAATATGTTTGGTTTTAGAGCAATAATTCCCTCGGAAACATGAAGCAATTCTTTCAACAACGAGGCACAGGTAACCAATATGTTCGCACATTGTTTTTTTAACATTAAATATGCTGCTAGAGAAGCGCTTTGACTTCATTATCAATATACGAGCATGCTTTTCTACTCTGATTTATCATATATCATGGAAACTTTGAAACCCACTGTTCAGTGACTTTGCTCAAATATCATTGCCAAGCCCCGGTAGCTCAGTCGGTAATGACACAGGTTGTCAATCCTTGAATTTTAGTTCAAACCCCAGCCCGGCCAATATTTTTTCTGACAAAAGACAATGCCACATGGCTGAACAATTGAAAACAACGTTAAACCAATATAAGTCAGCCAATAAAATATCAGTTCTTACTCGGAACAGGACAGGCTTGCTCGAGTACAGACACATCTTTGGCAAGTGTCCATATCTGTGAATCTGGATCGTGGAAGCAGTTTTAATCCTTTATACTCGCAATACCACTGTTTCCTACCACTGACTGCAATATAAACAAGTCACTTATGTTACTGATATAACAAAACAATAGTTCTTAAAATACAATATGTCATTACATACGGTTTGCGAGTATGTATACAATACATACACGACAATATACTTCACACTGTGATCAGATGGCAAAACGGCGTAATAATGAACACTAGTAGCAATTAATCGAGATTTTAATGAACACAAAAAGAAATATAAAAGGATATAAACTAATCAGGAACTTAATTGCGTAAAAAATATGTTTCATGACCTATATATGACTTTGGTATACATTAACGCATGTAAGAACTATGAAAACTGAATAAGCTTGTTTCGTGATGTTTTAGTATTAATTTAGTTTCCCTTTTTCGAAACATAATAAAAATAAATGGTGAAGGATTTATTTTAATATCTATCATTTCATATACAGACTGTTAGCGATGTGATACTAAATGATAAAGCAAAATATAACAAAACGTCTTAACGAATATCGTGTCGCGTTTTAAGCCGCACAATATTCTACCAACAAAATCAGGAGGATTCAATGTATTCACAAAGAATAAAGGATTATTGGTTAGGTTTGTGTTTGATTCCGCTAAACGTGGGCAATTGTATGTAACGTATTTGTTTTACTTGTCATATTGAACCATGATATATATGTTAATTAACAGATTTGATTTATTTTTGCACTTGGATTATTAGTGAAATTGAAGCCAAAATATTCGGATTACTTATAACGGAAGTCGCATTGATTCAATAAAATTAACTTGTCAATATAATAATTAGTGTATTAGATGAGTATTCCAGTGTGAATGATGTATTTTATCATACTGTAAGCGCTGATCAACTGACCAAGCAGTGCTGTCATAGTCCAACAATGGGCGACAAGGTTACAGGAAGAGAAAAGCAAAGCGCACGTCTTGGGCTCTAACCTCTTGCTTTGAAGGCGAGTACTCTATCGAATGAGCTAACCGGGTCGCTTACATTCACTCTCTTCACTTGTATACAAGTTCGAACGTCGATACAGTATTGATATTATATATATAACTTTATTGCCTCCGTTTTCCGGAGATTTACATAATAATACAAAGTTTTGGAACAATGAAGATAATAAATTACATCCAATTATAGCATTAATGATGAATGAACCATGTGAAATAATTCAAAAATATTATTTACAATATATATACATAGAAAGAATTCAGACCATCGAATGACAGATCAGCTATAGAGTCATTATAAGTATATCGTCGCTTACACTCATACTCTCATTCGATGGGCTGAATATGCACAATGACACACACACACTTGTATAGTTTCCCATGAAAGGTTTTTGAATGAGTTAAATTGAAGCTTCAACTAAAGCGAAACAGAAGCTTAGACAATTGGATGGGAAAAATAACTTAGCAAAATTACTCTCAAGTACAAGTTTTAAGCACAATTGCGTGTCTGTTTCTAGATCGTATATTGCATATTATGAGTATAATCTTTGCAGTGACTCGGCACACGCAATTAGAAAGAGTGGATACTTGGCCATGCTAAGCATAGTACATAACTCATTGTCAACTTTGCCCAACATATAGGACATTATTTCAGCATTTGGTAGCTGTACAAACATGTTTCCAAATCTATAGCTTATATCATTCAATTTATAGAGCATATCACTGAAAAATCCGCCTCTATCAGAATTTTGACACTCAAAGAGTAAATGTTCTAGTTCCCATTGTAGCGGACGTTGACAGCGGAGACATAATTCTGTTTGGTTCAGCGGTTTTCTACAACAAATACTTGCCAGGAATCTCATAGTTGGTGCATACTCTGGATAAAACCTAGCAACTTTCCATACGTTTGTCACTCGAAGCTGTATATGACAACGCTTGAATATGGTGAAATCGTCAGAGGAGTTCATTCGATCGAGCCACGCTGTCTCTTCGTGTTCCATTACACTACGATAACAGACGTTTTTCCACACTGTTTTAGAAGGAAACACACCATCTGAAACACACACAATCTTAAGTATTGTGTGAGGTCGTATTTTCTTATTACTTTCGTAATGTCAGGAATAAAGCCCAGTTTTTGTGTTTCGCTCCATTCATATTGCTGTAACCTTAATAGAAACAGACTATTACAGAGGAAATAAGTTGGTGCTCGACAAAGCGTTCCGAAGAATAATAACTTCTGCATGTCGATATACGCTTGCAATGAGGTTGCTCCTAGTAGACCTAGAACCATGTCTGACCTTGTGTTAAATTGAAGACCTTGTGCTCTTTTTAAACAGAAATGATGAGCTGTTTCAATTTTCTTGCAAGAAGCAACGGAAATGTCATTCCACAATTCACAACCAAACAGGGAGCGCGGTAGTACACATGACCTGTACAGTTTGAACGCCGTTATAGGGTTGAGGCCGGTATTACTGTTCAACAGTCCGGTAATAGATAGGTAAGTACCTCTTATGGATTGTTGTAAGTGGTCCACATCAAAAGGTTGCTTTCCCGATGAAGATTGCATGATGCCCAAATGTTTATATGAGTCCGTTTCCGGAATAAGTTGGTGACCGTACCAAGCGGGCGAAATAGCGTTCCGTCGCTTATGCTTTCTATCTAAGACTGACGCTGCACATTTTTCCGAATTATACACGTAACGCCACTTATGAGCGTAATTATGACATATTGAAAGCAACTCGTTCAGACCACTTCTTGATAAAGAAAGCAACATAATGTCATCTGCCTGGGTTGGCGCAGCTAGTTTCAGATCGTAAACCTGTAAACCGTAAGGTGACTTTTGGAGTTCTTCAATAAGAGCATTGATGAAAATGGTATAGTAAAGTGGCGCACATATGGACCCTTGACGGGTACCTTGTTCGATATTGAAGCTCCTTGACAGATGGCCTTGTAGCAGAACACGGCTAGAACAGCCTTGAAATGAGTTCCAAATTATTCGTAGCATTTTGCCTTTAATTCCAAAGTCGGCTAGTTTGAAGATGAGGCCGCGAATCCAAACAAGATCAAATGCAGATTTTGCATCCATATAACACACATGTAGCGGACTGCCGCGCTCAATACAATAATCCCGGGCCTCTTGAACAATGTAGGATACCATTTTGCAGCTTTTATTCTTTTGGAATCCATGTTGTAACTCGTTTAACTTAACCGTATTGTTAAGTCTGTTCAATAAAACTTTTTCGAACAGTTTCGATATGACTGGAAGCAACGAGATGGCCCGGTAGCTGTTTGGGTTGTTAAGTGGTTTGCTATTGCCTTTGTATAGTGTCACAACAAGCCCATTTTTAAACTGACTTGGAAGACTTTCATTTCGGAAAATGGAGCTGAATAATTTTGTCAGGCACATTGTTAGCTCACGTCCACCATACTTTAAATGTTCGTACGCTAGATTATCAAGTGACCCACTTTTGTTGTTTGGCAGAGTATTGATGATGCCGTGTAGCTCATCAGAATTGACGTTTTTGCACAGCTTACGATCAGCCGAAGGATCAGACTGTGATAAATAAGCGTCGGTTTCGCGATCAACATACGTTTTGAACTCTTTATCAAAATCGTCACTTTCTTTAAATCGATACAATTCGGCGAAGTACGATGACCACCCAGATAAAACACCATCAAGATCGGACTCCTTTTTACCATCAATAACAAGCTCGCACCCATGTCTTTTCTTGCGCGACCTTTTTGAGTTTAAGATTTTCCAAAATAGAGTTTGGTCTAGGTCACAGAGTTCATCAATATTGCGTAATTCATTCTGTTCGTGTATATGTGCAGCTGCACGTAATGATCTCCTAAAAATACGTTTAAGATGCTTGTATTGAGCGTATTCAGTAGTGTCCGTACTTTTACCCGACCACGTCCAAGCAAGATGAGCAACCTTGAGGTTATGGTGAGCAGTCTTTAAGGCATGTGACCAGTATGGTTTCAGGAAGGGCTTGTATTTACGTTTTGATAAACTATTATTAGCTGCTAACGATATAATTGAGACTATCGTATTGTATGCACGCTCAATATCACTGTAGTCAATAGGCACTGATCGCACCAAGTCCGTCAATAACTCTTTGTATACAACTATCTCGTGAGGGTTATTCCATTTGTACAACACCCTTTGAAATATTTCGGAAGTCACTTTTTGAGACACAGTTATACACGTTTTCAAGTGAAGGAAAATGGGTAAATGACGAGATACGTTCAACGGCGCGTCTGGTAAAATGCAGCAGCTGGCCATATTACGCACTAGAGTTGCGTCAAGTAGCATATAGTCTATTTGCGTAGGGTTCGCACCAGAGTATGGGAAGAAGGTTTGAGTTTGCCCTGAGTAACAATCGGTGTTAGTAGCAGTAGTCAAATTGAAGGAGGAACAGAAGTTTTTCATGTAATTATCACGCTTACGATGCCCACACAGTAAGTTAGCATTTAAATCACCCATTACCATAATGTTAGTTAGGGATCGGTTCTAAAACGGCAGCGCAACGGTATCACATCGTCAGAACATCCGCGAGAAAATTAGCAACGGCTGGCGACGGTATAAAGTTTTGAACATGCTCAAAAATGTTTGCCGTTGTGCTGCCGGAGCGAGCAGTGGAACTACAACGGCAGTACTCCGGTCTGATTTCATTAATGTCGGTAGAGCACCAGTAGCGTCCTGTAATAGATCGGAGACTCTCCGGTCCATCAATTTGTAGTAATCGACATATGTGATACCGTAGTCTTGACGATGTTTTAACGATGTACTACCGTTCTAAGCTATGTGATGCAGCACTACATCGGTATTGCTACAGGGATTATTCAAGTGCTTTCTCGACGAAGCTCCGACGAATTTCTCGCCGTTGTTATACTCGTGCTCCGGTCTAGTCCCGGCGAAGTACATCGGTAGTGTGTGACAGAGCCTTTAGCACCTGTTCTCAATACATTATATATGAGCTGGAATCATTACCTTTCTTACTGAAAACGATAACGTTAGATTTGCTTATGTTTATCTCAACTCTTGATGTTTTGCAATACCTGTATACAATATCAACCATTTTCTGTTACCGTAGTGGGAATAAGGCCAACAGAGATATGTCGTCATCGAATGAAGAGTTACTAACAGGTATTGACATGACGTTAGTATAGGAAAGTAGACATAACCCCTCTCTGGCGTACGCCGCGTATTACGTTTAATGTAATAGACGTTTGCTTATCGGTCACACTTAAAACAGGAGGCTTGTAATATCCTAAGAAGTTTAGTCACTAGTCCCATTCGGCCGAGTTTGAGAAACAATGGTTTGTGTCTCACACTATCAAAAGCCCACTTTTGGTCAAGACAAGCGAAGTAAACGTCACGTTGACGTTCACCATTGTTAAACACAGCTTCTTGAACATTAAAGGATGTAGTCATACTGCTAAGTTGTTTATGGAACCCATGTTAGGGGCAGTGAAATATGATATGAGAAGACGAAATATAAGTGTGGATTCGATTAAGAAGTAACTTCTGAAATAGTTTGCTGGAGCACGGTATCAGTGAGACCGGACGATAACTGGATGGTTCAGTTTTATTTGTCCCTGTACACTTGAATATTGGAAAACGTATGCTTGTTTGCCATTGCTTTGGCACTGTCTCACGTTTAATAATGGGGTTAAATAACTCAACAATAACATGTATTAAGGACTGACCTGCATCTATAACATGCTCATTCAGGATACCATAAATGCCTGGGGATTTGCCCTTAATTAGTGTTTTGATAGATTGCTCTACTTCATCCGCATCAAAGTTGCGTGTGACTGTTTTCGGATTTTTAGTACTATTGTTTTACAGTTTAAGTTCTTTTCAAGTGCTCGTTAAGAGTGTCGTTAATACTCGCATAATCAAATACCTGAGCGAATTCTCTGAATCCAGTGGGTACTTCAGCATGATCGATGCTACGATTTCCGATCACTAATTCTGAGCAAATATTGAATTTGTTCCCGCTTTTCCGGCGTAGAATATTCCAGAACGTTTTATAGTTGATATCCGCTGCTTTATTTAGTTGATTATAAATCGAGTGTTCATGTATTTCGCGGGCGTTTCCCCCGGTCCTTCTAAATTCTGTTTTCGCAGCTTTGTACTCTATAAATGAAGGTGACCTATCTCTTGTTCTCCCAAGCTTAAACCAAGCATTCTGGTATTCTAACTCACGTGCATAAGACTCATTGACCTCTACAGACCAATGCAGTTTAGCATGCTTGTTAAACTTGCAAGATTTTAAACATGTTGATACATTTTTTATGATATCTATCAAACTGCTGTTAAGAAAATCTGGCGAATATTTGTAACCTGAGGGTCGTGGGTCTCATTCGTTTCCGGGAATAATAGTATAGGGAAGACTTTAACTCGTTCTTTATATTTATTATATTTATATACAGGTGGGCAGATAAGCCTGTCCTGAAATTACATAAAAACATACTAAGACATTGCTCAAATACATATACATATATAAAACACGATTTATACATCATACGTACACAATGACATAACATCCTCGACTTAATCAATAATATAACATAACAATAACATAGCGAAACATACAATGTACATATCACGATTACAAAAGACAAACATCACATTGATTAACATAGTTACATCCTTACCAATTTATGGAACTGAACACTCAGCCTTCTATCAATCCCACGCTTCTTCCTTCTGTGTTTTAATGCTGTGAATTAGAAAGGTGAAAATGGTCAAGAATGTGATTGATTATTTAAAGAGATATAAGATATATTAGTTTTGAATAGAGAAGTAAAGAACCGGTACTGCCGCTACTTTGAAAACCACGAAAACCCATAATACACAATGCCTATTCAAAATCACAAAGTCTTCTGACACACAGATCAAACTTCAAGTATTGTCAAAACCACAAAGAAATAAGTAATTCCCAAATCAACAAATACCGACCCTCTATAATAATATGCGTTCAATCAAACTATTTTCCTTCCTACAATCAACTCATCTATCTTGCATGATTTTCTGAACTGTGGTCACATGACCCAAGCTGCAACAATTGTCATGTGACTAGAAACTAGTCAGGCAAACCTAATCCATGAAAAACCTAATACATACATAATTCAACCCGGTTACATACTCCCGCTCTTCAGTAAATGACGTCTCGTCATTATAAATGTTCGTCAGTCCACTAGTAAATATAACTATATACATATACTCATATAAATGAATACCAAGGTCCTCCTACCTATTTTTCTGTTCTATAAACCTTCTTGTAACTATATAGATTACCTTAATCTGAATATTACATAACCCTTAAGCATTACATATATTACAATACTACCTCAATACACTAATTATTTACACTAAATACACAGATTACATAAATCTGAATCCTACATAGCACTAAATCCCTCCCCTCAAACTTTAACTGCGACCACGCAGTTTCGTACAAAAACTTAGTTTTGTATTCTTTGGCATTAAAAATATAAAAAATAAAATTAAATACAAAAGTATTAATATAATGGTTTTAAAAAATAATCAGTTCATTACTGCTCCAACTAACCGATGAGCTGTTTCACAGTCTACTTCATCTAGTACTCCAGAATTCATTAAAGCATTTAATGCTTGTATTTTATAATCTAATGGTCGCGGTACCATTTGATTCATCTGATAGTCCTTATATTTGTCTGGTGGTTTACGTTCCCTAATTGAACGTCTTGGTTGCGGTACGGGTGTTGTTTGGTGTTCCTCTATACCTATTCCAACATCTTCTGTTTTTACATCAACCCTGATCTCCTGTCTGTCTTGTTCATCTACCATTACCATACCTTCCTCGAGAACCATACCCACTTGTCCATTCTCTGAAGAACTATCCTCATCTGCATCTTGCAATCTTACTTGACTGTTGCCAGTGCCAGTATATATACCTGTAACTGTTTGACTGGATCCTTTCTTAGTTCCAGTATCTCGTTCGTTCTCTTCTCTTTTTGTTCCAGTATCTTTTTCGTTCTCTTCTCTATTTGGACTTTCTTCAGTACCTCTTTCTTTCTCCTTACTATCTTGATTTTCTTTAGTAGTATCTCCTTCTTTCTCCTTACTAGCTTGGCTTTCTTCAGTATAATGATAATAGGCGTCCCCATTCTGATATGTATTATACACATATTCATGTTCATCTTCACTGCTGCTCAAGTCCTTGTCCGATTCAACGACGTCGCTTTTTATCTCTATGTCCACATTCTCTGCTTCTAACTGAAATTGATCCTCCTTGGATGCATTGGATGTATCCATCTCTTGAACATCATCTGTACTATGTTCTACATCATCGTCTTTTTCATCTCCAATATCCTGACAATCTACCAGGAACAGATTATTGCGATGTAATGTCTTTTCCTTATCTGATTCACTAGATCTTACTACAAAAACAGGAATATCAGGTCTTGGTTGGTCTATCACCAGGTATATGTCTTCCTCAAACTTGTCTTCAATCTTATGTTTTCCTGTAAACGCTAATTTCTTTACTAATACTCTATTACCAACTGATATTTTGGCAGCTTTAGCTTTCTTATCATAAGAGTGTTTCTGCTTACTCTTAGATTTCTCTACATGTTGTCTTACAATATCTCTTGTCTTTTTAATTCTGTCTGTTAGTTCCTGTATATACTCTTGAGCAGTCTTGTTGGTTGTTTCTTCTCTAGCTTTTTCAAATGATGCGTCAATTGGCAATTTAGGAGTGCGCCCAAACATTAACTCGTACGGCGAAATTCTCGTAGCTTCATGTGGCATACAATTATAGGCATAAACAAGAGAATTTATGTATTTTTTCCAATCCTTCTTTTGTTCAGCCTCCAGTGTTCCAAGCATGTCTAAAAGTGTTCTATTGAAACGTTCGGGTCCTGCATTACCTTGTGGATGATATGGTGTAGTATGACTCTTTTTCATGTTGGTGATGTTACACAGTTCTTTAATTATATCACTTTCAAAATTTGCTCCTTGGTCCGAATGTAGGCGTGTAGGTATTCCGTAGTGAATAATGAAATTGTTGTAAAATGCTTCTGCCGTTGTTTTTGCTGTTTGGTTTCTTGTTGGAATTGCTAAAGCGTATTTTGTATAATGATCTGTTACCACTAGAATATTTCCTATTCCTCCTTTAGATTGTTCAAGTGTCAAGTAGTCAAAGCAGACTAATTCCAAAGGATATGTTGTGTTAACGTTCACAAGCGGTGCTCTGCTATTCACTGTGGATTTTCTTCTTAAGCATCTGTCACATCTATTTATCCACTCATCAACATCGGAAGATATACCTGGCCAATAATACCGTTCCCTCATCAATCTTGTTGTCCGTTCTTTTCCAGGATGGCCTACTTCGTTGTGGAGTCCCCTTAACACCTCTTCAAGGTAGCACTTTGGCAGTACTAGCTGCTCAATTTCCCGGTCTTCCTCTTGAATAGTTCGAAATAGTAGTCCTCTTTTGATCTTTAAATGTTTGAACTGTCTTTTCATTGTCAAATCCTCTTTGGTCAAATAGATGCTAGGAATGATTTTGTCTATAACTGCTCTTCTCCATCTTTCTATTACTGTATCTTGTCTCTGCATCCTCCTTATCTCTCTCATTTCTTTCTGGGCTAACAGTTGCCCTGGTTCTTCTGTGGCCAATACAATATTAATGTTTGCCATGGGTAATGTCACAATATACGGTGGTGATGTTATGCAGCTACATATAGCTTTAATAGTGTTATTTTTAATCTGTTCACGTTTCTCATCATTATCATCAGTTAAATCTTGATATGGGTATCTGCTCATACCATCAGCATCACTGTTCTTTAACCCGGGTCTATATGAAATATCAAAATCATATAAACCAAGTGCTGAGGCCCATCTCTGACCAGTGGCGTCTAACTTCGCGCTAGTTAGTACGTACGTCAATGGATTGTTATCAGTCAACACAGAGAAATGGTTCAAAGTTAAATAGTCCGAAAACTTTTCAGTCACGGCCCATTTCAGGGCAAGAAATTCCAGTTTAAAAGCGCTGTAATTTTTCTCGGACTTATTCAACGCACGACTTGCATAGGCTATAACCCGTTTCTGATCCCCTTGTTTTTGATATAAAACAGCTCCAAGAGCTTTTGCTGAGGCATCTGTGTGCAATTCAAATGGCACAGTGAAATCTGGATATGCCAGTATAGGTGGTGAGGACAACTTCCTCTTCACCTCCTCAAATATTCCATGTTCATTTTCTGTCCACTTCCAATCTTTACTTAATCTCCTCTGTCCCTTCTTTGTAGAAGTTGGTGGTAATAGTTCTGACAAGGATCGAGTAATTTTGCTAAAATCCTTTATAAATCTGCGGTAATACCCTGCAAATGCTAAAAAGGATCGTAACTCATCTGCATTTGACGGTGTAGGCCAATTTTTAACTTTCTCTATCTTTGCCGGATCTGTATGTATGCCATCACCACTCACTTCATGTCCTAAAAACTGAATCTTTGGTTGAAAGAAGAAACATTTCTCAGTTGCCAATTTAAGATTACATGCCTTTAACTTGGTCAATACAATTTCTAGTCTTTCTAAATGTTGTTCAAATGTTTCGCTAAATATAATCAAATCATCCAAATAAATTAAACAAATATTCATATTTAGATCTCCTAAACATTCCTCCATTAAACGTTGATATGTTGCTGGTGAATTAGTCAATCCGAAAGGCATTTTGTTAAATTCATAGAAACCAATGGAACCCACTGTAAATGCAGTTCTCCCCTTATGTATTTCCTCGACCTCTACCTGATGATAACCGGACTTCATGTCTATAGTTGTGAAATATTTTGCACCGTGTAAACAATCGAACATTTCCTCAATACGTGGTAATGCGTAAGAATCTTTAACTGTTTTCGCATTTAGCATACGGTAATCCACACATAACCTAAGTTTTCCATTCTTTTTCCTCACTAACACAACATTTCGTGTCCATGGTGATTTTGAAGGTCTTATAATACCGCATGCTAATAACTGTTCAATATGCTGGCGTACTTCAGAAATCATTGAAGGTGGTATTCTTCTATGTCTTTGTTTAAATGGCACATCATCCAAAAGGTCTATCCTGTGGTTAATTTCATTACATTGTCCTATGTCTATGTCACTGACAGAAAATATATCCTTATGATGTGTAAGAAGGTCTTTTAATTTCATTCTCTGAATTTCATCTAGTATATTACTTTCATCTATAATTAACTCCTCCACTATATCTTCTTTCATGCTATTCTTTTCGATCCGCTCAAACACTTCTTCAGCAACAGTGACTGGTTGTAACTCGCAAAGGATTGATTTTGGAGCTATCGTGATGGTATTGGTTGTCAGGTTGGATATGTTTACCGATATATTCTTATTTCTTCCATATTGGTATCGTATAACAGTTGGAGCTATATCAATAAAGGCTGGTAAATTACTATCTTCAGACTCATGTATAATGGCTGTAGTATCCGGATGTGAAACCTCCTTATCAGTATATCCTTTAACCTCAAGTGACTCATTGGGTTTCAGAATTATCCTTTGTGGGACTGCACTTCTTACTATAGCAATTCTATTCTTGTTTCTTATCAGTTCTTTCTCCCTTATAACAATCGATCTAAAACTTAAATACCAAGCTGTCTGCAATTTAGCTTTCTGTAAGAATTGATTACCAAAATTTCCTTTACACTCCAATAGAAATTATTGTAAGACGTTTGTGCCTAATATCACAGGTGTGTTGGCAGAATAGTTTGTATCAGGTACAACTAAAAGTAAGCACTGTTGTTTTTCAGATTTCGGTAAACCATTTAAAACCGATATATCAACCTCTATGTATCCAAGGTAAGGTAACACTTGTCCATCTGCGCATTCAATGTTTAAAATAGTACTTAACGCTTGGATCTGTACTTCATTCAAATGATTTCTATGAAAACTTTCACTTATAACGCTTACACAACTTCCAGTGTCCAATAATGCCTTAACTTGAATTCCATTTAAATTAATATAAACTTCATTTGTATGTCCAACTAATTTGGGATCGTTCTCCTCTGTGCCCTTGTATGATCCCGTTACCTGAGCACTTACATGTTTGGGCAATTTCTGGCTATGTGACCCATCCCTTGGCAATGATAGCATTTTCTGTTACTCAATTTTTGACAATTTACTGCAATGTGTCCTTTTTCCTGACAATTGTAACAGGTAGGCGCAAAGGTATTGCTACCTATTGGCCTGAAATTTCCACGCCCTCTTCCTCTTTCTGTTCCTCTGCCTCTGTACCCTCCTCTGTCATAATTGTACTGGTAGTGTTGTTGTTGTTGTTGTTGTTGAGGTGACTCAGGCCTGTTATTGTCTTTATTGTTCTCAAGTTTGTCCATCCTTAAATGAAGTTGTTTTAAAAGTTCTTTGACATCTGACAATTCACTTGTTTCTTGGTGCTTCATATTAACTGCCACCTTACATCCTTTATTTTCAGTGCTACTCAATTTCAATTCATTTTCCATCTTCCTTAATTCTATTTTAAATCTATCGTAATCACTGATGATGTCATTTTTATACGCAGCTTGATGTTTCAACTCTGATAGTAATCCTTGATACAAAACCTGTTTCATTTTTTCATCATCCTTTCTATCTAATGCCTTCAGCTCTACAGCCTGCGCAAATATTTCCTCCAGTCTCGATGAATACTGTACTATAGATTCATTTAATTTTTGCTGACATGAATAAAATTTCCTCAAAATACTCTCTTTAGTTTCGATGTTTCCAAATGTGCTTTCAAGCTTTTCCAGTACTTCATGTATCGTCACTCCAGTGCCTAATCTTCTGACTACATCTCCCGCATTTCCTTTAACAGCCCTTCTCACTCCTAAAAGTAACTGTTCATCACTAAATGTCTTTTCCACCAGCAACGATTTCACTTCAAATTTAAATGTTTCCCAACTAACATCACCCTTGCTTTCATCACCATAAAAATTTGATAATTTGGGATAGTGGTATGCTCCACGTGATTTCGATTTCTCTGTGATTTCATGATCATCAATTAAATGTCCAAATGTTTTCAAAAAATGAAGCAAATCCGAAGGACCTTCAATTTTGGGGCTTAACTCTAGGTCATGGAAAGCTTTTATTAGCTTTTCATCCTTCTCTGAATAACCTTCAGCCATTTTAATAATAGTATTTATGTGTATCACTATCTGATCACTATCCGTATATGTTCCCAATCTGATCTGTGTCTTCAATTACTATCTGATTCTATCAGTTGAATTCAGCCCTATTCATTAAAGTGTTTATTTGTATCGCTATCTGATCACTATCCTTATGCGTTTCCAATCTGATCTATGTCTTTAATCACTATCTGATTCTATCTGTTGAATTCAGCCCTATTCATTAAAGTGTTTATATATTATTATATATCACAATCTGATCACGATCTGTATATATGTACCACAGTTACAGCTGATCCTATTTGTATATATATATATATGAGCAGCAAAGTCCGATCCGGATTCAACGCGTTTTCACAATTTGAAATATATTGTCCATCTGATCCTATACTGTACTGTCTGATCACTGTTGACGATTCCACCTTATTTAAGTCTAAGTCTGATACCAGACTACACAATCTCAATTCTGCCTGTCAGAATTGTATAATCACAATAGTTATAGTTGTAGGTGTATACTTTAATGAACTATATGTTCTGTCTGATCTGAGTCTTGTTCATTCTTGATCACTCATCTTCATGGCTATGTGTCCAGTGATATCAATCTTCCATTCACTTAATGAACCGATTTAACCACAATTGAATTTCAACTCAGTATTCAATTCTATTCAATTCACTTAATTCTCTTGTTGCAAATTCAATTCTATTCAATTCAAAACTGAGAGTCCTATCTCCAGTTATCCAACTCAGTATGACATAATTTAAATGTTCAATTTACTATTCTGATTCTGTTCACTATTTGCTCTGTTATTGTCCTTCTTTCCTTTCAATGTTCTATTTCTACTTTCATTAGCCTATTTTCAGTGTCTTTCTTTCACTTTCAAATTTTCATTTTGGAAATCCTAATTCCTCTTTGACATACTTTCATATCCTACTTTAATTATGAAATAATTCACTGTTGCACTGACATTTCATTTAAGTACAACCTATTTTTCCTTTGCCCTGCAACCCTTTTTTCCCTTTGCACTGAAACCTATCTTCTCATTCAGTTCTAATTCATAAAAGTGGTATCCAATTTACTGAATTTCTCAAAAATATCTCAAACGTATTTGTAGCTATGATCACATATGTTGAGCATTAATGTGTGTAAGCTAAATTCGCCCAAGCTGTACTTCTCCCAATGTATTGTATTACATTAGTGAAGTAGAAATTAAATTAAATTCAACTCTCTGTTCTCTAGATTAATGTTTGTTTTTAGTGCTAAGCCTTATTGTTTTGATAAAACACTACCACTACTGTACTTATCTATAAACACTATCACTACTGTACATCTATGATATATATTGGTTTTTTATCTACCTGGAATCTATAAATAGATTCTATCTGTACCTGTTTAAGAAAATAAATAGTATCTGTCCAAATATGGTTGTCATATGTCAATAAGTGGTCAAAGGTCAACCTAAATACAAACCAATCAATAACATTAATCAATGGTCACCTGAGATATGATGTCATATTGAGGGAAATGAATATCCAATCAAACTCATGAAACTTAGGCGGGAAACACCAGTGGAAAAGTCAATTTTACAAAAAAATGGCTATTACAAGCAATCTTGATGAATAAACAATTATTTCTTTTTCTGAATGTCAATCTATTTCTGCTGCTTTACAGAATGAACCCTCAAACTGTAACCAAAATATGAAAAAAACAGTAATATAATGAGATGGCTAGAGAATAACAGTAAACTCTAAATTCTATGAATGAATTCCACCACTTATAAACCAGAATACTGATAGCTTTTCTGAAAATTGGACACTTTCACAGTAGCAACATTTCAACCGGACTGTTAATTAGTTGTTATACAAAATGTTATCTCTCAAAAAGAGTAAATTAGATGCCTTCACCAATTAGTTATATGCTATAATGCATGCAGTGCTCTGTGAATTGTGTCACTTTCTCACTTACAATTATAACAGCTCTCTGACCTATATTACATGATATTTTATTTTACCAACTATGTGAAATAAGAATTTGCAGACATTCTTGTTTAGAGACCAGTATTTCACTAATAGGAGGGATAAATAATTGCCTTGCTATCACAGAAATGGCAGTTATTTGGTCAATTTCAATATTATACAAAGAATCATTGCATTTTCTATATATTTCAAGAACAAAATTTGGTACTCACAAATCAGTTGAAAATAAACTATAGTCTAACGTTATCCTCGAGTTGTATACAAGTCCAATGACACTTTCATCAAAATATGTCTACGGTCACTCTTATAATACATAAGTCCAATGTCACGGTAATTCACTGAGTCCAATTGTTCCTATACTGCACAATCCATGGTCGACGAACATCTACATCTATGTCTCTTAGATCCGTCCACTTCTTCGGTCTTTGGACTAAATATCTCTTTACCCTCACGGCTAGAATATATCTTTCCCTTCACGGCTAGAATCTATCTTTCCCTTCACGGCTAGAATATGTCTCTCCCTTCCACAATAAAGAATGTCCTCATTCGTCAGTTAACCTGTCCTCATTCGTCATTTAACCTGTCCTCATTCGTCATTTATCCTTCCCTAATTATTCCATCTGCTTATTGGGCGCCATTTGTAACCTGAGGGTCGTGGGTCTCATTCGTTTCCGGGAATAATAGTATAGGGAAGACTTTAACTCGTTCTTTATATTTATTATATTTATATACAGGTGGGCAGATAAGCCTGTCCTGAAATTACATAAAAACATACTAAGACATTGCTCAAATACATATACATATATAAAACACGATTTATACATCATACGTACACAATGACATAACATCCTCGACTTAATCAATAATATAACATAACAATAACATAGCGAAACATACAATGTACATATCACGATTACAAAAGACAAACATCACATTGATTAACATAGTTACATCCTTACCAATTTATGGAACTGAACACTCAGCCTTCTATCAATCCCACGCTTCTTCCTTCTGTGTTTTAATGCTGTGAATTAGAAAGGTGAAAATGGTCAAGAATGTGATTGATTATTTAAAGAGATATAAGATATATTAGTTTTGAATAGAGAAGTAAAGAACCGGTACTGCCGCTACTTTGAAAACCACGAAAACCCATAATACACAATGCCTATTCAAAATCACAAAGTCTTCTGACACACAGATCAAACTTCAAGTATTGTCAAAACCACAAAGAAATAAGTAATTCCCAAATCAACAAATACCGACCCTCTATAATAATATGCGTTCAATCAAACTATTTTCCTTCCTACAATCAACTCATCTATCTTGCATGATTTTCTGAACTGTGGTCACATGACCCAAGCTGCAACAATTGTCATGTGACTAGAAACTAGTCAGGCAAACCTAATCCATGAAAAACCTAATACATACATAATTCAACCCGGTTACATATTCATTATACATGTTCTCATTATGAAGGAGGGTGTCTACCTTAAATTCGATTTTTAAATGCGTCTAAGTGGGCATTATTACACTTATTCCATGCAATGCACGTATTCGCTAGCAAAGTATGTGCATTGGACTCTACATTCGTTAAGGAGAAAATAATAGGCAAATGATCTGATGTTATGACATCACTTTCATTTAAAATATTAAATGAAGTTTAAATTCTTGTATTTTCCTTCCCTACGAGAATATGGTCTATTGACGTTTTATTGGGTATAAATGTGTATTGAGATGACATTCCATGAACCTGTTGCAAAGAAACCATGCTATTACTTTCAACAAATACCAAATATAAAGCGGATTTATTATTACACTTTCCATGTGTCGAACGAATGTTTGCATTAAAATCGCCACCGATTATAACGTTACCTATCCGTTGGTAGAAATTCAAAAGAGTCTCCCTGTATAAAATAAGATCAGTGTCAGCAGGCATGTATATACAAAATAAGTATAGTGGTAAAGTATTTTCTGATATGATCTGAATACCTACAATACGATAGTTTTCAATGTTTTGTATTTTTTGGACATGACTATCTAAGGTGTTTTTAACCATAATTGCGGCACCCGCCTTATCATAACTCAGTGTAGAAAAATGATCTAATGAACGGTAAATTCTTACAAAAGCTGAGTACTTTGCATTTATCGTGTCCGTAAATGATGCGGGGCGCGGTAAGAGCTTATGCTCAACAATTGATGCAACATCTATGCCATTTTAGTATCCAACATCTGAGATAGTATCGGAGGACATTATACCTCTACAGTTCCAACTTAGAGTGTTCAATAGCATTATAACAAAATGTAGTGCTGCGACCATTATATCCATGTTGATAGTGTAAATTAATCACGAACTGGGTTCCAGGCATTAGCACGGCTGCTCTCCGATCTATTAGTCATCTGTTAATTAACATATTTGATTTATTTTTGCTCTTGGATTTTAAGTGAAAGTGAAGCAAAAAATATTTGGATTACTAACATCGGAAGTCGCTTTGATTCGATAAAATAACTTGTCAATATAATTATTAGTGTTTTAGATAAGTATTCAAGTGCCAATGATGTCTATTATAATAATTTATCATAATGTATGAGCTGTTCGACTGACCGATCAGTGCTGGCATAGTTCAACGATGGGCGCCAATATAACAGGAAGAGAAAAACAAAACGTCAGTCTTGGGCTCTAACATCTTGCTTTCATGGCGAGGACTCTATCGACTGAGCTAACCGGGCCGCTTACATTCACTCTCTCCACTTGTATACAAGTTCGAGCCTCGACCCAGTATTAATATTCACTTTAAACATTTAATATTTTATAATGTTACTGGTCGTCACATTTGTTGAAATAAATGTTTCCATTTCATTTCATTTAATTAAAAACTATGTTATTCTATGGTTCTTATTACTTTATTAGTATTGTTACGTGCCACCCGTCTGGCCCGAAAAAGTGTATGTTACGTGCCACCCGTCTGGCCTGCCTGTTGGTAGGGTTGATAGGTTTAAGTCACTTGGTGGAACGAAATACAACGAGAGGCAAAGATAGACATTTCAGTTTTCATTTAATTCTGCTTAAGAACGTGGAAAAGGGAGAACAAAGGGGAGTAACTGTGCATGTATCGTCCCAAAACCAGACCGTAGTTACTTCCCTTGGATTGAACCCTTTCTCATAAAGTCGATAATAACAACTGCGTGACCGTGGAATACCATTTATAATACGAATGTCAATGATGCTTAGTACCTCTAACAATCAGCTCAGACGTATGAAATATACGGCATGTGTAGACTTCTTAATTGATAACAAATCTCTAAACTTAGAGAGAATAAAACTGGACTCTATGGCATGCTATAATTGAAATTGTAATGCAGTGGACGTGGATCTACCTAACCTGGACTCGTGTTCGAATGAGATTGAGTTGTGACCAAAGTTTCAGTCCTTTTATAGCCGCACAGCGATTGTGACCGTCAACGGGTCACAAAGGTCGCGAGCCTGGTCACAACGGCGCATCTGTCACATCTGTGACCAGAAATTGTCTATTGTGACCCAATCGGACACAAGTGAACAATATTCTGTCCACAGAGCAACAAAGGTCCCGAAAAGGTGTCCATTCTAAATGAAAAGGGTTTCTCCTACTTTACGAAACTCAAGCATAAACAAATTAACTATGTACCAGTTTAAGATAGGATAGGACAGTTTTCTGATGATATTGCGAGGTAGTGTTCTGGGTCGATGACTCAGCAGAAACATTCCCACAATGCACCGTAACAATGGCAACTTCCTGCAGTGTAAACAATAAAGCGTGGAGGATGTTTTCGTAGTTCCAGGAAGAACAAAATCAGACTTCACTGACTGGTGAAAGGTATTGTTCAGATTGAATTTAACCGTTAGCTTATACTAGATAGTTTTCCCAAGAACGCGACTAGAATTAACATGAAAGTAATGGGAATTCGCGGATGCATGTGACTCGACCTCATTTCGCCAATATCCAAGTAAACAACGTTGGAACTGGATACAGTCAACGATCAATGATAAACTGCCTACCTTGGAGACATATATCGACAGACATGATGTAACTGTATATGTCAGATGGCCCGTGACTCAAACTGGGTCATCTGCACATTAGAAATGTGGTGGCTGTCAAATACAACAACGACTAAAGGATGCACAAATGGGGTATTCCACGGCCTGTCGCAACAACGGGTGAGTACCCTTAACAATAACATGATTAATAAATACGATTACACAAATAAAACAACTCGCACAATAGCGTACCGATGACTGGCAAACTGTAAACAGAGTGGAAAAAGCACTAGCTATCAAACAGATATCACCTACTTTTCCCACACTGTTCGGTATGACACATAGATGGTACTTATCGCTGATACACTTATTGTATTGTACCCTTTAAGATTCACGACTTAAGATGCTCGCTGTAAATCAATGGGGTGACAGTTCTTATCCCTCGCATTGAGTGATACAACTGTTTCCGCAATGTTTTACCATGCTGATAATAATGATTTGACTTGGTGCAGGCTAGCACCCTGCACAGGCGAGACGTATCAGTATAACCCATAAACGTTTATTTCGGTTATCTTATTTAATCCAGGACTTTATTAGGGACGTACTTTTAACCAATATAACATGAACTTGTTGAGCTACAGTATGCAGTGTTCCCTCTCGTCAATTTATTTGTAGTATGTAAATCATCTTATATACAAACCAAACATCTAGTTACATTTATACTAGTACATTCTCAATGTTAATCATCTTATATACAAACATCTAGTTACATTTAAACTAGTATCCTGTTTAGTCTTAGTTTCGTGACCTTTAACATCGATTTTTGCGCATGCGCATTTAGTTATGAAGAAGCGAGTGGTCAAAATATTATTCTATTTTAAATAAGTATCAACATAAACTAGTAACATAAACAAAAAATAAGAAATATTTTTAAAATATGGCTCAAATATATGCCTGTTTATCGGTTGTGAACGTCAAAATGCTTTCTCCTCAGCTCGTGACCTAGTTACATAATGCCAAAATATAAAGGGAAGTAACCGGAAGTAAAATGTAAACTTAGAAAAGCGCTTCCATGACATTGACGAGTTATGCAGACAATAAATGTAGCTCGAAAAAGTAACTTCTTATACGTCACGAAACGAGTGCAAAGGCCGAATGTAAGAGAAAGAAGGATACATTCGCAATCTTAAACATAGTCTGAAGCCAATCCTTTGACGGCCCTAACCAATGTGGTCTGGTTTTAGAACGTTCCAGACAAATAAAACTTCTTCTGATCCAAGGGAACAAATTATTTCACGCGAAATTGAAAATATTGTGGGAAATAAGGGAATAGTCGTTTGGGCTTTACTTTTTTTCATACATTATTTGAAAAAGTCGTCTGCTGCATACGGCCAGATAGTTTGTCTTTATCAAGAATAAGGGTTACAAGACTCGACAGTTATCAATTCTTTAAACCTTGTCAGATAAAGTTCATATCGGACTTCAAGGACGTAATATTTTATTTATCTTGCACGCTTAAACATGTTTTCAGGTACATGCATTTTAACCAGGTTAAAGGAATGAATTACAAAATTACAACAGCTCATTCATAAATGACTCCGCCATATAATTACATCACGTGCGCGCATGAATACTCGCCGAAAAAACATCACGCGCGCACATGAATTGTGATTTACTATCTCTACTATCTGCCCTGAGAGTACAACAGTAATCATGTAAAAATAACATACGAAAATAGAAATCTGAACCGCGCTAGTCTCATAGGTTTTTTGTTGAATGTGCGGACAAAGGAGATCTTAGCAAGCATCCATTGACATATACTATTAAAACACCAACAGTTATAACTTAAAAAACCCAAATGTAAGTTTCACGGATACACATCTACGGATCATCTACTTTTGATTTCATATTGATAAAGAAGAAAAGAAGAAATTTACCTGTCTCTTCGACAGCATCTGAATAGTAAACAGCCGCCTCTGCAAGCCAAGCAGCGACCAATATGTACACACATAACAACGCAATCAAAGTTTTCATCCTCAGAATTTAATAGCGAACTAAGACAAAACAATTGTGACGTGTCGTTTTATACCGACTTATACGGTCGATGATTCAGCTGATAAATAATACAAGAGGATCATGTTTATCCTTTATCGCTCACCTGAGTAGAATTTACATATAATTCGCATACTACTGTGTCGAAATAACACGAAGTACTTTACTTTGCACGTCTTATAATATGAACGGAAAACCAGCTCTGATAATTTGTCAATTGGTCTTTTGTTCGAAGGCGATTGCAGGGAAATTTGATCAGACGGGGGGACAGGCACCGCCGGACGTCGGATTGCAAGGGATCACAAAATGTCAACCCGTATCTCGTGCTCAGGTGAGCTGAACAGAGTATTGCTCCCTCAGCTGTTTAAATTTACAAAACCTATTTTAGCAAAAACACATACACCATTGAATAAACTAGCTCATTATATATATTTGTCAATTAAACATAGAAATAGTCTTATTTAACCATTGCACATCTTTACAATGTGTTTAATCATAGTTAAATACAAATTCGTTCGCCTTTAATGAAGTATAGAGTAAACAAAATGAATAACAAATTATAAAATTCATACCAAAAAGTTATGTGTTGATTTGATTTCTTTTATGAAACAAGTTTATCCACAGTGAGTAATACTAGAAAAGGTATTTGGGGTTCTTTCTTTATGGCAAAATTACGATGAATGATATTGAGACAGACATAGAGGCTGTTTTTAAAGTTCTGGTTATCTTGCAATCATGTGCACAGCTAGTGTTTCTCTAATCTGCCCTACAATACAATGTCAAGTAGATACAACACGGACAACACATACACAGGTCTGTGTAAGATATGTGACCGATAATTTAATTTGTCAAGGTTGTCCCAATCGTCAGTATTGAAAGCATTTTGCACACGCACGTAATAAAATATATTTTTACTGTGATAATGAATAATGAATGTACAATGCGAACACGTATGCTCTATTCAGCTTTCATATATTTATTTATATTTACTGACGCATTCGGTAAACATAATACAATCAAGTTATATACACAAACAGGTATGTTATTAATTAATTCACTTTTAATTGGCGTATGCATACATTTTAGGGGTGCAATACTGTTTCAGCTAGCGCGTAAAATGCTAGTTGAAAACGTATTGCACTTCCTTCAGTCGAGTCATAACGTGGTCGTGAAGAGTGTTAGGTCGTACAGTAATGTACTACAGAATATTGAACCTTAAGGGTTAGGGTTAACTAGTCATGACGATAAGAGTGCTGGGTCGTACAGTAATGTAATACAGACTATTGAACCTTTAGGGTTAGGGTAAACGAGTCATGTCGTGAAGAGTGTTGGATCGTACAATAATGTACTACAGACTTTTGAACCTCCAGGGTTAGTGTTAACTAGTCATGACGTGGTCGTGAAAAGGTGAAGAGCGTTGGGTCGTACAGCAATGTATTACAGACTTTTGAATATTTAGGGTTAGGGTTAGGGTTAGGGTTTAGGGTCAGTGCTGCCGTTAAAATGTAGCAATGGCATGCTATAAATGACCGATTGCGCATTTAAATGGTATGTTTGGCAGCACTCTGTGTTCAATTTTGGTAATATCCCTTGGCCGGGCGTCTGTAGAACAGTGTGTGCTTTACCCGCGCTTGACAGCGAAGTGCTCGCTTCGCTTCTACAGGAAGTCGCGAGGTTAGTCCTGTCAAGCACACACTGTTCTACAGAGGCACGGCCAAGGGATATTACCAAATTTAACATTTAACATTATCTACGTCGCGACTAGAGCGTTTGGTTCACATTGCAAGGGCAATGATATATCCAGACCACACCACGAGGAGGCGCTCTAAATCATGGTCCACCTATCAGGGTTGCTTTTCATAAGAAAAACCTTGCTGACATGCCAGGGTTGCATTCCGCGGGGAAGCCTTGCTGGAAGCACACACAAACACAATAGTAAAAGCACTGATTAATCCACGGAATATAACACACACACAAACGCGCAAAACGCTTCAAGAGTCGACTTATCATTTCTGACCGATGATTTCTTAAACCTTTTCCGATAATCTTTAGCATTCGATAATCTTTCCATCTCAAGCTTCTTGGTTTCATTGTTATCCTCATATACACACTTACCCTGTCCACACATAAACGCAATAAACAAAGAAATCATAAAAGACACTTACCTTATTAATTATACACTTACCTTATTGCTGTTTTTTTGTCCTTCGTTTCACTTCCGTTACGATCTTGTCCCTAATATTAGCAGGGGACAGGTCTGACCATTGCTTTTGAAGGTCGAGCTGTTCCAGTTTACGTTTAATGACGACGAGACTAGCTTTCTTGCCGGTTGCCTCGCATAAGACTATTTCTACAGCCCAGTCCGAAGCAAATCTCCTATTGGAATCTTCCGTCCATTTGCGCCGTTGAAACGGCACACCGCCACGCATAACCGTCGAGACGCTTTCGAAAATGACTGATGGTCTCTGCTGGTGGTGGTTAAAGCTAGTTGGAACTTGCGAGAAATCTTGGGTCTCGACCCATGCGGAAGTTGGACACGAAGTTCCGGCCACCGGTCCCGTGGTTACGGGATCGAAGTCTGTGGTCTCGACGCAGGCGGCTGTAGGACACGAGGTTCCAGTGACTGGAGCTAAACAATACTCGACTAATTGCATCGGCTCGCTAGAGGCCCGTTCAAAAGGTTCCATATTGCTGCCGGAGAACCGTGGCGGCAATGAACAGCTTCTTGTCTTGGATGTCGCCTGGACTGACACTGTTTGGTCAACCTCCGTTGACGGTGGCGCAGGTGTTTCCGACGCTTTTTTCCTTTTCGTCAAAGATGCAATTCGTGCAGCACCCTTGGAAAGTAATGTCAACCTCGGCTTCGCCTCAGTTGACATTACTTTTCTCGGGTTCACAATATCTGCTATCACCCTCAAGTGCATGTGATATTTATATAATATTACATAATGATAATAAACTAGAGACTAGAGCGAAATTAAAAACTTTATTTACCTCATTCTGGCATCATTTACTAAGAACAATTATGATATGGAGTGGAAAATATTTTGTCTGAAAATGAAAAATGGTTCCAGATAAACAAATTCAATTGGAAAATTAGAGTTAAACTTAGAACAGTCTGAAATATCATAATAATCAGGATTAATTACCTCAAAGGCTCATGTTATCATACTTTATTATACCTCACTTTTGTCTACAATGGTAAAATACCATTACCCGAAAATGAGATATTTTGACTATCAGAAACATTTTCAACCTTTTTGACACGTGACCAAGCGAAAATTGACTGTCAGGTCATGTGACCGCAGTGATATTTTTAATGTCATATAAGGGCAAATAACTGCTTCAATATTTTAGCTAAATCATGACGTGATTGCCTCCCTTATACACATACAGCAGTGACGTCACTATTCAATGTGTACATAAAAAGCATCAGACGACAGGAACTGTCAGCAAGTAAACATGTCTCGATTTGCAAGTATTTCTGAAGATGATTTACGCCTCGGGTGACATTCCGCTCTCGGGTTGACAATATCAATGTCACACATGCTGCCATATGATATTTATATAATATGTATTGCAGTGGTATGTTGTTATCACCCATATTTATTACAGTGCTGTGATATTTTCACACCTGTATTATAGTGTATATTTAACTGCTTTGTGATAATTTTACAACTATTATTTATAACAGTGCTGTGATATTTTCACTGGTGAAGAACACCGTTGATGGCTCGCATGATGGCGATATAGAGATTGTGGATGAAAATAGACCACTTATACAAGATATTAGTACTTAATTCCATTTGAATGGGAATTTCACGTTTCAAAGATGCAGAATTCTGAGCCAATTTCAGATTTGTATAATTTCCTGTTGACTTGCTTGATAATTATAATTATGCACTAGCACAACAACTATTAGCAATTTATATTTTGTTTAAGCTCCACTGGCTGAAAACCTGCCGCCTTATGTCATGGTGCAATGTCAGTCGTGTGTCTGACCATGTGTTAACCTTTTTCTTTAAATGACTTCTCCTCTGTAACCAATATGTTGATTGGAATGAAACCACAACGATCCTATTCTAAATTCTCTAAACAAAAAATGTACTCCAAAGAATCTTTTAGTAGAATTTTCAAATAATTTGTAGATGTTCCTTGGGTGGCCCTGTACCAGATTTCTTCAAGCCATGTTCATTTGTTAAATCACATGGCCGCCAGTGGACAGAGCTGTTTTGACTCATATTGTTGCTTTACCGTTTATGTCTTTATTGAAATATTTGTCACTATGGGGTGAAGCCCTTTTTGCTAAAGAAAAAAACTGTGGAGGTCTTTTTATCAGAACCTATTAACCCAATGTTCAAACAATTGCAAAAAATAAATGGTCCTACAAGTCCTGTTGATTTGGAAGGTAATCATGGCCACTATTGGGTGGAGATTTTTTTACCCTTGATGCCTAAATTGAAAACTTAAAAACTTTCTTATTCTTAGAACATATTGGCCTCATTTTAAAATTATTGCATCAAGAGCGCGGGATACTGGTTAACGACATGGTCGGGTAAAATAAATAGCGGTTATTACCTCCCTTTGTTCAACTCGGTGTTTCGGAGAATGCAAAATGTATATGAAACTTTATTTGATTATTTTCTGTAAACAGATCGAGATGCCGACATGTAAGCGTACCAGTTCAAGATTCAACTCTGGTATCAAGAGAAGTTTGTTCACACCAAAACGTCCAGCTGATGATGATGACGACTGTTTAGATAATATACCACAATGTAAAATAGCAAGATGTAATGCGGCACTGGTATGTATTGGCGAAAATTAAATCACTTTTCTTAATAATCGGCAATGAGATTCATAAACAGTGTTTGTCATGAATGCTATAGCTTGAATCCGTATATGGCAAATTAGATACAACTTAGCTAATAATTATATTAGAAACCATAATACCATTGTCTAGTGATCCTCTACAAAGATTGTTTAAATTAAGCGGCCATTGCCCCTGGATTAAAAATTTACCCCGCCCCGGAGGTCACCTGTTTTACATAGAGATATATAGGGAGAAAATTTGAAAATGTTCTTTCTGAAAAAGAAATGCATATAGCTTAGCTATATTGTGTGTAGCATTGTCTTGGGACTCTGTCTCCGGTTGCACCCAGAGTCTGGACCGACTGGCTGCTTCTGGGCTACTCTTTACTTTACTCTACTCTACCCCTCCACGGTTCGGAATCTCCAGCCGGTTCGGACTCTGTCTCCGGTTGCACCCAGAGTCTGGACCGACTGGCTGCTTCTGGGCTCCTCTTTACTTTACTCTACTCTACCCCTCCACGGTTCGGAATCTCCAGCCGGTTCGGACTCTGTCTCCGGTTGCACCCAGAGGCTGGACCGACTGGCTGCTTCTGGGCTACTCTTTACTTTACTCTACTCTACCCCTCCACGGTTCGGAATCTCCAGCCGGTTCGGACTCTGTCTCCGGTTGCACCCAGAGTCTGGACCGACTGGCTGCTTCTGGGCTACTCTTTACTTTACTCTACTCTACCCCTCCACGGTTCGGAATCTCCAGCCGGTTCGGACTCTGTCTCCGGTTGCACCCAGAGTCTGGACCGACTGGCTGCTTCTGGGCTACTCTTTACTTTACTCTACTCTACCCCTCCACGGTTCGGAATCTCCAGCCGGTTCGGACTCTGTCTCCGGTTGCACCCAGAGTCTGGACCGACTGGCTGCTTCTGGGCTACTCTTTACTTTACTCTACTCTACCCCTCCACGGTTCGGAATCTCCAGCCGGTTCGGACTCTGTCTCCGGTTGCACCCAGAGTCTGGACCGACTGGCTGCTTCTGGGCTACTCTTTACTTTACTCTACTCTACCCCTCCACGGTTCGGAATCTCCAGCCGGTTCGGACTCTGTCTCCGGTTGCACCCAGAGTCTGGACCGACTGGCTGCTTCTGGGCTACTCTTTACTTTACTCTACTCTACCCCTCCACGGTTCGGAATCTCCAGCCGGTTCGGACTCTTTCTCCGGTTGCACCCAGAGTCTGGACCGACTGGCTGCTTCTGGGCTACTCTTTACTTTACGTATAGAGTAATGTTCCTGAAACAAAAAATCCACAGGAGACGAAAAGTGTCTGCTCAGATAAGCCTGCGGGGCATGCTTAGGCTGATCCGGGTTGATACTTTATGCAGAGTCAAAAATGTTGGTTTTCTCGCGGGACGGCTCATATATAGTAATCTGACCTTCTTGTTTATATCATACGACAGTGGAATTTACACGGATAATATTCATTATTTTAAACATACGTGTTTAATCGTTACCAAACGTTGAGGTAAATTGATGTCTAACAGTTTTGAATTATCTTAACCCTTTCCCATATACAGCAAATCTGCAGCAGACGACTTTGAAAACATACCAGAAAAAAATGGAAAGTCCCTTTAAATAAAAGTACGATAATTGAATAGAGTTGAAAACATGGTGACAAAAGGAGAACTTGCTCGTTTTAAACAATTTCTTCTTTTGTCGACATGTTTTCAAAAACCCGTTTGCTGCAGAGGCGTCAGAAAGCGTCTATATTTGGGACAGGGTTAAGTTATGTACATTGTATATTGAGGGGGGGGTGAGTGTTAAGATGTTAAATTACTGACAGCACTAAGTATATCAAAGTTCGAGTAACAAGAGGGGCAGGAATACCAACTTATCTCGTGTACGTTAAGATCAGACTGCATGGATGTGTACAGACAGATCCTTATCTACACTTGTCTTAAGCTTTTCCAGGTTGTAGACACATTTTGACGCTCTGCAGTAGAGGACTTTTGAAAATGTTGTGGCAAAAGAAGAAATTGCTCAAAGCAAGCAATTTCTCCTTTTGCCACAATTTGTTCGACTGTTTTTAATAATAAAACTCTCATTTATGGAGACATTTCACGTTTTTTTATATAGGTTTTCAAAGTCGTCTGCTGTAGATTTGTTGTATGTTGGAAAGGGTTAAACAGGTTGGTTTATCGGAAGTTGTTATACGTGACCAGTGCAGAGCCAGATAAAACTGCGCAACGTCTTCATCAGCTTGATCGGCATCTATAGTGTTCGAGTATGCCTACATGAAAACAAGTTATTATAATTTGAGTTAAACGCCGTTTTCAACACTTTTTAAGATTTACAATGGCATTCAGTTCACCACACATTGAAGTCTCCTGACTGTCACACACCAGTACTCCACACAATAGTGCTACCAGGCACTAAGTAAACAACAACAGATTGAATAACTTCATGATACTTACCAACCCACAAGTTTGAAGCAAATTCAACATTGCATTCTTTTAACATATTTTCTTGGGCCTCCAAAAGAACCTATTAAAAATGGATGACAAGAAAACAATACAATTTAAACCCTTTCCCTCATTTGGGTCACATTTCGACTTTTGAAAAACATTGTGATAAAAGGAGAATTTGCTCATAATGTTTTTTACTCTATTGAATAATTACTCTTTCAATTAAAGAGATTTTATAAATTCATGCAGAAGGAGTTAAATACTGACACCTCACAAGCAGAGAAAGGCGAAACAGATGAAGGGTAATGAACCGATATTGACAAAGGAATGTTAATGTATACACAATGTTTTTAATCTGTATTTGGACCTCTAGAACCCAAGCATAGAAGCAGTATAAGCGAACTTAATCTCTATAATTATTATTACTAAGTTATATCAAATACTGTGACTGGATAAAATGTAAACAAAGCTAAACAATAACATATATAACTGTATCACATTAGATCAGTTGGGTCTTTGAGGATGGCATATGTAGATTTGAGCTAGTTATTGACAGACAGATTGTCTCTTTTTTATGACATTTGACCCAAAATATGAGGTATGAAAGATCTTGTGCCCATCAAACAGTTTGATAAACATCTGGTAAACATGTGTAAATCAATATATACAAAAAGAAAATGGGAGTTGAACTGCTTGTCTGATTTCAAGTTCAGTTGGCAGAAATGTTTTTTTTTATTCAAAATGTTGATGTGTTTATCTAAAGACATAAACATATTTTATATGTTAATTAATGCATTTATCCCTCAAACTTCATGGTCATAATATGATCTATACTCTTTAAAGCTCTTAGGAAAATGTTCAATATTCACTGGTAAAAGTAGTCTTTGACATAAGTAAGTTGACTCAGCTTGAACGTGAACTCTCTACCCCTGGATTGACAACTACATCTGTATTCATTATCAATTGAGCAAATAGTCAATGCGTTAGTGCACAACAGCTTAGTAGGGGATTAAATATGTTGAGACTGAATGCACTTCCCGAAACTTTCAGAGGCTTTGCCTTAATTCATATTATTCCTCAGAATTATTCTGTCATTGATAGAGGACAGGTCTTCCATTGTTTGCCTAGTCTGCTGTAGATTTGGTTTTTATGGAATACATTTAAGAACCACGGCAATGTTGGATGTTTAGTGGACACTCACGGTTATGAAATAGAAAACACTGTGACAAGCGGAATCAAAGCGATGAAAGCATGCATGGTATAGGGGCCTATGTCAGGTGAAAATATATGTCATAGTGTATAGGGTTGTTGAAACAATGTCTCATCGGCCTGTAAAAAAAACCAAACCAAAAATGTTTGAAACAACACACATTGCCTTGCCAATAACCAATACCCAATTATCAAAGTTTGAGGCTTTTCTGTATGACTCATTAATGCAAGTCGATGGATTTTGCCATATTCGATCGAACAAATCGAATCAGTGTGAAGCAGATGTCAACTTATCAAACACTAGACTTTCGCGGATGTATACAAGAGTTGAACACGGTTGTTGCAGCCGTAAGTCGACTTTTCGAAACGCATGCTAGGAATTGGATAGGGGCGAAAAGTCCTAATCCCCAAAAAAGCTGACGCGTCAAAATGCTGATATATGTGGGCATGGTTTAAAAGTTAACCATGCAGTCACACCTGGATGATAGAAAGTTAGATGCGGTTGGCAACATAAAATAAACTATTTTAACTTTTATTCAAAAGGGCTGATGTTGACCAATGTACAGTGGCAAATTATCTTCATTCTGTATAGGTTTATTTTATAATTTAGATGTTAAATCCATGGCAAAGAAATTGAAATATCTATAGATGCAAGTCACCTGAATTCATTTTTTTTTTGCCAGCTGGAATGTGTGTAAGTTTCTAAGAAGATCTAAACAATTTGTATTATGTGTGCAACTTAACTTGGGTTTTTAGATTGAAATTGCAGCGGTTTGGGGGCGCAGCCCCTGATTAGATTTTAAATTCATCTGGCAATATGAAAGCAACTAATCTAACATTCATTCAAAGGGGCAGATAATGATGACTCATGTGTGGCAAATTATCTTCATTCTGTATGGGTTTATTCAGATGTATAATGTATGGCAAAGATGATCTATAGAATTGCTCCCTTTGTCACAGTGTGTTCAGTACCATTGAGTAGCTGGGTTGAATCACCCACACACTGGTCATTAGATATAGGTGAAACATGGATGTATACATACTGATCAAGAGATGCACGTGAATCATGCATATATGATGTTTTAAGTCCTAACGCTTAGCTGGGTTGTTTTCCCCAGCTCCCATGAGTTTGTGTGAACTGTAAGGGTGATTGGACATAAATGCTGTTGAAAACTGTCTAAAACCCCGTACAGTGCACTCAAAACGACCTTTGAAAACATGATGAGCAATGACTCCTTATACCATACTGTTGTCAGTCCTATCGCGTAGATGGGTTGATTCACCCAGGAAGCGTGTGTGAGAGCTGTGCAGGTGATTGAACATACATGCTGTTGAAAACGGTCTAAAACTCCGTACAGTGCACTCAAAACGACCTTTGAAAACATGATGAGCAATGACTCCTTATACCATACTGTTGTCAGTCCTATCGCGTAGATGGGTTGATTCACCCAGGAAGCGTGTGTGTGAGCTGTGCGGGTGATTGAACATAAATGCTGTTGAAAACGGTATAAAACTCCGTACAGTGCACTCGAAACGACCTTTGAAAACATGATGAGCAATGATTCCTTATACCATACTGTTGTCAGTCCTATCGCGTAGATGGGTTGATTCACCCAGGAAGCGTGTGTGTGAGCTGTGCGGGTTATGTAGCATAAATGCTGTTGAAAACGGTCTAAAACTCCGTACAGCGCACTCAAAACGACCTTTGAAAACATGATGAGCAATGACTCCTTATACCATACTGTTGTCAGTCCTATCGCGTAGATGGGTTGATTCACCCACGAAGCGTGTGTTTGAGCTGTGCGGGTTATTTAACATAATTAAGCAATGGCTGCTTTTATCACAGTGTTTTCGATAGTTCATTTATAGGGAGTTTATACATGTGGGAAATGGGGGTATGGGAAAATCGCTCACTGTTCCGCCGAAAGCGATTGCTTCGTCCTGCGGAGGTGTGAATGCCAGTGAACACATACTCACCCTTTCCCACGTGCAGTTATTTTATGCCACTTTACACACTTATTTAGTCATGCAACAAACTCGCTGTTGAAAACGGAGTAAAACACCCAACACTACAAACAAAACGACCTTTGAAAACATGATGAGCTCTTACCACACTGTTTTCAGTCCCTTTTGCCTAGCTGGGTAGAATCACCCAGAGAACACGAGTATGCGATTGGGCATGGAGGACAATTGCTCCTTTTGCCACAATGTGTTCAGTTATATTGCATAGCTGGGTTGATTCACCCAGGGATCACGAATGTGTGAACTGACGGGGTGGTATGACTGGAATGATCTTGAAAACGGCCTAAAACACCCAACAGTACAAACAAAACGACCTCTGAAATCAGAGCGGGCAATTGCTCCCTTTGTCACAGTGTGTTCAGTACCATTGAGTAGCTGGGTTGAATCACCCACACACTGGTCATTAGATATAGGTGAAACATGGATGTATACATACTGATCAAGAGATGCACGTGTAGCATGCATATATGATGTTTTAAGTCCTAACGCTTAGCTGGGTTGTTTTCCCCAGCTCCCATGAGTTTGTGTGAACTGTGAGGGTGATTGGACATAAATGCTGTTGAAAACGGTCTAAAACTCCGTACAGTGCACTCAAAACGACCTTTGAAAACATGATGAGCAATGACTCCTTATACCATACTGTTGTCAGTCCTATCGCGTAGATGGGTTGATTCACCCAGGAAGCGTGTGTGTGAGTTGTGCGGGTGATTTAACATACATGCTGTTGAAAACGGTCTAAAACTCCGTACAGTGCACTCGAAACGACCTTTGAAAACATGATGAGCAATGATTCCTTATACCATACTGTTGTCAGTCCTATCGCGTAGATGGGTTGATTCACCCAGGAAGCGTGTGTGTGAGCTGTGCGGGTTATGTAACATAAATGCTGTTGAAAACGGTCTAAAACTCCGTACAGCGCACTCAAAACGACCTTTGAAAACATGATGAGCAATGACTCCTTATACCATACTGTTGTCAGTCCTATCGCGTAGATGGGTTGATTCACCCAGGAAGCGTGTGTGTGAGCTGTGCGGGTTATGTAACATAAATGCTGTTGAAAACGGTATAAAACTCCGTACAGCGCACTCAAAACGACCTTAGGTTATCCATTCAATTAAAGAGATTTTCTATTTTTTGACAAAATATGTTCAAAGTCGTCTGCTGTATAACTTTGAGACAGAATACAGAAAATAAATATCTGTATCTTCATGTGTTTGCGCCGGAAAATGCGCAGGTACATAATACAGATTAAGATCAATATATACATGTGGTCGTGTGCAATATATTCGTGGCCTTAATTATGCGATTTTCATTTACCAACCATTCGTCAACAGATGGTTTTTAGAAAATATACAAAAGAATGTCAAATATAAAATTAGCTGATATCATAAAACAGTTGGATATAAGGTTACTATATAATCTGGAACGGTACAATACAATGCAATACACTTATTTATTTGTAAATAGAGGCCACCGGCTCAAAATACAGGAAATATACATATACAGTTCGCATAGAGTTGAGTATTAATATAAATATATGTATACTTATTACGTTAAACAATCTTAATCAAGCAATGACATTTGTTATCGAATGGATGAATCTTTACGTTCAATTAAAACTGAAATATATTGTTGCGATCTTCTTTTTAACAATAGATTGAATAGTACTTTCGCTTTTCAGCAGGTTGTAAAAACTTCGCATATCATCTCGGCCCTTATACTATGTATACAGTTAGATCTGTCTTTCATTGGTCACATTGAAAGAATGCATGCTATTCATTTTCAACTGTTAAAATATCTTTATTAATTAAACAATAACTACAAACATATAATATATAGGTGAGTGTGTGAGCCGGGTCATTCCAAAATCTTACCCCCAGGATTTAGCGAACAGCGTAGATCGAGATCAGTTTGCGCCTCCGTGCAATCTGATCTGGATCTTCTCAGTTCGCGTCATCGACACGAGCATACATGAAGTATGTGTAGAACGGTTAAACAAACAAAAAACACCAGTAATATGAAAAAGGCAAAGCCTCATCACGAGCACAGCGTATTTAATGGATCTAACCTGTAGGTATGTGACTACCATGATAAAGGAATCTGTTTCAAACTGTCGGAACTGAGACTGCTATTGTACACTATTCCCACTTTATCTTTTGGTGCAAAGTCAAATCTTCAACACTTTTAACATTCAATTCATCACATGAACATAATCAATACAGAAAGGTAAAAAATAACAATAGTGAAAACAAGTCTTTCCTTCAATTAAGCTTAGTGACATAGTTTCTGGTTTCAGAACAGTTATTTTGAAAACATTTCAACATGCTTAAGTTTATAATAAGGCATCCCAAGTGTTTTCAATATGTTCCTTCAAATTGACATTGAAACCTAGTTTTTCACCTCACAGGACCCTGTCTATAACTTGGCCAAGATTTGATAGAGATGATTCTCTGATAAACTTTCATTCATATTGGATCTTGTAAAATGTTGCCTGTAGATTGTTCACAAGGCAATTGTTGATGGCGTGTGACTGAAGGAGATCAGACAAAACGTGATCATGAAAAACACAAACTGTGCAATAAAAAAACAGGACTTTCTTTATATATATACTACATTTAATTAGATAAAACAAGCTTGATATGATTTTGATAAACTTATCCATTAATGAACATTACCTTGTATGAATCCATTAGTATTATATGTAATCAGCTGAAGTTCCTCTCCTGTCATCATCATAACAGCTGTAATTCCATCAGTAAATGGGTTTCTCTCAATATATTCCCTTGTTTGATGTTGATGCAGTAAGTTATATTATCCCACAGTCAAAGATGTATGCAATTATCATTGTTTTGACAGGCACCAATGACCAACGGGTATATCACTAACTGCCTATATGAACTTCCTCTCCCATTAACGCCATAACAGCTGTGATTCCATGATTGTACAGGTTGATCTCAATCCATTTACTGTTTTGATGTGTATGCAGGAAAGAATATAACCCCACAGTCAAAGATGCATGCTATTTTCATTGTATAGACAGGTACCAATGACCAAGGGGTATATCACTAACTGCTTATATGAATTTCCTCTCCAGTAATCACCATAAGAACTGTTATTCCATGATTGCATGGGATGTCCTAAATCCATTCTGTTTTAAAATAAAACTTGATGCAGAATATGATTGACTGCTGTTTTAATACATGACATCAGACAATAACTGCAAATAAAAGTGTCTTCATATGAAATAAAATGATAAATTAAAGAAGGGATTACAAACACTATTTATACCTTTTTCTACTTTTTCCTATTATACTATTTTCAATCCAGAGCATATATGTATGGTGAAGATCGGATAGTAAATGGAGGCTCTATTGTCTTCACAAGCTGTATTATAGCAATTTTGATAATTTCAAGGGCCATAATCCAGTCATGCAAGGGCACATCTTGCTGGTTTCGAAAGGAACCGAGCTTACATCAATATTTAATTACTATCTAAGTTTGGTGAAAATCAGATAGTAAATGGGGCCTCTATTGTGTTCACAAGATCTATTATAGCAATTTTGGCAAAATCAAGGGCCATAATCCAGGCTTGCATGGGCGGATCTGGCTGGTTTGCAAAAGGAACCAAGCTCTCATCAATATTTATCTACTATCTAAGTTTGTTGAACATCCAATAGTAAAAAGAGGCTCTATTGTTTTCACAAGCTGTATTATAGCAATTTTGACAATTTCAAGGGCCATAATCCAGTCTTGCATGGGCGGATCTTGCTGGTTAGCAAAAGGAACCGAGTTCTCATGGATATCTAACTACAGTATAAGTTTGATGCAAATACAATTAAAACTGAAGACTTAATCGCGTATACAACCTGTATTATAGCAATTTTGATAACTTCAAGGGCTAAAATCAAGCCTTACATGGGTGGATCTGGTTGGTTTGCAAAAGGAACCAAGCTCTCATCAATATTTAACTACTATCTTAGTTTGGTGAAGATCGAATAGTAAATAGAGGCACTTTTGTGTCCACAAGCTGTATTATAGCAATTTTGACAATTTCAAGGGCCATAATCCAGTCTTGCATGGGCGGATCTGGCTGGTTAGCGAAAGGAACAGAGCTCTCAAGGATATCTAACTACTGTATAAGTTTGATTGAGATCCATCAAAACTGAATACTTTATCGCGTTCACAAACTCTATTATAGCAATTTTGACAATTTCAAGGGCCATAATCCAGTCTTGCAAGGGCAGATCTTGCTGGTTAGCGAAAGGAGCCTAGCTCCCATGGATATCTACTATAAGTTGATGAAGATACAATCAAAACTGAAGACTTAATCGCATTCACAATCTGTATTATAGCAATTTTGACAACTTCAAGGGCCATAATCCAGTCATGTAAGGGCACATCTGGCTGGTTTTCAAAAGGAACCGAGCTCTCATCAATATTTAACTACTATCTAAGTCTGTTGAAGATCAAATAGTAAATGGAGCCTCTGTTGTGTTCACAAGCTCTATTATAGCAATTTTGATAATTTCAAGGGCCATAATCCAGTCTTGCATGGGTGGATCTGACTGGTTTGCGAAAGGAACCGACCTCTCATGGATATCTAACTACTGTATAAGTTTGATTGAGATACAATCAAAGCTGAAGACTGTATCGCGTTCAAAAGCAATTGTTTACAGACGCACACACGGACGACCACACCACGGCATAAGATCTTCTGGCCTTTGGCCAGTAGAGCTAAAAATAGAAGGGATCATGAATAAGTGAACTGTCGCCGTGATATAACTGAAATAATATTGAAAGCGGCGTAAAACCCCAATAAATAAAAAATAGACCAGAATTGAAAACAATATACATGTATATTAGTTATGTCAAAAAGCCAAGCTTTGGGTCTGCACCCAGTTTTGTTTTAGACCAATTGGTACCTCTGTGCAGTCTTATCTGGATTATTCCTTTAAACCAATAACTTTAAACTTATCTTTTTTACACCAATTGTGAAACGAGCTTTACTCTTATTCTAATCATGCTCAATGTCCTGGAGATACAACCAGTTCTTCCTCAATTTGCGTGGAAAATCCCAATCTTCACTGAATTTTGATTCAGATATTTGGGGCATTTTTTTAGAATTTAGTAGATTTTGAGTAACTATGTTTTCAAAAAGCTGTCTGCTGCAGAGGCGTCAGAAAGCGTCTATATGAGGGAAAGGGTTAATTGACATATGATTAATATAATTACTGATGATACAGAAGAATTATATCTATATAAAAAAAATCTTTCTGTTAAATTAAATACACCAGAAGGTATGAAACTTACATTTGTGTTTATCTTATGAAGATGACATTTGATCTTACAGCATATGATGTTTGAAAACATTGTGATAAAAAGTCAAAATGTTCTGTAAATGCTTTCGAATTAAAATCAATTGTAATTTTCCAATTCTTAAAATTTAACTGTTTTGCCTGATGTTTTTATACTTAAAATAGAATGATGTTTAGCTGCAGAGTGGATTCTTTTAAAGCATCGCATTGGTCCCGACGGCTTCCAGAATTCTCGACCCCAATTTCCTAAGAATAGCCAACCCCAATTTAGACCCCAGTTTATATAGGTGTGAATGGATGATGGTTCTTTAGTTGTATAATCACTACATTTAGATAATGATTAATGTAATAATTATGCATGTTTTAACATCGTTATAAATTATCCTATATCATGGTTTTCAAAGAATTCTTAAGATTTGAAGTATTGTTTGATAGAGGACATTTCCTCCTTTTCTCACAATTTTCATTTATATAATTATACCTTAGCCAGAAGCCCACCTGTCATATACTGCATATTCTCCTTCCTCACCAAATGTTTTCAAAGTCGTCTGCAGCAGATTAACTTTTTAGAACACATCAAGATCTTTTAAATAATCAATCAACAGGTAATCAAGTATCAATAATCAGTCAAGCATCATACCGCTTTTGTTTATGACACTTGTGTGTCAAACCATCCATTCATAACTATATAAACCGATAATGGGGTCGAGAATTCTTTGGGTCGAGATTTCTGGCTACCGTCCTGACATGCAGTAGAAACGTAAGATATTACGTCATTAAATGTGTAAACAATCTGCACTCGAGAACTTCGAAGAACACTTCTAAAAATAGATTTACTTTCTTATGTGCTATTTTAGTGATATTTATGCATAGGGTCATATTTATTTCTTACATCATACAGTTAGCTTGGGAGTTCCGGATCACTAACAAATGAAATAGTGATAGCTTGAATAAAGGAATTGAGAATTTAAAAAAACTTTTGCAGTTTAATGGCAAAATATCCGACCTTTCATCTTATATTTGTTGTCTGTCACATGCATTGAACATTTTTTTCTATGCAGATTTTCTAGAAAACAATGTTCTGATCCGGAACTACCAGTGATCCGGAACTCACATACAGTACTAACTGTACAGGAGCAGTCCCTGTGATTCAACTCTGTTTTGGTGTATTTGGGCAAAGACATAAATACATGTCTCTGATTTGTGTCACAGGGTGTATGTTCAACCAATTTTTGCATCAATCTTTGACCGTCCGAAGGAGTTTTTGGCATTGAGTGTGAAACAAATTCACCACGAAGAGCATCTTAGATCCCATCACCAGGAACATCCGTCGATTAATGCAAAACATTCAGATTTACAATACAGCTAGATTTTTTATCTTTACCTACAAGAACGTCAAAATGAAATTGTCTGTGTTACATTGTCTAATGTATGTAACGAAAACGAGAGAGATAAAAAATTCTTACCTAAAGCAAAGTAACTCGTAGCCGATAGGTTCTGGTTATCAGCCTTTACTGTTACAAAAAAGTTGTTGTCGTTATCTCGGGAACCAGCTTGATTTGGACGGATGTGACGTCGGCCGGATATGAATAAATGTCGGTCATGGTTCCCTGCTTTATTCTATGTAATTTCATTTGGCTTTCATGAGCTGGGCCGTAGTAAGTTTGCACCCAAATTTTTTCCATACTGAATATAGGAAATTTCCCCTTATTAAGGTTAAACCTCATAACGAGCTGCGCTCGTTATAATTTATAATCAATCGTTTATTCGTTTGCAACAATGTTTTCAACTCTTTTCAATAGTTAAACTACAATAGTTTTGCTTATAAATTTGGAAAGTCGTCTGCTTTAGAATCGATGTATGTGAGAAAGGGTTACATTTGAAAAATCCTCCTAAGGTCGGTTTTGGTCCGACGTGGTTCGTCCATTGGCTTGCCATATATGTGTTGATCTGAATGAGGCTTTACGCCGCTTACAACATTATGTAAAGCATAACACGTTGGTTTCTGTTCAATCTACAAGTTTCAGGTTAGGTTTATCTGTACAGTCAGACGAGGGAATCCGCCGTAGCCGAGTGATAAGCGTCTATAATTTTGAACCGGTCGTCCCGGATTCGTTCCACAGACGTGGTACGGTGGTCATTCTGGAGTGCCCCCTTGGGCAAGGCATAATACTAGCGTAGTACTCGTTTGTTTACCCAGAGATCATGATTAAGTGGACTGTCGTCGTGAAATAATTGAAATAATGCTGAAAACGGCGTAAAGCAGAAATAAAAAAGTTAGCCGAAACGATGTGACCATGAATACTAAAGTAATTTAGGTGGCAATACACAGTTGTAAGCTGATTTGCCGTTTCCTGGGGACACCCTTAACTTTTATTCTCTCAATATTTCTAATAATATCCATTCTGGTATTATTAAAAGGATTTTCCTGTATCAAGGAGTGCCAGAATTATAAGAAAATGACTAGAATTCACATTCTCAGTCAATATTATGGAAATAATTTGCCACAAAAGTGGTCTGAAACAGGGTGAAAAAAGTAGGACAAAAAGAGCAATTTTACCCTTTACTCAAAAAATTACCCAAGAAAAACGCAGGGGTTTAGTGTAAAATTGAAGAGCTGCTTAGGCTCTCAAAACAATAGGCAATCTGTGGATGCAGTCAGAAAACCAATATTCCTGCGCAATGTATCGACACAGATCAGCCTGCGCAGTCCGTACATGCTAATCCGGGCCAACATATTCTGTCTCAGGGAGATAAAGGTATAGAGTAATGATTCCTAAAACAGAAAATCCACAGGAGGCGAAAAGTGTCTGCTCGGATTATTATCGATACATTACGCAGAGTCCACAATGCATTTTTTTGGTGGGTGGAGCGTTTTCTTTCACAAGATTTTGCATATTGATCTAAGAATTAACGGTCACGCAACAGAGAAAGCACTGTAAACTTTATATATCTGAAGCTAGATACAATCGGGATTTCAATCTTCATATTACCGTAAAAATGTTTGGTAAATTACACTATGTCACGGATCAAGTATTTTAGAAACATATATTTGTGTTTTACGACATCATGTTATTGCCGAAACCATCGATGTCCTTTTTTGTATTATATTTGTGTTTTACGACATCATGTTATTGCCGTATCCAACGTTAGAAGAAGAAAAGGTATGTACGTTTATTTCAAAACGCACATAGTCCAGGGACATTGCGAAACAGAACAATATTGAACGGTATTTGCATCTGGAGCCACATATCCAATGGTATTGTCGGACAGCCAGCAACAGCGCGTGTATGCGAACCCCAGACTTTTGGAATAGAGGAGATCATTTGGCGATGCCAATAAAGTCTGCCGAGAGAGACATACAGCTTTAGCCTCTTCAAACGTGATTCCTGGATCGCAAGAATTTGAACGGCTTGCATCTTTGTATTTGATGCTATACACTGAAAAGTAAAACAATAGTATATTCATAAGTCGGCTTGCGTCTCTGTATTTAAATCTAAACACTCAAAAATAAAAAGCATTATATTGATAACTCGGTCCGGAGCGCGTCCGATAAACAATGAAAAGTAAATCGGATATATTATGTTGAAGAATCAATACTTGGCTTTGCATTGTACTACGAGGCGCGTTGAGCAATTGATATCTCGTGAGTTCGAAGGTGGAGAAAGATGCCTATTTGAGACGTTCCACGAGAAAACCAACAGTATGGACTCTGCGTAATGGATCGACCCAGATCAGGCTAATCCAGGCTCTGACATATTCCGTTTCAGGGGGAAAGAGGCATAGACTAATGATTCCTGATACAGAACATCTACAGGATGCGAAACAAATTCTGCCCAAATTAGCCTGCGCGCCATGTTAAGGCTGATCCGGGTCGATTCTTTACGCAGGGTACATAAAGTTGGTTTCCTCGCAGAACGGCTCATTTCATCCAGATATCGCTTCTTCAGCGACACTGTCCTTTATTATATGGCTAGTACAATTTTTAAGACAGAATATAGAAAGAATATACACATTTCAATTTGTTCAAAAACGAAATAACAACTATTTACACAGAAAATAAAGTTTATGAATGGCGAGTCGATTACGCCCAACTAGCGCATTTTGAATGAAGTGAAGTCCTTTTTCAATGATGTCAAATAATTTTTCAGTGATGTGCGATTATCATATTTGCTACCGTATATCAGCTAATAAAGTTAACTACTTATAGGTATTTCCGGGGTTAAGTTACCAGTTCCACTGGTCCATTTATCCTGATACAAGCTAGTCAGTTGTAATACTTACCCCCAACAATCCTGAGATCCAATGAGGGAGAAGCCATTATATTAGATATACTTTGTTTGATGTGTAACATTGCTTTCAGCAAACTTTTCAGTTATATATACTACCACAGCATTTCCGGGATAAGTTACCAGTACTACTGGTCAATTTATCCTGATACAAGCTAATCAGTCGTAATGCTTACCCCCAACAATCTTGAGATCCAAGGAGGGTAAAGCCATTATATTAGAAATACTTTGTTTGATGTGTTCTTAATGTCTAAGAATACTGCTCCAACAATATTACCCTGGTCAATTGCATAGAGCCAATCATCAATTAAATTTGAAAGAGCAGAATGACAGGAGTGATTTTTTCTGAATCTTGATTGTTTATTATGAAGGAGGTCCTTTTCCTGTAAATAGTATGTGGTAAGAGAAGGAATTTATTTTCAAATCAGGCCAGTACTTTTGGACAAGAAGATTTTTAAAGTTTTTACTATACACATATATAAGGAAAACAAACTCCGCCCCCTGTCGGCCATGTTTTTCAACGGATCGGAAATATTTTAACAATCTTCGTAGAGGGTCCCCCAAGGAACATTTGTGCAAAATAAATTTCAAATCGGGTCAGTACTTTTGGACAAGAAGATTTTTAAAGATTTTACTATGCACATATAAGGAAAACAAACTCCGCCCCCTGGCGGCCATGTTTTTCAACGGATCGAAAATATTTGAACAATCTTGGAAGAGGGTCCCCCAAGGAACATTTGTTCAAAATAATTTTCAAATCGGGCCAGTACTTTTGGACAAGAAGATTTTTAAAGTTTTGGCAATTTTCCCCTTTTCTGATGCCGCAGCAACCAAAGTTCTCAATGGAATTTAAATCCTTGAACAATTTTGAAAGAAGTTCACCAAAGGAACATTCCTGAGAAGTTTGGTTGAAATTGGTCATGTGGTTAAGGAGGAGATGATCTAAATGTTAACGACGGACGACGACGGACGACGTAAGACGGACAAAAAGTGATCACAATAGCTCACCTTGAGCCTTTGGCTCAGGTGATCTAAAAACACTTGCCCAGACCGAAAAATGTACGACACAGATAACTGATTTTACTACTCCTGCCAAAACAATCAACTGAAAATTAATGCAACTTCAATCTTATATTACTTGGTAAAGTGTACAGCACTTGTTTTACAGCTCCTCTCTGAAATACAATTTTTAATTTTCATCACAACATTACCATACATCTAATAAGATTTGTTTAGGCGTAAAAAAAGAGTTATGTTTCCAGTTACCCGATCAACCGTCTATAAATGCCCCCGACCGTATTTTTTTCCAGCACCTTTTGCCTCAAAATTTCACTCGCCCGCAACATTCTCCTGATCCAAATATCAATCCATTTTATTTTACAAAACGAAGATTGCGAAAAACATTTCAATATAAAATCCCTGATGTAAACAATAAATCTAAACCGGAAATATGATCTCATGCTGGGTAAGTGTAAATTATGATCGAATGCACAACGTCGAACGCTTTTCTGTCTACTTAAATATTTGTTTCATAATTGTTTAGTTGATATCACATGCATTACAGAAACTACAGGTCTTGATGAAAATAAAACTTGTCTCAATTCGAATAGGCATAACCAGACTGTTTAATTGATTAACATTTAGCCGGTAATCAGAACGAATAAAACACTGTTACTATTTCGACTTTTCATAATCGAGCGGACAAACGGTTCGTCGATTTCATGAAAGAAAATAAATGATTGAAAATATTGCTTTGATAGTAAAAATGAGTGGCTGCAAAAATATGTATGTCTTATAAGCGTTACCCGATTTGTCCGTTAAAATGTAGGACAAGTAAATTTTGTGCAGGGCGAGTAGATTTTCCGGGATCTGGTCAAAATGTACCCTTCGAGAAATCGAAACGTTTCCAGTAGTCAAAACGTTCCCTTCCTGTTTCGGGTCACTCGTCCTGCAGGGTTAGTCCCAGTGTTTAATAATGTTATATCAAATGGATGGTTTCAACAATAAGCTTGCAGCACCAAACCCCACTGGGTTAAAAAACCCAAGAGGGCCATGCTGGCCCTGGAATCGCTCACCTGAAGTTTTGACTATATGCATATAAGGCAAAACAGCCAAGCCCTCTGGTGACCATGTTTTGACCAATCAACATGGCTTAAAGGAATCTGATAGAGGACCAGCCAAGGTACATTTCTACAAATTTATTTGAAAATCGGCCAGATACTTTCGGAGGAGAAGATTTTTTTTTTTAAGTTTTCACTTTAGCCATATAGCACTGAAGGAATCTGATAGAGGATCAGCCAAGGAAATTTCTACAAAATTATTTGAAAATCTGCCAACCAGGATTTTTAAAGTTTTTTTTGTTTCGTTAGCATGGAAACCAAAATTCTGCATAGATCCCAAAAATTTGAAAGAATTCTGGTAAGGTCACTGAGAGGAACATATCTACAAAATTATTTGAAAATCTGCCCGATACTTTCGTCGGAGAAGATTTGTTAACGTTTCACTATAGCCACATAAGGCAAAATAGCCCCCCCCCCCCCCCCCCCCCCCTGGCCGCCATGTTTTTCGATCAATCAACATGGCTTTAACCCTTTCCCTCATATAGACGCTTTCCGACGCCTCTGCAGCAGACAGCTTTTTGAAAACACAGTGACAAAAGAAGAAATTGTTCGAAACAAAGCAAATTTCTCCTTTTGCCACAATGTTTTCCACTTTTAGTCACAGGTTATCCATTCAATTATAGAGATTTTCTATTGTTTTGACAAAATATGTTCAAAGTCGTCTGCTGCAGAATTGTCGTATGAGGGAAAGGGTGAAGGAATCTGATTGAGGGTCACCCAAGGAACATTTCTACAAAATTATTTGAAAATAATGCCAACCAGTTTGGGAGAAGAAGAATTTTAGTGTTTTTTTTCGTTTCGTTGCCATGGAAACCAAAATTCTGCATGGATCCCAAAAATTTGAAGGAATTCAGGCGAGGTCATTGAGAAGATGCTTTCTGTGAAGTTTCATCCCAATTGACCCACTGGTTACTGAGCAGAAGATGTTGACGCACGACGCACGCCAGACAAAAGGTGATCACAATAACTCACCTTGAGCACTTGCTCAAGTGAGCTAAAAAGGGATGACAAAAATATCCCGACCTACCGACCCTATCTTTTTTAAAGCCTGTAAGAGGAAACATACCTATATTTTTTAGGCCTTATTAAACAAATAAATGAAATGTTTGTAAAATTTATCACAATAGCTCATTTGATTTCTTGTGTATCTAAAACCTTCACAAGTAAACTTCGAGCTGGAATTGAATAATATACCTTTTTATTAAAATCATAATATAATTATTATCACATACAATGACACTTTAGAGAAAATATTAATAATCACCTTTTCTTTCCTCCAGGGCAGGTTGGACACTCCGTAATCGAATCTCAGTTCTTCTCCTTGAGCTATATCTCTTAACGCAAACAAACACAACCTTGGCTTTCCTCCACTAATTAAAATTTTTCTCATTTTACAATTGGCTTTATGGCCTGGATGGTCATTGACCATTCGTCCTAGACCCTCTGTGTTTGTGGCATCAATGCTGAAAATGAAATTAAAATGCAAGTACTTTATAACAATAGTACCTTATGTCAGGAATTTTTAGCAAATTATTCAAGCACTCTCAAGTCGAGTCCCGGTAGCTCAGTCGGTAACGACGCGCGTTGTCAATCCAGGGGTTGTGAGTTTGAATCCCGGGTCGGCCAACTTTCTTTCCGACGTTTGACAAAAGTCATTGCGACATGCGTCATTCGTCTTCCACCAATGGGTTTAGTCTATGTGGAAAAGCAGCCAGTTGCTTGGGAAGATTGTTGTGTTGAGTTCTGGTGTGAGAAAACCAGGAAACACATGAGTAGGTGAACTGGCCGCCGTGATATGACTGAGAAATTGTTAAAAACAGCGTTAAACCCCAATCAATCAATCAAGCACTCTCATATTAGAATTAGCAGAAATTACATGTCACACCTTACATTTAAGTATTACATTTATGAGCCTTTAGTGTTATTGATTATGTTACTGATATTTTTGTCTTTCAAGTTACTTTGCTGTTTCGCTCCTCTTTCTTTTATATTATGATGTGAATACCAATGGTTTAATGATGATATTGCATGTTGATATTAAATAAATCAGCCAACATTGCACTTTCCTCAAGTGAAGTTACAAGCTATCAACAAACTTTAATGCAAAAATTAATGTGGAAATTCCAAGTCCATGACCTTGACCTTGATGGTACTGTTTGAAATTTCATACCAATAAGTAAACACATATGAAAAGAATACATAAAGGATAAAGGCATAGTGAAGTTATAAGGTATCAAAAAGGTCACATACAAAGATAGGGGTGGTACTATAAGATACTTCATACCAATATCTAAGCACATGGCAAATGTCAAAAGAATCCATCTAGTCAGAGTGAAGTTATAAGCTATTAAAAACCTTTAACGCAACAATTCATTTATCAAGATGCGGATACGAATGCTGACGTGACTGCAATAGCTCTTCCTGGACTTTTGTCAAGGCAAGCTAAAAACCAAAGCATGCATGTATCTGTAATGTTGATACAACTACTACATTTGGAATATGCCAAAATGTCCAGATATTCAAAATGTGAAGCTTTTTCCACCAGAATAATACATCATTTTCAACAATTTTAACACAAGTTGTTTCATGATGGCGGGCAGATGCTGAAGTAATAAGATCGACAACAGAAGCATTTAACAGCTAATAAATATCTTTAAATACCATAGCATCTTCTCATTGTGCTTAAAAAAAAATTTGAATCCCGTGTCGACATCATGATCATTTCCTTCGATAAACACTCCCTTGTATTGTAGGAGGAAGTCTCCTTTCCTTATCGCCTGCGCAGCAAATACACCAGAGCCTATTAATTCAAAACAAAATGTTATAATAATCAGTAATTCTTGATTTAAAATAAGACAGACCGCTGGACTATTCGCATGATATTTATCAGATATATATATGTACAATTATTTTTATTGAGACTGATCGCTATGTAACAGGAGTTATCTAACATAATGAATAGGACAAGTCTTGCAACTGTAAAACTTTGTTTGAATGGGGTTTAACGCAGTTTTCCCCATTTTTTCAGATATGGCTTATGGCTGTCAGTTAGCCTAACCAAGTTTCCTGGGTTTCTAACCAGTACTCCACACAATTTCTCTGCAAGTAAAAGACAACTTGATTCTGAGGTGGAAGACGAATGACACAATGTCTTTTGTAAAATCGTCACGGAGAAATGTGGCCGAGAAGGAATTTCACTCATGACCCGTTTCCTTGGTGTTTCACCAGCCAAGCAAAAATGTGTAGGAAGTTTTAATCCAATACTGGCTGTGGCTGCCAAAATTGGCAACAGAAAAATCCAGTAAGAGTTATTCCACTTGATTAATTTAGTTATGACTGCAAAGCCTTACATAAAGTGTCAATCATATACATTGAATAGTTGGTGAGATATTGACTTGCACATCAAACTCAAATCAAAATTTCTAAGTTCTTGTAAGTTCTATGACTTTGCAAAACTTTAACCAACATGCAATACAGACAGTGATGCCAGGGCGAGTAGAATAGCTCGCCTTACTCTTGGAATAGTCAAGCTAACAAGAGTTGTCGGAGGACAATATAGCTCGCCTATCAGGGCAATCGACAATCAGGGCCTACTTCAGAACAGTTATAGCATTAGGTAAAGTCACGCAGTATCACCTATTGCAAGATAATACACCTTTTCAATACTTACATGCAAATGTTAACCAAGTCCATACATGTTTTATAGACGATCATTTACTAAATGGTGAAAATCAATGAACGTTTTACTTAGCCCAAGAATATACTATACGAATGTGCGAACTGATATTAGTATACAAAGCTCGCAATTTTATTTTGCACCTGTGAATAACGCAACAACAAAATGTTTTGATTAAATGGTGAAAATCGATTTTCGCTTAACTTAGACCAGGAATAAACTGTACGATGTGCGAGCTGATATTGGTCTACATATAAGTTTCCAATTTTATTTTGAACCAGAGAATAACGAAAAGAAAAATGTACTTACTACATGGTGAAAACGACGAACGTTTCACTTAGACCAAGAATACACGACACAAATGTGATCTCAATTTTTTTTTGAACCATTGGATAACGCAGCACTAAACAAAATGTTGTTGTTAAAAGTAGCTTACAACGGGTTTAGGGTTAATATGCATTTGAAGAAAAGCTGTAAAAGATATTGAAAACCCCAAACCTATTGTTGACATATTTCTGTCTCAGATTAATATTGTTCATGATATATCACAAGGGCGTCCCCAAGTAACTGAGATGATAAGCAACAATGGTACACATGTTGATATCACAGAATAGTCCATCAACCACAATTGGTAAAATTAACATTACCTGAAGCAATGCCATCTTCATAGGGTCACTCGGTGTTTAACCGTTTCCCAAGTACAGACGCATTTTGTTGCCTCTTCATCAGGCGACTTTTAAATACATTGTTGCAAACGCTAAAACATATGTTTTTAGGAAAGACAATTCTTCACCATACATTTTGACATGAATTTATAATGAATGACGTTATATGAGAAGATTGAGAATGGCGTAAATGTGTGCACACGTGTTCAATATACTAAAGTGAAATATTTTAACTGTTTATCAAACACGGCCAGATTCGGTACATTAAATATAGTGTTTATGTAAAAATGAAAGGAAAGTATGCACATACACGGATAGAGAAAGCAAATACAGACAATGTGACGCTTTGGGAACAAAGAACCTCTTCCTAATATCTCCCAAAACGTAATGCATTATTTGGAATACAATGTATTAAACTTTAAAAGTGTGGGTCTTGATTCGGTTTTCTCATAAAATATCAGGACATTATACAATGCAGGCGATAATTCAAATTTGATTAAGTTTCACCATTCTTTTTAAATAGTTAATTATTTGCCTTTCGATGGCGCCGATTATAACGTTCTGTATTATTTCCCCAATTATGTTAAAGTTTTGCATTATTATATCTGTGTTCTTATCAATTCAAAGTCAATGGCTATCTCCATGGGAGTGTTAATATGATACTTGTGTTCCCGGTTATTGATTCTATGACCGTTTCTTTAATAAGAACATGATTCCAAAAATGTATAGTGTGTTATACCTCATACCTTAAATGAAGGCGCTATGGTAAAAAATTTGAAAGGTCAACGCACTTTTGACTGGGGGTCAAATTCACCAACACAGTTAACATTATCCGATTCTAATGATTTTAGTGTCTAATAATATGTTTTCTGACATGGCAAATTGAACTAAGCAACTTTTAAAATGAAAGGGAGTTTCCATAACCTTGAAATTTCAAAATGGCTGCTAAAAAGGTTAACATAAATTAGCCTCCTACCTTAAATGAGGGCGCTATGGTCAAAAACGTCGAAAGGTCAACGCACTTTTGACTGGCGGTCAAATTCAACAACACAGTTAACATTGTCCGATTCTAATGATTTTAGTGTCTAAAAATATGTTTTCTGACATGGCAAATACAATTATGCAACTTTCAAACATAAAAGTGCTTATCTTGACCATGAAGATTCAAAATGGCTGCCAAAAGGGCTACCAAAAGACTTGAATCAGGATACTTTGCCAACAATAACACAGTTATTTCTAAACACATTGTCCAATGATGCTTATCTTGCTTTATTGCACAGTTCATCTTCCTACTCAGTGTCATATCCATCAGAATCAGAGTCAGAATCACTGTTACAATCACTAGTATCTGAATCTGTGTCAGAGTCTACAGTGCGGTTTGTTCTGGCATCACTTAGACGTTGAGGTAGTGCCGGCTGTGAATACCGTATTGGCAAACATTTACCCTCTCTCAAACTCCAACCATGCTGAAGGGAAGATGATGGAGGATCTAGATTCATAAAAATTAACATGATGAATGCCTGAAAGTTGGCCAATGTTACATTCAAATTATGTGAATCTGTATCAGGATGAATCCTGAGAGTCGATTTCCTCTTCATCCCCTCCCACTTTTTTGCCCGAGCTTCTGCGAGTGTTTTACTTGATGTATCCTTGTATATGTATTTGATGGTATACTGCTCTATCTGTTTAAGAGTTTGTGATGTCACTGGGAGACATTTCCCAAGCCTTCTACGTAGCTCTCGTGCCTCTTCTGACGTCATTGTGCTGTCAAAGATTCATGGTTTTCCACGGCTATAGAAACTGGAAATAGCATCTGCACCAGTGTGGATGTGAAATGGGATAATGATATCGCTAATATCCTTATCAAGGAGTGTTGCGCAATCAATTATGCTTTTCTTCCTTTAAGTTCTAGTATACCTTCAATTTGATGTGCCACAAACGATACTAACACCAACACATCTGTGTCTTCTGCATCAATGACAATGGCATCTTTTACTCCCGACTTTCTAAGTTGGGAATATATGTACAACATACATAATGGTGTCTGCATCCATATGCTGCCATGTCAACTCTACTACCTCCTCATCAGTGAACAAATCACTAAAGAGTTCCCTCACAGAGTAAATAATCTGGTATCTGGATGTTGGAGTCACAGGGTTTTGAACTCGGTCTTCAGACATTGCTGCAGACGATTTGTTTTGTTTCCTGGGTTCTTGAACATGTTGTTGAAGTGCCGAGGGGATGGCAGTTCATCATTTCTCTTGATAAAAATATTCCTGGTCCCACCAACAAAAGCCAATTCACCTGTTCGCCTTTCATGTTCACTGTTTTTGATGCTGTGTTGAAGATCATCATATGGATCATTTACAAATACTATCTAGGACGCCGTAGGATGGCGTTGGACAACAAGGCTAAACATTTTAGAAGCATAAACGTCCCACGTATAAGCACTTATGTCTTCCTTCCATCTATCCTATAGCAGATGCTATTTCCAGTTTCTATGGCCGTGGAAAACCATCAGTCTTTGACAGCGCAATTAAATCAGAAGAGGCTACTTAGAGGGCTTGGGAAATGTCTCCTAGTGACATCACAAACTCTTAAACAGATAGAACAGTATACCATCAAATATATATACAAGGATAAATCAAGCAAAACACTTGCAGAAGCTCGGGCCAACAAGTAGGAGGGGGTCGAAGTCGACTCTCAGGATTCCACCTGATACAGATTCACATACAGATTCACATAACTTGAAGGTTACACGGGCCAACTATCAGGCATTCATCATTATACTTTATTAATCCAGATGATCCATCATCTACCCTTCAGCATGGTTGGAGCTTGAGAGAGGTCAAATGTTTGCCAATACGGTATTCACAGCCGGCACCACCTCAACGTGCCGTGCATCGGTAGTTCAGTCGGTAGCGACGCGGGCTATCAATCCAGGGTTTTTTAGTTCGAATCCCGGCTCGGCCAACTTTCTTTCCGACGTTTGGGCTAAATCTATGTAAAAAAGCAGCCAGTTGCTTGGGAAAATTGTTGTGTGGAGTACTGGTGTGAGAAAACCAAGATATTTCATGTGTAGGTGAACTGGCAGCCGTGATATGACTTAGAAAATGTTAAAAACGGCGTTAGACCCTAATCAATCAATCTACCTCAACGTCTAAGTGAAGCCAGAACAAACCGCACTGTAGACTCTGACACGGATTCAGATACGAGTGATTATAACTCTGATTCTGATGGATATGATACTGAGAAGGACGAGGAACTGTGCAATAAAGCAAGATAAGCATCATTGGACAATGTGTTTAGCAATAATTTCAAGGTTATGGCAACCACTTTTACTTTTAAAAGTTGCATAGTTGAATTGCCCATGTCAAAAAATAGAATCGGAAAATGTTAACTGTGTTGGTGAGTTTGACCCCCAGTCAAAAGTGCATTGACTTTTCGACGTTTTTGACCATAGCGCCCTCATTTAAGGTAGGTGGTATAAGAAACCATACATTTTTGGAATTCTCATGACTAGACGAATAATTTGATATGCATATCGACACGATTGGAATATATTTAAATTTTGACCCCTGTTTAGCCTTTGTTAACCCCTCCCGAAAATGCCTGACATTTTCAAGGGGGCAGCCCAAGTCAAAATTGTTCGGTATTCATCAGGAAACACAAAAACACTTTCAAACCTTTGTTCCCAGAATTTAGTCACGGGACCTACAGGCTGGTCTCCTACTATGTTTATAATGTTTGTTTTTCTTATTGTCAAACCTGCTTTAGATTGAGTTACCTGTTCATAATGTTTGTTTTCTTATTGTCAAACCTGCTATCAATTGAGTTACCTGTTTATAATGTTTGTTTTCTTACTGTCAAACCTGCTTTAGATTTAGTTACCTGTTTAGAATGTTTGCGTTCTTACTGTCAAACATGTTATATATTGATTTACCTGTTCATAGTGTTTTCTTACTGTCAAACCTGCTATATATTGAGTTACCTGTGTATAATGTTTGTTTTCTTACTGTCAAACCTGTTTTATATTGAGTTACCTGTTTATAATGTTTGTTTTCTTATTGTCAAACCTACTATAGATTGAGTTACCTGTTTATAATTTTTGTTTTCTTACTGTTAAACCTGTTATATATTGAGTTACCTGTTTATAATGTTTGTTTTTCATATTGGCAAACCTGCTTTAGATTGAGTTACCTGTTTATAATGTTTGTTTTCTTATTGTCAAACCTGCTATCAATTGAGTTACCTGTTTATAATGTTTGTTTTCTTACTGTCAAACCTGCTATAAATTGAGTTACCTGTTTATAATGTTTGTTTTCTTACTGTCAAACCTGTTTTAGATTTAGTTACCTGTTTAGAATGTTTGCGTTCTTACTGTCAAACATGTTATATATTGATTTACCTGTTCATAGTGTTTTCTTACTGTCAAACCTGCTATATATTGAGTTACCTGTGTATAATGTTTGTTTTCTTACTGTCAAACCTGTTTTATATTGAGTTACCTGTTTATAATGTTTGTTTTCTTACTGTCAAACCTGTTATATATTGAGTTACCTGTTTATAATGTTTGTTTTCTTACTGTCAAACCTGTTATATATTGAGTTACCTGTGTGTAATGTTTGTTTTCTTACTGTCAAACCTGTTATATATTGAGTTACCTGTTTATAATGTTTGTTTTCTTATTGTCAAACCTGCTATAGATTGAGTTACCTGTTTATAATTTTTGATTTCTTACTGTCAAACCTGTTATATATTGAGTTACCTGTTTATAATGTTTGTTTTCTTACTGTCAAACCTGCTATATATTGATTTACCTGTTTATAATGTTTGTTTTCTTATTGTCAAACCTGCTATATACTGAGTTACCTGTTTATAATATTTGTTTTCTTATTGTCAAACCTGCTATAGATTGAGTTACCTGTTTATAATGTTTGTTTTCTTACTGTCAAACATGCTTTAGATTGAGTTACCTGTTTATAATGTTTGTTTTCTTATTGTCAAACCTGCTATCAATTGAGTTACCTGTGTAGAATGTTTGTTTTCTTACTGTTAAACCTGCTATATATTGAGTTACCTGTTTATAATGTTTGTTTTCTTATTCTCAAACCTGCTATATATTGATTTACCTGTTTATAATGTTTGTTTTCTTACTGTCAAACATGCTTTAGATTGAGTTACCTGTTTATAATGTTTGTTTTCTTATTGTCAAACCTGCTATCAATTGAGTTACCTGTGTAGAATGTTTGTTTTCTTACTGTCAAACCTGCTTTAGATTGAGTTACCTGTTTATAATGTTTGTTTTCTTACTGTCAATTTTTCTTTTTAGATCGAGTTACCTGTGTATAATGTTTGTTTTCTTTTTGTCAAACCTGCTATAAATGGAGTTACCTGTTTATAATGTTTTTTTTCTTATTGTCAAACCTGCTATAAATTGAGTTACCTGTTTATAATGTTTTCTTACTGTCAAACCTGCTTTAGATTGAGTTACCTGTTTAGAATGTTTGCGTTCTTACTGTCAAACCTGTTATATATTGAGTTACCTGTTCATAGTGTTTTCTTACTGTCAAACCTGCTATATATTGAGTTACCTGTTTATAATTTTTGTTTTCTTACTGTTAAACCTGTTATATATTGAGTTACCTGTTTATAATGTTTGTTTTTCTTATTGGCAAACCTGCTTTAGATTGAGTTACCTGTTTATAATGTTTGTTTTCTTATTGTCAAACCTGCTATCAATTGAGTTACCTGTTTATAATGTTTGTTTTCTTACTGTCAAACCTGCTATAAATTGAGTTACCTGTTTATAATGTTTGTTTTCTTACTGTCAAACCTGTTTTAGATTTAGTTACCTGTTTAGAATGTTTGCGTGCTTACTGTCAAAAATGTTATATATTGATTTACCTGTTCATAGTGTTTTCTTACTGCATACCGTTTCTTTATTTCATTACAGATGCCGTTCAAACACCTCACTTCATACACTCTGGCTTAGGCAACGGTGGGCAACATGTAACCAATGGAAACCACATATATTTTAGCACAAATTTCCCTGTTCAAGGTGGACTTGGAAGTGTGTTGGATTTAATTGGCCGCAAATAAACTGCGTTAACTAATTAAAGTGGTCTAGATAAATTATCTGCCCGATTTCATTTGTTGTTGTATTTGTTATGGCCTTTGGTAAATGAAATGTGGTTAGTTATGCTTTTCGAACCATAGGTGTCTTTCACGCTATTAAAATATGTATACATGTACTCTCTTATATATAAATACTTAAATTGAAAAGAGATGTACACTTCCTCGTCAGCTGGATTTGACCCATGTTTTACATTTTCGTAAACCGATCGTTTGTGGATAAAATCCTTCTGACCAGTGTGTAGGGTAGATATTTGACTAAATGCTAGTGCATAGTGCTTAATTCGATCGTCGTATTTCATTTTATATCGGACCAAAATGCAAACATGGGTCAAATCCGGCTGACGAGGAAGCTACATACCATGTCTATATATATATATATATATAATATACGTCTTCATTTCATCTTCATTTCACGTTATTGTGGTTTTTAGCCCACCTGAGAAAGTGCTCAAAATGAGGTATTGTGACAGCCTGTGTATGGCATTGTTCGACATGCCTTGTCATCAACATGATCTTTAACAACATATCGTCTTAAACCACGCGGTCAAAAGCAACCAAACTTCACAGAAAAGTTCCGTTGTTTGTTCTCTATCAAAATTGTTTGATACATTGAATTAAAAGCTTTGGTTTCAGTGTATTCCTAAAGGGAGAACAACGAATAACTTATAATTCTCTGCAACTGCTGGTCTGATTAATAAAAGATAATTTGGCAGAATAGTTCCTTAATTGACCTTCTGCAAGATTAATCAAACCATATTGATTGGTTGAAAAACATTGACACCAGACGGCATCAACAAGAGGGTGAAATGACAAAACTTAACCCTTTCCCACATACGACAAATCTGCAGAAGACGACTTTGAAATTACATATGGAAACATTTCTATAAAAAAAAGCATTAGTATTGAAAAGAGTTGAATAAATTGTGAAAAAGGGCGAAATTATTTCTTCTTTTGCCACAATTTTTTCAAAAGTTATCTGCTGCAGAGGCGTCAGAAAGTGTCTATATGTGATAAATGGTTAAACAATTATTTTGCTCTGAAAGTCCTTGTCTTATTGCTTGTATCCAACACAAGATGGCATAAAAGCTATTTGATTTGTTGAAACAGATAGCAGTGGCGGCGGCAGAAAAGGACTGCAATGTGTTTAAGACGATTGTTTAATTTCAGAATCCGTGAAGTTGCATTGATCAGAATAATTTAATGTCCAATAAATATTGAACTTGTCTTAACTCTTTCCCACATAGAACAAATCTGCATGTAATCCTTTTTTCTCACAAACCACAGATGCTATTACTTTGAAACTTCACACACTTATTGGACATCATCAAATGACCTTGCAGGACAAGTCGCAAACCTCTTTATCAGATTTTGGTTGACGTTTTTCATGCAAGGCTTTTTCTCAGAAACCACAGTTGCTATTACTTTGAAACTTCACACACTTATTGGACATCATCGTATGACATTGCAGGACAAGTCCCAAAACTTTACATCAGATTTTGACACAAATATACCCATTTTTGAACTTAGGAAATTTGGTTTAAGTTTTGCATGCAAGATACTATCAAGGACATATCTCAGTAACCACTAATGATATTGACTTGAAACTTCATTCATGTCTTCAGGGGTGTCAGACAGTCTAGTTAGATAACTCTTGTATGAATTCAATACAAAGTATGGCCCATGATTGACTTTGACAATGTGGTTAAAGTTTGGCATGCAAGGTACTATCATGCACATATCTCATTAACTACTGTTTACTATAGAATCAAATGGCAAATAGTCGAGCATGCTGTCTTATGGAAAGCTCTTGTTGTATATAGTATGGTGTCCGATGTCCGTCCAGTAGCTTGTCGAAAACTTATCTACCTATTTCTGCCGAATGTCCTCCTATATCCGGTGGGGCACTAGGAGTGGGGTGAACACTACAAGGGTTTGTCATCGATCTTTTGCAAATTCTCACAGATGACAAGACATCGATGAAACCCTCCGATCTTTAAAAATCCTCCGACTATACTTTGAAATGTGAATACGGCATTATAATATAACTATCACTAACGGTGATTGTATCTCTGTATTAAACACGCTGACAAACGAGCTTTCTCCCCTAAAATGTGCATTTTACCAAATTTCCTATTGGACGAAAAAGTTAAGTGGTCCAATTTTCAACACGGAAAAGTCGACTTTGTGAAATTCGGCAGTGAAAGGTTTAAAACTACAGCGGTACAGCAATGTTTAGATCTGGCCAAATGCGGCTGTTACACGTGATCTGTTGGCTTGAAAGCGGGTAATAATTTCTGGAGTCTACTGGTTGAAGTTTGTTTTGAAAATCTGCAGCAGAAGACTTAGATATTATCTAGGCAAAAATATGGAAGGTCTCTATAAATTAAAGTAAAGTTAATTGATAGCATTGGCACACGGTTTCAAAAGTCGTCTGTTGCAAATGCGTCAAATGTTGTCTGTTAAAGGAAAGTGAAAGTTCAATACGAGATAACTCTAGAATACCTTGACGGATATGACATTACGTATTTGTTTGTACGGTGTTTTGCAGTATTTCAGTCATATAACAGTCATATAACAGCGTTTCTCGTGTAAATTTCCAGTACGGCTAGTAAGCTTTTCATGACTGTGATAACTGCGCAATAGTATTATGCTATCCCAGAAACTTTGAGCGCTAAGTAGGGAAGACTTAGATATTATCTAGGCAAAAATATGGAAGGTCTCTATAAATTAAACTAAAGTTAATTGATAGCATTGGCACACGGTTTCAAAAGTCGTCTGTTGCAAATGCGTCAAATGTTGTCTGTTAAAGGAAAGTGAAAGTTCAATACGAGATAACTCTAGAATACCTTGACGGATATGACATTACGTATTTGTTTGTACGGTGTTTTGCAGTATTTCAGTCATATAACAGTCATATAACAGCGTTTCTCGTGTAAATTTCCAGTACGGCTAGTAAGCTTTTCATGACTGTGATAACTGCGCAATAGTATTATGCTATCCCAGAAACTTTGAGCGCTAAGTAGGGAAGACACATCAAGCATTTTTAAAGTCGAACCGATCTTATATAAAGCACATCCACTTGTAAGGATTATCCTGTGTATCAAGTTTCATTAACTCTTAAAGCGCCGACTAAGCTAAAGTAGACTGTTCCATGTTCAAAATCGGGCAATTTCATTTTTCATGTTATACGAAGTTTGGAATATTTTGATAGCTAAAATGCAAACGACGCTGATTTCAGGTAAGACAGCTCGTTACGAGAAGTAAACTATCTTAATTCTTTCCCAGTTACAACACATCTGCAGTAGACGACTTAGAAATGAAATAGGCAAATATATGAAACGTCTCTATAAATGAAAGTATAATTAATGGATAGCGTTATCAACATTGTGACGAAAGGAGAAACTGCTCATTGTAAGTAATTTCTCTTTTTGTCCCAATGTTTTCAAAAGTCGCCATCTGCAAAGGCGTCATATGTCGTCTTCCAATTAAAGACGGAAGAAGTCCGCTCTACAAAGTTTCATTTTCATACTGACAAAGTCTGTGCGAGAACGGAAGAAGCTACATGGGTAGTTGAACTAGCCGCATTGATTTATATGTAACTGAAATACTATTGAAACATTGTTGAACTCCAATTATTCCGTTAGTTAAACACTAAATTTGTTAACACGAATTATGACAAAAAAATAAGGTGAGATGTTATTTGAAGCTAAACGTTAAATGTTCCCCTTTTTATGTGCCACCTGGTTTCTACGACTTTCAACCAATCAATACGACTTAAAACAAGTAGAGGGTCACTGAATGAACAGTTCTGCTAAATTATCTTGAAATCAGACAAGCACTTTCCTAAGAATGTAGTTTTTAAAATTTCGTAATTTTGCCCCTTTTCTTATACCGCCTGATTGCCGTGTCAATCAATCAATATGATTATATGTGTAGAGAGTTATCCAATGTTAACATTATAACACATTAAAGTGGTATCAGACAATTTTATCCAGAGGAGAATATTTTTAAAAATTGGGCAAATTTCACCCGTTCTGATGCCACAACAAGTTCTCCGTAGAAAATAAATATACCGTACAATGTCTTCATTTGCTACAATATTTCCAAAAGTGGTTTACTGCAGAGGCGTCGCAAGGGGTCTGTCTGTGGGAAAGGGTTGTTATCTCAGGTTTATTTTTCTGAATATTTCAGAATAGCATAGAAAACATTGTGGCAAAAGGAGATATTGCTCTTTATGTCTCCTTGTGCCACAATGTCTTCAAAAGTTGTCTGCAGCAAATGCATCTGCAAGTTGAAAAAAGGCTATTCAAATATCACAAACAAATCTACTTTCTCAGAAGGAATATTACAAAGGATTACATTTAACAAAGGGTAATTTATTCAGGCGGTCTTACAAACACTGATACACTTTGGGTGGAGCGTGCAAATTGCGTGCAAATGAGAAATTGCTCATAATAAGCATTTTCTCCTTTTCCCATAATGTTTTCTTCAACGTTTTTTAAACATCTGACAGAAGTTCTTATAGTTTTAATAATTGATGACAGAAGATATTATTGCATGAACAGGAGTAATTGCTAATCATGAGCAATCTCTTCTCCCACAATGATTTCCTTCAGCTTTTTTCAAACATCTTCACACAGACATGCATGATATATAAAATAACATTGCAAAGTGAAACAAATATTAGAACTTTGAATTATATATATAATTATAAGGTTGTAAACAGTTTAACCCGACTCCATTTCTTTGAACAATGCACTAAGGTATATTAAGGTATATAACAACAAAAATGTATCAACAAAAATAAATCGTTACAATATCAAGAAAATGAGTACCCCAAGAAGATACATTAATCCTCTGCTAGTGTGTTTTTTCATATTTGTAGACTTAAAAATATCGATTTTCATTGTATTGCTTTTTAACTTGTTTCTTTTTGTCCGTTGCTTTTTGTCCTGTTATTCTTTATCCGGTTTCTTTTAATCCTACAATCCTTTCCCACATACAAACAATCCGCAGCAGACGACGAAAGAAGAAATTGCTCATAATGAGAAATTTCACAATGTTGTAAAGACCATCTGCTTCAGATATGTCAGAAAGCGGCTGTACGTGGAAAAGCGTACAGAGCTTGGCTACGCAACCAAGGTGAACTTCTTGAAAAACTTACATTATGCATGTGAATAACTGAGATATATCTGTCCGACTTCGTTATTTTAACATCAAACGTACTATGTACCTGTAGTGATTTACCAACTATCAGACTTATTAAACTCGTAAGATCGCTTTTTTTATAACGGATATGAATATTACTAGTTTATTTGCTGTTTTTCTTTTTTAATATGAATATGAATATACTGATGTTATATACTGTATTACTTCAGATGTATTTGTACGATTATATACATGAACATTTTCATCTACAAATGTTTGTATGATATATGTGTAAATAAAGTTGATTTGGAGAGTCTGTCACTAAATTACGATCTTTATTATTCTAACCATTTAAAGCTTAACCTAGTGTACTGGGTCGTTGTTCGACACGACTATCCCCTAGGCGTTTATTGTTTTACTATTCTCTTCAAAGCGTGTGATCAATTATCGGTATATCACGGAACCGTATGGAGTTTAACGAATACATTGCTTCCGAGGACAGATAGGATTATCGATATTTGATAATTAGACTGATGATCGAAATTCTTGAGTATGTGAAGCTTACAGTTCATTTCACATCATCTCTTTCAGACAATTGGCTTCTACCAATAGAGTACCGCCTTTGATGTGTAGAGGTCCGTCTAGGGTGCAAGAGATCGTCGGTTTGATCCCCGGCCGGGTCATACTGAAGACTTTAAAAATGGTAGTTATTGCAGCCCTCCTTGGCAATTAGGGTTGCGGGGTAAGCAAATATTGACTGACTAGTCCGGATATATGGACAAGTAGTACTTGTAAATTATCCGGGATACACATGATAAAGCTGAACAAGACGCCCATAGTGGCCCTGGAACGCTCACCTGAGTTAAGTCAACCACATAGTCAATGCAAATTTTTGCAGTCAGGTAAGCAAACAGGAGATTTCCTTTCAATAAAGCCTAGTGACGCGGCTTTTGATACGACATGACCCATATTTTCGAACTTGGCCTAAATATCATCACAAGACAATCTTTCTGACAACTTTCCAACAGGCTCAAGTTAAAGATACTGCTTCAGACTGTTAACAATATTTTCCTTCAATTTCCTAGTTTTTGATCAGACATGACTCATATTCAAATCTTATCTTGATATTAAACAAACCAATTCAAGTTGAAAATGCTGCCTCCAGTGTTAACAAGAAATTCCTTCAATTTGACCTTGTGACCTAGATTTCCTCCCAACATGACCGATATTCAAACTTGCCCTAGATACGATCAAGACATGCATTCTGACAAAGATTCAAGCTGTTGAAGAAAAACATTCAGTCCTATAGTGTCCAGAGATTATATAAAAAAAAAGCACTCAAAAGTGATTCTTGAACATTTTTGGAAAATTTGAATATGCTCATAATGATTAATTTCTTCATTTCCAAAAATATTTACTTTTCAGGAATGACAGCACACTATAATTTCTCATGATATTAAATGTTTGTGCCCCAAAGCTATATTCGATCCCCAGTTGCAATGCTGTGGTCTCTTGGGCAAGGCACATTTCGTAGCCTAGTACTGGTTTGTTTACCCAGGGTTCATGAATAAGTGAACAGTCGCCGTAATATAACTGAACTAATGTTGAAAACGGCATAAAACTCCAACAAAGCTAACAAAGTACGCGACACAGTCACACACTGAATAAACCTTTCCCTTTTACAGAAGCCTCTTCCTGTCGGCTCTGCAGCAGACGACTTTAGAAAACATTGTGACAACATGAGCAATTGTTCAAAACAAACACTTTCTTCTTTTGCCACAATGTTTTCAACTTTTTTCACAGTAATTATACGTACAATTATTGAGCTTTTCCGTGATTTTGTCAGGGTGTTTTCAAAGTCGTCTGCTGCAAATTTGCTGTATGTGGGAAAGGGTTAATACAATCCCATTTGTTTATTTTGAATAAGTTATAACCAATAACAAGAAGAATTTGTCTATGTATTGTTTTGCAAAGAAAAACCGATATTTTATTTAAACATATCACGTATTGTGTTGTACGAAATTGCAGGGGTGCGAAGTCAACGACTTCACGAAATCTTTTAAAACATGTCAGTCCGAAATCTCATTATTCATCTATTTCCTTCTTTGTTCAACCAGGAATATAGAGTATTCATTCTAGGTGCCTGGTTCAACCAATTGTTGCATGCAAATGTTTCAGTTCGAACAGAGACATATTAATAAATTTGTAAATGTCTCTGGTTCGAAGGAATTTTTGTCAGTCAGGAATGAAGGACTGGCTACTTTCGTGAAGACTGCCATTCCTCGGCTATTATATGTTACAAAAGTATGTTAGGCCTACTTACCAAAACTTTAAAAGATATATTTTTATTCAGATAGCTCAACAAGATACGCCTCTCTAGTCGTTATATGTGAAATACAGTGGAACACGGACAATATTCGTTGTTTATGTAAGCGATTTGCTGTAAAGTGACGTGCGTCTACGTCACATTGAGCGAGACGCTTCAGTAAGTTAGATTTACTTTTACGAACGGGAAAAAATACTTCATACTTAGTTCCATTTATATTAAACTATTTCCTAAAAATGTTGGTCCACACGGAAATTACAAAGCACCTTTATGACCTTAGATATCGATTTTTAAAAAAGTAAAGATAGACTAAACGACATAAATTTCCAGTCCGTTTGACAGACCGCTTTTTATACATAACCAAAATGGCGACTCTGATAGATTTAACGTGTTCCATTTCAAAAAACTTTATAGGTTATCATCATTTTATCCTGACCCACTTATGGAATTGATTAATTTGGTGTAAGGCTGTTTTCAACAAATTTCAGTCATATCACGGTGGTCAGTTCACATATTCATATGTTTCCTGGTTTTCTCACAACAGTATTTCACACCATAGACTTTCCAAGCACCTGACTGCTTTTCAACTTACGGCAGATGTTATACTGGTTCTGTCAAAGAACTGGACGTGTAGCTCCACTAATTGAATAAGCATCAGCAAAAGACTTGTGGCAGTTATACAAATGAGTGGTCATTTAGGCAAACAAACCTTGGTCTAATTGTTACAAGTTAAGATTAACAAAGATTAAATTTCATTCAAATGGACAGTCATTGCCATAATTTTATTAAAACAGTATGCGACTCGTTTGCGATCAGTGTAGAACCAGATCAGACTGTGCGTATGCGCATGCTTGTCTGGATCTACCCTCATTATCATTGCCTTAATGTTGGTTTTCCCAGAGTGGGCCTGATCTCTAGGATCATTCGGAACACTGTAATTGCAAATAGATGGATACGGTATCGGTATTATCAAGAAATACATGCGATGTTTGTTTGTTTCGTTGTTTAACCCTTTCTAAGATTTTGACACACCTGAAACTTACTTTTGTTGTAATGACAGTAGGGAAAAGAGATGTTGTTCATAATGAACAATTTCTCATTTTGCAACAGAATGTTCAGAACTTGTAGTTTCATTTATAGAGAATGTCCATATGTTTGTCTCAATGAGTCGTCTGAACCTGACTTGTCGTATGTGGGAAATGGTTATAAAATATTATTGTTGAAGGGTCGTCTCATTGAACATTGACATGTTGATAAGTTTGGTAATTATCTTTTCCATTGTTTTTGTTAACATCATACTTGAACGTTTACTATTATTTCCCGCGTTTTTATGAAGTGGAATGGTCAAAGGCCCTGACTCATAATATGGCATGTGTTAACACTTCAGTTCATCTGTCGTCATATTCACTGTTTTCCAATCACCAATCTACAACGGTAGACGGGGATGTCAAACTTGACAGATCCACATGCTCCTTCTGTATTATGGTACAGCTAGGTGATTGGTGTTGAATCGATTTGTGTAATGGCAAGAAATATAATATAAAACCGTAAACAACCTGTACGAAACGTTTTGATATTTCAAAACCTCCGTATTCCGTTGTAGATTGAAAACAGTGAGATTGCGAAAATATAAAATGATTTGTTTGTAACTTTTATAAGTACTTTAAGTGGTCTGAATCTTACGGTGGCACAGAGGTGACATGTGTATGTTTTTATTTATCTCGTGCGCACGACATACTAAGTCGTGCGCACGAGATAATTAAGTCGTGCGCACGAGATACTATGTCGTGCGCACGAGATACTATGTCGTGCGCACGAGATAGTTAAGTCGTGCGCACGAGTTACTAAGTCGTGCGCACGAGTTACTATGTCGTGCGCACGAGATAATTAAGAAGTGCTCACGAGTTACTATGTCGTGCGCACGAGTTACTAAGTCGTGCGCACGACTTAGTATGTCGTGCGCACGAGATAAATAAAAACATACACATGTCACCTCTGTGCCACCGTAGAATCTTCATAATGCATTGTTGTGTTGCGACTTGACTCATAAATCTGAACTTTGCTTTGTGATCTACTTTACATATCGTTTAAATGAGACCGTTGAAGAGTTTGGGAAGAAAAGTTACTTTAGTCAAATCATCGGAGAGAAAGAATGGCCGAGCTGACATTTGAACTCACGATCCTAGAATTGATAACCAACAACTAACTTATGAAAAATGTGGAACAAAACTATCTGCTCTTCAGAAACATATTTATTTTGAGAAAAAAAGTTTGTTGACAACTAAAATCATCTGTCACTAATAGTCGAAAAGTGAAGATCCAGATCAGACTGGAGTGATCTCGACACAAATGTCTTCGGATTAGTGCGATGCTCGTATTTACAGATCTTTAAATAGCGATCCCTCGCTCACACATACTATGTGGAAACGTTGCTTTCTGTATTTTTGGTTATTTTTGTCAGTCATTCAATACTTGAACTATACATTATCTGTTGTGAAAATCAACTCACCGCAGAAACTTGAATACGTCATTCGGACTATCGCAATCAAAAATGAATAGACACAGTTCCTTCGTTTGATCAAATCAAGTCTAGCTTTACACACTTTCCAACGTATATTTACAAAGATACCTATTTTCGAGTAAAGTGGTCTAAATGTTTAAAGAGATCACACACGTTCGCTTCTCCATTAAACAGTTCAGGTATTCCATCTAAATATGACCGGCGCTGGAAAACTGACCTTAAGGCATTTGCAACTTGTGTAGATCTAGACAAGTATACGCATCCGCGCAGTCTGATATTGTTCTACATTGTTCGCAAATGTATCGCTTTATAATTCAATAACCATCTGACGCGTCAATTTAAGACTAAGATTGAGTGATAATGAAAAGGTATGGTTATATTTGCTTGGTGCATGGTCATATACACAGTGGACATGCGATAAGTCGATTACTTGATATTTCGAATATGGTGTTTCATTCCAACCAGTTCCATGAATGGATCAGTCCATCAAAACAGTGTAACAGCAGTTCTGATAGCTCATACAAGCACTCGGAACTGCCGCTGCACAGCTTTCTTTAAGTGATTTTTATCACTTGCTTGCTTTTCTCAATAAATTGCGAAGCAATTTGTGTGTCGCTTTCGAGTGCCTGTTATCGCGAGTTTACTGTAAGAAACGTCGAAAATCATTTTGTCGTTGTTTTTTCTGAACATTTATCGAAAGCAAAGCGTGCTTTCTCCCTCGAAATAAATTGTAAAGATGGCGATAGAAGTACCCGTATGACGTACGAAGATCTGATTGGTAACTCTTGAATATGTTATGTAAATCCTGATATAAATAGTTTTAAGTTTATTTTGTGGTATCAAGGTACTTAGAGTATATAGTACCCTGAACCATGCATAAAATATTGTTATGTTTTAACATAAAACGTCATTTATGCCTCGTCCAGGGAAGATGGGTTCGAAGGTAGCGCAATTAAGTATTCGGCCCAAAGGCAGTTGGACTTGTATGTTATGAATAAAACACATAAGACAGAGGTTGACTGAAAATGGGCATTTATTTAATGCCATAAAAATCTTAAACGTGGTTACCGAAATAACCAAACGTATTACAGAAATAACCAAATGAAGTATGAATGTCTTATACATGACATATCTGGGCGACATAACCGCCACAAGCGAAGCGCCGCCCAGAGACAACTGCCTTAGGAGATGGAATATAAAGTGAAACAGTAGTTAGACTGTACAGCAATTGTATCATAAGGAGTTTAACGCGGTATCTGTTACATACATGTAAGTAAAAGCCGTGAAGTTAAGGTGATGATTTATATTTACAAAACAACCCTGAACATAAAGAAACATGAGTATTCTTACGTGAAATTTCTGTATGGTAGGAATCTGCCTAGCACAGTATTCGAACCATATAACAGATAAAGGAAATAAGTTTCACACAGTATGTGTTACATAGGTAAAAGCCGTAACTTATAAATGATTAGTTATATGTACGAAACCACATTGAACATAAATAAACATGATTATTTCTAAGTGAAATTTCCGTATGGTAGGAATCTGCCTAACACAGTATTCAAACCATATAACAGAAAAAGGAAATCGTGTAATTGTAAAGGAACTCAGCAGGTCTATGACTTTAGACGAGACACGCTGAACTGAGGGATAGTCCCCTGGACGAAGTCTTGCTGCCTAACACAGTCAAAAATTCGGCCGGGCGACATTGTTACAAAAGGTGTAAACAGCCCTCTCATTACAAAACCCGAGATGAGAACTGTTTACAGATGAAATGCATAAGAAACTATCTCAAAGACCTGCCAGGGGTATTACATTTATAATGAGTAACACTTAAGTGGTGGAAACCAGTTAGCAGTTTCTAATAACTTTAGAACCAGCAAGCTCCCCGCCGCCTAACACGTTCGAGGAACTTGCTCTATAAAGGAGGCAAAGCAGATGGGCGGATGTATTTTAAATAAGCGGAAGATTTCCACCGTCCTATCTGTTTAATGTGTTCAGAGGGTATTCCCATGGAATGAGCATAAGTAGCGCCTCCAATGCGAAAGGAATGGCCGGTAAACAAGTTGGGGTCTAGATGGCAGGCCGTAACGCATGTTCGGAGGACAGATCGGAAGTGTGACGCGGTAATACCATGACCTTGCGCGTCATGGAATAAAGGACCCATTACGTGTCGAGTAAGTTTGAGATATTGTAACATATTGCGAACTGGACATAGTAACTTGCAGGATTGGCGTTGAATAGGGACTTGAACCCGCCGGCCTTGTGAGTGTTTGTAATGGTCCGATGTTATGAGGATTTCTTGAACCCTGCCATAAGCCCGTATAATTGAAAGTGACTGGTAGGAAATTACATTTTGTGGAGCTTTTGGCGTAAGTGCCAGTTCTCCTACCCTAAACAAGCCAAAAAAGGCAGTCAGAAACATGGTTTTATATAAAACCAACATGTATTGGTCGTTGGTGATTGATTGAAGCATCCGCATGAGTTGACGAATGTGATCAATAGAAAAAGGGTGACGTTTATCCAGAGTACGAAAACGTCTTATGCTGTGTAATAGTTTATGGATAACAAAGTCACTAGTTGGGTTACGGAGCCCCTGGATTTTGTGAACGTAGGCTAATGCTGACAGATAGGATGAAATGGTTGATGATTTAAGGCCTCTATGGTGGCACACCGTTATAAATTGGGCGACCTGTTTGGTGGAGGCTGGTAGGAATGGGTAAGAAGGGTAATGTACTAGGAGGAAATCGCAGAAATGCTTTAATGCGTTCCGGTAACTGGCAGCAGTGGATGGTGCAAGAGATGAGTTAAGAAGGTCAAGTACGGCTGAATTTAGTGGAGTGTAAGTACATGTAGATGTTCCGAGACGGGGGTTGGTTCTCTGTCCATGTGTGGAGCCAGGGATCGAAAGCGGTCTATCTGTGAACGAGAAAGTAGGTCAGGTAAGATATTATGTTTGCCTGGGATATGTTCAGCCGATACCAGCATGTTAAATGTCATGCATGCAAGAACCAAACGACGAACTAAGATCATGATGGTTGGTACTTTGCAAGTTTGTTTATTGATGATATGAACTACTGCTGCGTTGTCTGTGTGCAGGAGAATGCATCGGTTTTGCAGATTGGAGCCCCAAATTTCGAGGGACAATACAATTGGCAAAAGCTCTTTAAAGGTAATATCATGTAAAGCCATGTGTGAAGGCCATAAGCCTTTGAACCAGTGTGAACCAAAAACAGCTCCGTAGCCAATGGCTCCGGAGGCGTCGGTATGAAGGTGCAATGTGTCGGTATTCACCCATCGTTTGGCTAACAAGAGGTTTTTGCCATTGAAATTATCGACAAATATGAGCCATGCTTGAATGTCTCTACAACTTTCCTTGTTGAGAGTAATGTGGTGATGCTGGCTTGTTACTCTCTTGGTAAGGTCGGTGATGCGTCGAAGAAAACACCGTCCGGGGACTACCACCTGACAGCAAAAATTGAGGAGGCCGAGAACAGATTGCAATTGTTTAAGAGTACATTTGCGTTTGCGAGTAAATGTCTTAAGCAATTCTCTCAATTTTGTTACTTTATCGGTTGGGAGCCGAGCCTCCATTTTGATGGAATATAGTTCGAGACCCATAAACGTGATGATGGTTGTCGCGTTTTCAGTTTTTTCGTGCTTAATGGGTACTCCGATGAGTTGACAAAATGAAAGAAATTTATCGAGGTATTGTTGGCAAAGGTCCGATTGAGGGGGACCTAGAAAGAGGAAATCGTCGAGGATGTGGACCATGTTGGGAATATGCAAACGGGTGACTGCAATATGTTGTAACGCTGAACTGAATTGTTCAAATATAGCACAGGCAGAAGAGATGCCCATTGGTAAGCAGCGGTCATAAAAGTACTGCTCTTTAAATTTAAAACCTAATAAGCAATGGTCCGCGGGGTGTATGGGTATCAGACGGAAGGCCGATTCAATATCAGTCTTGCAAAAAAGGGTTTTTGGACCCAGCTGTATCAGAAGTGATACTGCATCAGCAAAGGTTTCGTAATGAACTCTCGATAAAGCAGGATCTATGAAATCATTGACTGAAATGCCCCTCGGGTAACTAAGGTGGTGGATAAGTCTAAATTGGCCGGGGGAGTTTTTAGGCACTAAACCGATAGGGCTTATCTTCAGATTAGGAAATGGGGGGTTCTGAAAAGGGCCAGCTATACGCCCTGCACGAAGTTCCGCATGGAGCTTTTCTTGTACTAAACAAGGGTTTTCATCGCAAGATTTAAGATTCGGGGATGAGGAGTCTATCCGTTGACCGGTAAAGCCGACTCGGAAGCCATTGCGAAAACCAGCTACCAAGTAAGTGGCAAGAAAGTAGTCGTGAAGATATGGGATAAGAAGGTCGATGTTAATGGGCGTGGTGACAGGAATATCATTTAGATGGTTTTTGATAGGCTGGCTTATTTCCCTTGGGAGCTTGTTCCCGAGATGTGTAGGAACAGCTGAATGCTGCGTGGGGGCCTTTGCAGAAGCCACAGACATGCGGGAGAGAGCATTTGTTAAAAGTGCATTGTCTGCTGTTGAAACGCCAGCATGTGTTGTCAAGAAACCGACGGGGTTTGGCCGTGTTCTGACGGGAGGACTGTTGGGCAGAGCGAGAGGAGGACTGTTGGGGAGCACGAAAGGGCTGTTGTTGAAAGGAGGTGACTGCCATGAGCCAGAATTCTGTGTGAACTCTGTCCCAAGGAAGGGGGGCAGAACAACGTAGCATTCTGAACTGTGTATCATAGAATAAGAAGCCAAGGCCGGGTTTCCTGTTTGCTATGTCACGAATAATTTCTATATATTTCATTAATTGGGGAGTTTCGAGTGGATATTTCATAGCATATATTGCTGTGAAACGGACAAAGGCTGCGGTCCATGATTCAATGTTTTGGATTTTCTTTGTGTGTGTTGTTGGTGCAATACTGATCTGAGAATTATGATCCATTTGTAGGGTAAAACGTTGAGTGTCAGATACAAATGTAGATGGAAGAAGGGAAGCCATTTCGATGTACTCATTTTTCCATATTGATTTTTGGGTACTCTTTTTAACCTGAAAGGCAATGGGCGAGCTAATGGGCTCTGCAAATTGCATTGCGTTACCTGGTAATATGTTTGCACAATGGTCTTGGAGCGTAGTGTTAAACGAGTCTGGGTGGGAGAATTCCACTGAGTCATCTGACTCGTCACTGCTGTAGTCTATTGTTTGTATGTGATTCACATCGGGCATCCGTACCCTTTCATGTTGGCTTGTATAGGATCTATTGTTTGTTTGAACATGATTCCGTGGCTTTGGCACAAATGTTCTAAGAGTGGACCTATTTGCGAGTATAGGTATTCTTGATGTAGGAATGTTTGTTTGTAGAGGCACTTGTTCGAACCGGGATTCTGGATAAACGTGGCGTCCCATGGATCGAATGTGCCGTTGCAGTAGCTTTGGGTCTGGGTGTCTCTGCTGGAGAACTTCTTTGACGTTTGGAATGACTGCGTTCCGGCTGAGGACAGCAGGGACAGGAAGACACGGTTTGTTGTCTTTTTTGTCTCTTCATCTGGAGTGAAAGAGGTAAACAATCTTATAGCATCAATGTATGGATTGTATGAGAAATCCTACCTGGCTCACCCAAGATATAATATGTGGCAGCTAATTTGTCAGCTGTGTTATATGAGGGTAGCAGACGAGCATACCGAAGAATTTTGTGAAAACATTATGTTCATAGCAATTTCATTGCACTTTGAGATATTTCGATCTGAATTGGTAAACAACCAGGGAGAGCTGGGAAAAGTGAAGCTAACTGGCCAACAATACAACTTTTGTTGTAGCAAAAGCCAGCTATACAGCGTAACTACTGTATTGAAAACACAGGGCGCTGTGTCAGCTGCAGAATTAATTGAATTCATCAAAACATAGCCATGGTGTGTGAGGGGCTGCGAAATATCTTGAATTACTAAGACACAGGGCGCTGTGTCATGATTCGAGATCTATAAAATTTATATGGACACAGGGCGCTGTGTCATATAGGATAAACAGGGCGCTGTACGTCAAATGAACCATATATATGCCAATAAGCCTGATGACAGGGGGCGCCCTGTCGGCAGGACATATGAGCCAAAATAAATAATATTCAGGGCGCTGTGCTAATGAAAATGTGACTACATGACCACAATTATATATATGCAAATAAGCCTGATGACAGGGGGCGCCCTGTCGGCAGGACAGACTGAGCCAAAATAAATAATACACAGGGCGCTGTGCTAATGAAAATGTGACTACATGATTACAATTATATATATGCAAATAAGCCTGATGACAGGGGGCGCCCTGTCGGCAGGACAGACTGAGTCAAAATAAATAATACACAGGGCGCTGTGCTAATGGAAATGTAACTAAATGACCACATTCATCATTAATGGAACAATTGTCCCTATACATGAAACAGTGACAGTACTGTAATAGCAAAAGTTTATAGATAACAAAATACGTAGCTTTTAGTATTTGAACTGGGCCTCAGATGGACTGTCTCAGGACGGCGACTGCTGCGGCTCGAAAATTGAATAGAAGTTTGGATTGGCCCGTCGGTGATAGGTGGCAGCCGTCAGGAGCAAAGACTTTCTTTTTCGCTTGCTTTGACCAAAAACCTTTAAGTTTCCAGAAGTATGTTTTGGCAGGGTACTGGAGGTGAAGAAGATCAGAGAGGAAGCCGTTTGTCTCATCAACCCTGTTGTTAAACCAACTGATGTCCACTGGAAATCTCGTCTTGGCGCTGGGTTCGCAGCGGTGTGTAATTGAAACCACGATCACCTTTTTAATTCCTAGCTCGAGAAGCTTTCCGACCAAGTTTATTATGTCCTGAGCCACGCTCGACGGAGAAGAGGATGTACGATATAAGTCGTTCGTACCGATGAATAGAAAAACAATGTCTGGTTCGAAGTCTTCAACGTAGTCTAATTTGGAGCGAAGCCTGTCGACGTTTGCTCCTGGAAAGCCAGAGTATTGTATAAGGGGTGGTCCATGTAAATCCCATGTAAACGAAGCGGTGTCGTTGTCGGAAATAAAGTCTCGAAGTCTGCGAACAAAGGAATGTCCAAACAATTGTATTTTTTTCGTGGGCGCTACCATCTTGGAATGACGTCACAGTGACACAATATCACGCGCCGATTTCGTGGAAAAAAGACAAAGGAAAAAACGAATATCACTAAAACACGATTTATGCCGGGTCGCATGACGATGTATATCAATGCGTGTATGACGATAGGTATTGTGTGTTTGACGCTGAATAGCATTGTGTGTATGCTATTGGGTATAATGATGCCCATGATGATGTGTATTGTATGTATGACGATGTATAGCAATGCGTGTATGACGATATGTATTTTGTGTTTGACGATTAATAGCATTGTGTTTATGATATTGGGTATAATGATGTTCATGATGATGTGTATTGTGTGTATGACGATGTATAGCAATGCGTGTATGACGATATGTATTTTGTGTTTGACGATGAATAGCATTGTGTGTATGATATTGGGTATACTGATGTTCATGATGATGTGTATTGTGTGTATGACGATGTATAGCAATGTGTGTATGACGATAGGTATTGTGTGTTTGACGATAAATAGCATTGTGTGTAGGAAATGGGTATACTGATGTTCATGATGATGTGTATGATGATGTATAGCAATGTGTGTATGACGATATTATTGTGTGTTTGACAACCATGAAAATATACGGGAAAACACAAAAACAGAGTTAAAATAAAGCCTCTTATTTCCCCCCCGCGTCTGATATGAGAACCGATCAGTGACACGTTTCACAAATACAGAAGGCATTATGAGAAAATTATCGTTTTCCCACATTGTCAACTGCTTCATTCAAATAATAAGTTTTGGTATTTTTCAGATTTTGAGATTTTTCAATGCAGCCGACTTTTAAGAAGCATACTAAGTCCTTATTTACAGTGACTCATCAAGTTTACGATAATACAGAAGTATAATCAAGGCACTGAAAGTGCTGTGGGACGGTACCACATGGTATGAGTGAATAAGCTGGTAACCTGTTGCAGTGTTTGGCGTGTATCAACAGTAATAAAGCATGCATAAAGAGTTTAAACATTTATTTCAGATGTTTCCAGATATCTTCAAATGAACATGTGCGTAGTAGACATGATTGATATTAACAATAATAAATATGTGATAATGCATTATAATACAATATAAAATCAATAAGCATCTAAAAGACACAGCGGTCTAAGTATGTTAGAATGATCTATATCAAAATACCAATATCGTCCTATAATATGTATAAATGATATTTCCCTTCTTTAAGATTGATCTTATCAAAGGTTATTTGTTTTTTTCCGGTAGAGTTTCTGGTGTTCACACATAATGAGTTTTTAATGTTCACACATAATGAGTTTCTAATGTTCACACATAATGAGTTTCTAATGTTCATACATAATCTTTTTATTTATTTATTTTTTTATACTGTTATCTCAACTGTAGAAACATTTTAAGAGTCTGAAAATGGCTAAAATAAAAGCTAACTGAAAGAACTTCTTGTTCCTATCCAAACCTAAAAACTATTAAACTTAAGAAAATATAAAGCTAGAAGCGTAACCACAATACTATCTAGAACACTGATGACTAGTTGTTGTAATAGTTTTATTATATCGACATTAACACCACATCTGGTTTGACTTCAATGCTAGTGTTAAATTTAACTTTTTTTTACAATTTTATGAAATTGTTTTAAGGTATTTAAGCCAAATTATTTATTATTTCAATTATAACTGTGACAGCTTGGGATTATTATGCCCAATTAACCCTACTGCTCACAATGATTAACACTGATCTAAGTTTAATATTATTTTGTAACCACGAAATCACTGCATCTTGACGGTAGATGGACTTAGACCTGATCGAGTCGTTGTTACGTTTGTCTCTAGTAAAGGTGAAAGAGTCGTCATCTTTGATGTATCTTGCGAATAATTTGGAATGTTTTGGAAAGAATCTTCTTCCTCTTGTTGTGAAAAACAAGCCTTTGTTGAACGAAGATGTGTACGATTTCGACGATATAGTTTTCTATTGTTGTTGTTACGAACAATATACGATCTTGGAGAATCATGTTTTTTAACAACTGGCGCTGGTTCCCACTTTGTTTTGTGACAACGTTTCATGATAATCTGTTCACCGGCTTTTGAACTTGGATGTTCTTTTACACAATGCTTATCATAATAGAACTTGTTTCTATTCTGTAGATAATGTTTTTTTCTGAACTATGTTGTTGGTAAACATACCATAAAAGTGGCGTTGTCATTGGCAACGTTGTGTTTAGCCTTCTTCCTAAGAATAATTGTGATGATGATTTGTCTATTCCTTCAATGATAGTGTCTTCGAAAATTCTCTGAGACATGAACTTGAGAACTTAGGTCCATTATCCAAAACACTTCATCCGGAAACCCATATCTCGAAAATTGGCTATTTAATTACATAATTGTATTTTCACTTGACATGTTGTCTAATTTGGCAATTTCGGGCCATGAACCTATCCATGGACAACAGGTAATTATTGCCTTTAAAATGAAACAAGTCTACACTTAGACCAAGGCCTATCAGGTATTTCTGTCTTTATGAATGGTTCCTTTGGATTTCTGTTGTAGTTTTCGACACGTATTTCACATGCCGCGACGTTATTCTCAATATCTCTAGGCATTCCTGGCCAAAAGAGAGTTTCTTCTGCTCGACTTTTTACATTTGGTAATACCCAAGGGGGCTTCGTGTATTTTGTCTTACATTTCTGGTCTAAGTGATCTAGGCACTATAAGTTTGTGTGATTTGAATAGCATATTGTCAACTGTTGAATGTCTAAAGTTCCAGTAAGAATGTCTATATCTAATGCTTTCTTACTTTCAAGCCAACCTTCAATAACTGTCTCCTTTAACCTTTTTCATTACAAAGTCATTTTGTGTATCTATTTGAATCTTTCTCATTTTCCTCAGAAACTGGTAAATATGACAATGGTTTAAACTTATTTCTTCACCGTTCAAGTCTTCATTTGCTTCATTTAAAAACGCTCTGCTCAAACAGTCGGAAATATACATCTCTGACCCTGGAGTGTAGGTTACCTTCAAATCAAACCTTTATAATGCTAACACAATGTGCTGTAACCGCGGTGTAGCTTGATGTAATTGTTTGATAAAAAATAGCCTGAATTTGAGTATGATCACTTTAAACTTTAACAGCTCTTCCAAAGATTTATTGATGGAATTGTGTACAACCATATGATATCGCGAGAGCTTCCTTCTCTATTTGAGCGTAATTTTGTTGTGATGTTGTAAGCGCTCTGGAAGCATAGGCTATAGGTTGATCATTTTGTAGCAGAACTGCACCAATGCCTTTTGACGAGGCATCCATCGACAAAACCACATCTTTGCTTGGATCGTTATACTGAAGTATACTGAGGCTGTACTTATAGCTTTCTTTAGCACTTCGAATGAGTCACTTTGTTCTTTATCCCAGTGCCACTCATGTCCTTTGCTTACAGTGTTCTAATCGGTGCACTTATCTGTGATATATTTGGTATGAACTTTCCCACATGATTAATTAAACCTAAAAAAGTCATCAATTATCTTGTGTTTTCAGGTTTTGGCATCTCTTTGACTGCTATAACCTTCTCTGTGTCTGCTTTCAAACCAAACATGTCCTTCATAACTAACTGAGTTTTGTCTAAATATACACTTCTCTTGATTTAATTTAAGATTATTTTCTTGGATATGATGTAGCACATTCTTCAGCCTACTAACTATCATGCTCTGTCAAGTCCTTATCCCAGATTAAAATATCATCCACAACAGTTTCTGCGCCATCACTATCTAGTAGCATATCTGAAATGAGTCCCTGATAGACTTCTGGGGCTGATTTTATATACAATGTGTTATACATATGGAAAATATATAGTTTAGTTCAAACTTATTTATTTTACATCGATTGCGAAACAAGCCGTTGGCTTAGATTAATCACTCTCGATGTCTGCTTCCTGGAGACTTCACCCGTACTCGCGCCGTTTGAGTGGAAAAATTCCAAAGTCAGGACCCGCTCATCACGGGACTCGAACCAGGGACCTTTGATACGAGAGGCCGACGCTCTACTTCTGCACCACTGTCTTCCACAAAATATATGTTGTATGATGAATTCAAAGTGATATGTTGTATGATTCATTGAAATTGATATGTTGTATGATTCATTGAAAATGATATGTTGTATGATTCATTGAAAATGATATGATGTTGTGTTTAATCGGAAATGACGTGTTGCAGTATAATAAAAGCATTGGATATATGTTGCAGTGTTTGAAAATGCTATTTTCCTTTTTGTATTGAAAATGTCTAAAGTTGATTACATGCATGTAATTAGTATGGTGGCATACTTCTGCAACCACATAACCACTTAATTATCACGTTATATAACTAGTTAGTCACTTAATTATCATGATAAATATCTGATTAACGCGTTAATTTTTATGTTAACAGATACTTATGTCAACACAAACAAATCTATGTTACTGCCCACTACTGCCAACAGATACCTACATAATGCCATTTTTTAGAGATCTATTAAGTGGTTAACGTGTCATGTAACTAGTTAGTCAGATAAATATTGTGATAATATAATTAACCTTTAACCATGACCTAAATCGAACTAACATCATATTTTGACAAAAAACTTAAAGTGTAGCCACCGTAGATGTACGCCAATGTTACATAAGAGATGTCAATATCGGAGGAGACTCAATAAGACCCCAATCATCAGTTATGCAACAAGCGTCATTCGTCTTCCACCACTGGTCTAACAGTATATGTGGAAAATCAGCCAGTTGCTTGGAAAGACTGTTGTGTGGAGTTCTGGTGTGAGAAAGACAGTAAGTAGTTGTTTTAATTGATGTGTTGTTTTTACTTTCTAAGCCAAACATTTGTACACTATTTTTTCTACTTTTGGAAGCAAAATGTGCGGTTTCTACAGTGTTAACACAATTTTCCTTCAATTTGGCCTAGTGACCTAGTTTTTAAACAAACATGATAAAGTTTCAACATGCTCAAATTAAAAATGCAGCCTCCAGTGTTAACAAGATTTCCATTCAATTTAGCCTAGTGACCTAGTTTCTGACTCAATATTACCCATATTCAAACTTGACCTAGATATCATTCAGACAAACATTCTGACAGAATTTCAAAGTGCTGAAGCAAAAATTGCGGCCTCTGGAGTGTTAACAAGATTTTCCTTCAATTTGACCTTGTGACCTATTTTTTGACCCGACATTACCCATATTCGTAGTTGAACTATATATCATTAAGACAAACATTCTGATAAAGTTTTAACATGCTCAAGTTAAAAATGCGGCCTCCAGAGTGTTAACAAGATTGTCCATCAATTTGACATAGTGACCTAGTTTTTGACCTCATATGGCCGAGTTTCAAACTTGTCCACGATTTGATGGAGATAAATGTTCTGATAAACTTTCATGAAGATAGGATGCAAAATGTAGCCTGTAGCACTGGTAACAAGGCAATTGTTGACATCACACGACGCACGACGGACGGACGGACAAAATGTGATCACAATAGCCCACCTTGAGCACTTTGTGCACAGGTGAGCTAAAAATCGAAGAGGCCCCGCCGATGACGTTTCATCATCCTACGGTCACCTACCGAAAATAGGGCATCGGGTAGGCACATCGGAAGAAATAGTTATTTCATTCAGATGAGTAAGACACCGGAGACCTATTGGTTAAACGTCTTAAGGACATCGGCCTATAACCGAAAGAAGTTTTTCGATACCAAAATCCGATCATGGGAATGCAATCAACCTGGCACTATACGGGTCTCGGTCGATGTTCGTCAGGTGACCGGCTGGCAACTTCGACATCGTAAGTGCACCGACCAGCGTCCCTTCAACGTATCTCGCGTGTTTAAAGTTTAAACAAGCAGAACTCCCGGAGGGAGCCGGTTCGAGCCCCGTATGATTTTTGTATATCGAATGGTGTCCGATGTCGTCCGTCCAACAGCCTGTTGAAAACTTATCAAGCTATGTCTTTCGAATGTACTCCTATCTCCGGTGGGTCAGCGGGAGTGGGGATTTGTCATCGGTCTTTTGCAAATTCTCATAGATGACAAGACATCTGTGAAACCCTCCGATCTTTAAAAATCCTCCGACTCTGCTTGGAAATGTGAATCATGCATTATATTAGAACTATCACTTAAGATGACTTAATCTGTGTATTGAAACTAATACAACGGTAGACAGAGGGCTGGATCTGGTAAAACATGACTGTAACAAGCGATCTGTTGACTTAAAAGTCTGGTAAGAATTAATAATTTCTACTTATTCTGAGCTTGTTTGAAAGGACTATTAATATGCAGTGTTCATAAAGTAAACCAAGTACAAACATTAATATATACATTTTTAAGGAAACTACATATTTTCATTCGTTGTTACAGAATAGGGAGGAGGGGGGTTTGAATCGGTACAATTTGAACTTATTTATTTTTTAATTTAAACCGATTGAGAAACAAAATTTCCGTTAATATTAATCACGCTCGATGTCTGCTTCCTGGAGACATAACCAGGACTCGCGCCACGTGTGTGAAAAGATCCCAAATGCAGAACCCGTTCATCACGGGACCTTTTGTACGAAAGGCAAACGCTCTTTCAGAATACCAATGTCTTCCAGACTGAACCGGTTTGGTTGTTATCTACTTGCAAATCAAAACTCGTAGTAACGCACGTCCATGTGTACCGATCAGTGTGTACATTTCCACAGGGGCCTGTCACGCAAATGGTATTATCAAGGCAAAACATCGAAAATCTATAAATGATAGTATAACCATTGAGTTGAAAACATTGTGACAAAAGGACAAATTGCTCATTATAAAGAAATTTCTCCTTTAGTCACAGTTTCCAAAAGTCGTCTGCTGGAAATGTGTCAAATGTCGTCCGTAAAATGGAAAGGGTTTAACATAAAGTCAAAGTTCAATAGGAGATAACTCTAGAATGCCTGGACGGATATGGTTTGTTTTATGTATTTGTTTGTATGGTGTTTTGCACCGCTTTCAACAGTATTTCAGTCATATAACAGCGTTTAATGTGTAGATTTCCAGTTCGGCTAGGAGGAAGCTTATCCTGACTTTGATACCAGCGCAATAGTGTTATGCTATCCCCGCAACTTTGAGCGCCAAGGAGGAAAGCCACTTCTAGCATTTTTAAAGTCTTAAGCATGACCCGACCGGGGATCGAACCGATCTTATGTCTAGCACATCCACTTTTTTCAGGATTTACCTGTGTACCAAGTTTCATCAACTCTTTAGACGCCGACTTTCGTAAAGTAGACTGTTCCATGTTCAAAATCGGGAAACTTCATTGTTCATGGTATACGAATTTTGGAATAGTTTGATAACTATAAGGCAAACGATGCTGATTTCAGTCGAGACAGCTCGCCTCGAGAGTTAAACTATCTTAATCCTTTCCATAGAAGACGACTTAGAAATTAACTAGGCAAATATATGGAACGTCTCTATAAATGAAAGTTTAATTAATGGATAGCGTTGACAACATTGTGACGAAAGGAGTATCTGCTCATTATAAGCCATTTCTCTTTTTCTCCCAATGTTTTCAAATATCGCTATCTGCAAGGGCGTCATATGTCGTCTTCCGATTAAAAACGGAAGAAGTCCGCTCTACAAAGTTTCATTTTCGTACTGACAAAGCCTGTGAGAGAACGGAAGAAGCTACACGGGTATTGATGTAACTGAAATACTATTGAAAACATCGTTGAACTCCAATTATTCCGTTAGTCAAACAATAAATTTGTTGACATGAATTCTGACAACACAATTGTGTGTTTGCTTCTTTAATTTACCATTTTTGATTGACACCATCGAGAATTCGACGAGACATGGATATATGACAACAATATGTTTATATTTAGTATGGGAAAAAAGTCTGTTTTTACAGAATAATTGAATATGCAGAAATTCAGGCATATCAGGATGGTCAGTTTACCTCTAATTAAACCTCTGTCTTTCTTAGCTTTCAAGGCGACAATTACTTTACGCAACATTACTTTTAGACATCTGTTTTTAATTCTGCCTCACTAACTGAACCATCACTGCATAGGTATTTGTTCTTAATTAATTTGTTGTCAATGGTCTTATGCATTTGTAGAAAATGTACAAAGTGAGTTTGTATCGATGCTATACATTCCAACTACTAAGCAGCCATCGCTGTGTCTGTACGATATACACAGTGGATTGGTTATCCCATCTTCTCTGTCAAAATAATCTGTCGTTTTTGACCATCTTTTGAGACAGCATGAACATTGTGAGACGAAATTCCACAGACCAATAAGTTGTCATAAGCATCAAGGAGAACACCGAATGGTCGCTGTAGATCCCTATCTGTGTACCTGTATATCACCTGACTTTGTTGATCCAGACATATTATACAGTTTTCGTCATCGTCAGCAATAATGACTTTATCTCCATTTCGAGTAACCTTCACATCAACAGGGAATGTAAACATGTAGCTTTCTCCGTCATACCCCAATCTTCTCTGTAACTGACCATTCCTGTCTAAAACCCTTATTTCACCATTACCAGGGGCATCATGGCAGGTGACATATATCTCATTGTTGTAGTAATCTACTCCAGTACAATGTCTGCCTATACTAAGTGTTTTCTTTGTCATCATTCTTTGTAAGACTTCAACAAAGTGAACTTTGGCATGATTACCGGAGGTAACTAGAACTTCTGTATCAGAAATCCTACATGCGTTAATTGCTCTCATCGACAATTCAAATATAAATAAAAAGTTCCTGTCCAATAACTTCAGTCCATTTTTAGCACATGCTAAAATAACATGGCCGTCCGGTAGGAATACGATATTTTGGACCTTGTCACAACCCATGTTATAAGACCTGCCATCATTTACAACTAGACCCAAAAATGACGTTGAACGGACAAGATTTCCAAGGGGATTCAGCTGTTGCAGCTGTGTTTTAAAGTGTTCATTACTCTCAAAGCGAACGTCAGTATCTTCTGCTATTTCTTTCTCCAAGTTTGCTGTAACATTTTCATATTCGGGAAGAAGACACTCGGCTGTCTTCATGGCGACGAACATACTGTCGTTTTGCCGGGTAGTCTTGCATTCTTTCATGAGCTTGACACTCTCCCGAATCTGTCTCAATGTGTCGTTAACAATAACAAGATCATCGTTTAGCTTTTTGGTTATTGTCTCCTCAATATCCTTGATTTCGGCTTTCATTTTCGTCTCAAGGTCATCTAGGACGTCATTTAGGTCTTTTCGGACTCTTCCAAGGTCTTCAAAACAACTCTGGATGTGTGTCTTTAGTAAACCTTTACAGCTTGTTCTTTCCTGCTTTAGCTTTCTATACTTTTGTTCTAACTCCGTTAATTGATCATGAACCCTGTCGAATTCCTGACTGAATTTGTTCTTGACAATATGTGATCTTATTTCAGTTGTATCACATTGTCTGTGATAAGCGATCTTACAGGTGTTGCAAAACACCCCATTGTCATTTTTACAGAAGTATTTCGTCGGCAGTTGATGTTTGTCACACATCATTACAGATGGTATCGGCTGGAAATCGGACGGTATCGTCAAAAGTTGGTCCCCTGTTAATAACTTGTGGTCACGTGCCTGCTTGGAAGCTCGGTGAACTTTATCACATACTTGACAGAGAGCTTCTGTACATAGTTTACAGAAGGATACAGCTTGTGATGTTAAGCCCTGGTACTTACAAACATCACATTCGAGTACCGGCCAGCTCGTCCGAACCTTTGTATACAAATGAATTTCTGCTGGCCATTCTTGAAATACTACTGAAATAAAAAATTCAAGTGGAGACGAATTTAAAGAATAATAGCAACATATGCTTGTAAAACATTATGCACCTGAGCGTCACAAGATCTATGTGATCTTGACTTTTGATCAGATGACCTCAAAATCAACAGTAGTCCAATCATTAACTTTATCAAAAGAAAGTTTAATTGAAAAAGACTCATCAGCCTAACCATGGGATATATGAAATTTATGACATAAATGAATATGACACTATATCAAAAGGGTTATATTGAATTAAATAGCTAGTCTGTATTTTCTTTACAACGTTTCATAAAATACTTTCAATTGGTATGTTAATGAAGCTTGCACTATAGCAAGGGAAATTATTAAATTTACCACCTAACCTATTTCAATATAAATGCTAATGTTTTCATTTAGATGTTATCTTTTCAATTTATAGCTCTTTTGAAACGATGGAATATATAAAATTTATGATAATGGATTTTCAATTCATCTGTAAATGAATATGTCACTATATCAAATGGGTTCTATTGAATGGATTTGTACTGTAGTTATGCACGATTTTACCAATCTGATCAGATTTTAAATATACGGAGAAGAAAAGCCTGTTAAAGCCGGCAAATCAGTTTTTGACGATTTGTGCAACCGTTTACGCTTCAACTTTTTTACTTGATGCTACCAAATGATAGAGGACACCAACACCTTTCATTTAAACCAGGGTTGTCGGTTCAATTTTCAGCCGATTTCGAATTATGTAATGTGAGCAAAAAACTGATCCTCGTGTAAGATAAATTGTTGGAAAAATCTCGTCAAGCCCTGTTCAGAGCTGAAAGACTAACCGTTCTCTAGTTATACCAGTTTAAAGTTTGGGTCACGTGTTCCGTGACGTCACGTTGACACACAATTTTGAAACGGCTGTAACTTCCTTAGAAAAGCTTAAGATGCTTTTGGAATACGACTTAAGTTTAAGAAATTTATTTTCTTAGCTAAGGAAATAAAAATAAGATATTTTTTAATTTGAGGACAAACTTAAGATCCTACTGAAATACGGCCGATTTTAATAATCTTGGTATTGTTGGAAAGGTCTGGACACAATTTATACGATGAATATACTGAACCGGAATCGAATTCATCCCTCCGTGAAAACGACCATATCTTCCTTAGTTCTGAACTGATGTTTACAATTATAAGCTGATGGCAGGTTCTTTAGACCCGCCACCGACTGTATTTTTTCCACGATGTAGTGTCCTTTATGATAAGGTTTCATCTTCCATAGGCCATCCGCTGAACGATGATGGAATGTCCATTGACGTCCTCAAGAAAAGGGCAGAATCAAAAATGGAAACGGAAGACACAAAACATGTCTTCCGTATGTATAGACAACTGCTTCTCTACACGTTCCAATTAGAACACGGAGTCATTCACCGACGCGTCCTAGAAGATGCGCGCGAACTCGTGTCTGAGGGAATGATACTACAACAGGCCATAACCTCCACTGTTCAGAAACACCAGTATTTAATTGATGGCATATTGAAGTCAGAGGACGACGCCAGCGACGACAGCGATAATGATGAAAGGTTTTAAGGGGAGAGAAGAACCTACGATAATTACTACACACAGAAAATGGACTAAGTAGAAATGTGAGCACGACATTTTCAGCGGATGGCCGAAGGGAAGCTAAAACCTAATCATAAAGGACAATACATCGTGGAAAAAATACAGTCGGTGGCGGGTCTAAAGAACCTGCCATCAACTTTGTGACACCTGTGGCTCAAGCTGTCGAATTAGCTAAGTCAGAGGTAGCCAGGACAAAACAATGGGATGAGAATGGACCTGTGAGAAAGGTACATAGATTGTACGAACCACCGGAACACCGTGACTAAATTAACGGATAGAAAAGACCAGTGGAGCCCTCAATTAACCACGTTTACAACATAACGGAACGGTGGATTCATAGATGTCATGGATGGAGTATGAGACGAATTGACAATCATTTTATATCCAGTAATGAATCATGGGAATATTGCGTACAATAAATAGTGATAGTTATTTTGATACTGCGAACTACAACGCTTGGTTATATAATAAAATTATAGAAATTATAGAAATTGTATTCATTGTATTTTTTTTCTTTTACCTGATGCACTGCTTATTTAAAGTTCACCGTCATGAACACCTTGATCGAAGTTGTTTCAAATTGATTCGGATATACAGATATCTGAATGAGAGCTTTCGGATGATATAATAATTGTAAACATCAGTTCAGGAAGATATGGTCGTTTTCACGCATGGGTGAATTCGACGTGACGTCATGGAACACGTGACCTAAACTGGTTTAAATGAAAGGTTTTGGTGTCCTCTATTATTTGGTAGCATCAAGCGAAACAGTTGAAGCGTAAACGGCTGCACAAATTGTCAAAAACTGATTTGACGGCTTTTACAGGCTTTTCTTCCCCGTATATTTAAAATCTGATCAGATTGGTAAAATCGTGCATAACTACAGTGACATATCCATTCAATTGAACCCATTTGATATAGTGACATATTCATTTACATATGAATTGAAATCCATTATCATAAATTTTAAATTACCCATCATTTCAAAGGAGCTATAAATTGAAAAGATAACATCTAAATGAAAACATTAGCATTTATATTGGAAAAGGCTAGGAGGTAAATTTAATAAATTCCCCTTGCGATAGTGTCAGCTTCATTAACATATAAATTGAAACTATTTTATGAAACTTTGTAAAGAAATATAGTCTAGGTGTATAATTCAATATAATCCATTTAATATAATGACATATTTATAACCATATGAATTGAAAATCCATTATCATAAGTTTTATATATCCCATCATTTCAAAAGAGCCATAAATAGAAGAATTAACATCTGAATGAAAACATTAGCATTTATATTGGAAAAGGTTCGGAGGTAAATTTAATAAATTCACCTTGCGATAGTGTCAGCTTCATTAACATGTAAATTGAAAGTATTTTATGAAACTTTGTAAAGAAATATAGTCTAGGTATTTAATTCAATAGAACCCATTTGATATAGTATTAGATTTACATATGCATTGCAAAATCATTATCATAAATTTCATATATTCCATGGATACGCTGATGAGTCTTCTTCAATTAAACTTTCTTTTGATGAAATACCTTTGTTGTGGTTACTCTTAAGGAGATAACTTCCGACATTTTAAAGGGACACTGTTCGTGTATTCCTTCCTAATCAACATACGCTGGACACTGTTGAGACTATAAAGAGGATTAATTTTGTCCTTTCAATAGACCATTGTTCGCGTATCCGGGCTTACACAAAGACTATTGTTCGAAATAGTTCCGCCATGTATTGTTACTCAGACAGTCTGTAGTCCCATAGTGCCGCTTCAAAGCGTATACATAGATCATCCGCGCTGAGTTAACAAAGACTATTGTTCGAAATAATTCCGCCATGTTCCTGTCGCAAATAGTGCCGCCTCAGTGACTAAAACAAAAGGTTCACACACCAGGCGTGACACTCGACTTTTGCGATAAAATGTCAAGTGGTGATTGCGAAATAGATCATGGACCCCGTGAAAAATGTCCCGTGATAGGACATGCGCAGTGACAGTTTCATTTCGTCTTTGGACCTCGAGCAGTCAACATCGAGGTAATAGTTTAACAATTTAGTATTTTATTCGAGTTTGAAAGGAAATGACCCTTTTCGTAATGTCATTTTAAATATAGAATTTCCGTACATTGTGCAACACAATAAAATTAGCCAAAGTGCAGATCCTTAAATGTTAATGAGCTGATACCAAAACTTGAGGTGTCATTCTTAATAAAGAGACGATAGCCGTCCGTTTTTTTTAAATAGACCGCTGATCTCATTTCTATTAATATATCGATGACGGTATTCAATATGGCCGCCATGCAATAACGTTTTAAATGGCCGCCGCGCATGTTCTTTATGCAAATGAGATGCTGTAAAAAGGAATTAGGTCAACAAAATGGCGCCCGTTTGTTTGGCCATAAACCGACCAATATACTACTTGTAGGGGTTTATTTTGAAATCCAATAATAAAATTTCGAATCGCAGAATGACCGTAGAAGATTTTTAAAAAAGAACTTTAAATGAAAGCTACAATGTTTAGAAATAATAATACGGTCGTGATGTAGATATTTATATTAGACAAGAGGACCATGATGGCTCGAAGCGTTCACCTGAGTTATGCCAACCACAAAGTAAATCACAACAACGCATTTTGTGGTCAGGAAAGCTATTACTAGAATGTTAAAAGAAATATCCTTCATGTTGGCCTAGTGACCTAGTTTTGACTGGACTAGAGCCATGTTCAAACCTGGCCTAGATAGCATCAACACATCTGTCAAAGTGTCATCATTCTTGAATTAAAAATACAGCTTTCAGAGTGTTAACAAGGTTTTCCTTCAATTTAGCATAGTGACCTAGTTTTGTTACTCTACATGATCCATATTCGAACTAGGCCTAGATATTGTAAAGACAAACATTCTGACTAAGTGTCATGCTGCTGAAGCAAACAATGCAGTTTCTAAATTGTACACAAGAATGTCCTTCAGTTCGGCTATGTGACTCAGTTTATGACCGGACATGACCTATATTTGAACTAAGCCTAGATATTATTCTGACAATGTTTTTACAGAATGTAGATAAAAATGCGGCCTCTAAAATATTAACTAGATGTTCCTTCAAATTGACCTTGTGACCTAGTTTTTGACCTCAGATGACCCAGTTTCGAACTTGGCCAATATATATTCAAGACAATCATTCTGACAATATTTTTCTCCAATTTGGCCTAGTCACATTTATTTTGATTGGACATGACCTATATTCAAACTAAATTTTCCTCCAATTTGGCCTAGTGACCTGGTTTATGATCAGACATGAACTATAGTTGATGTAAGCCTAGATATCACCAAGACAAGTATTCTGATAACGTTTCAACATGCCAAAAGATAAAAAATAAGGCCTCCAGAGTGTTAACAAGATTTTCTTTCCATTTGACCTTGTGACTTAATTTTTCACCTCACATGACCCAGTTTCGAACTTGGCCAAGATTGGATTGAGATGTATGTTCTGTTAAACTCTCACGAAGATTTGTTTTAAAATGTTGCCTGTAGACAGTTAACAGGTCTATTTCTGAATTTTGACCACGCACGGCGCGCAACAAACACCTATCTCACCATAAGCGCCTCGTGCTCAGGTGAGCTAAAAATACGACACAAACGATTTTTTTCAATATTTACCATGAAGTTTGAAAGTGTATATCTATATACAAGAGGCTGTACACGTATGTAATCTTTCTATGCAGTCTGATACATATCCATGGTTCCATCATAAATAAATTTATATAAACGTATTTATAAACAATGGAAAGTGCAATAATGGAAAAAGGTACCAACATATAATAAGTACTTATGTTTGAGGTCTTATTACGTAAATTCAAAGGGCATTATATACCAAACATTTGTAGACATGTGAATGAACAAAATCGCATTGTATGAAGGTTTTAAGCCCTTTCATTCTTTTAACGTACATGTATTAACTTGATTAGCGTATGTATTGTGGTGGGGTAGAAATTATTAATTTGAAAACGAAAGTGAATTTTAAAATAGTACGTTTCTTCAAGAATCGTATAGTTATATATGATTGCTGTAAGAGTTAAACAAAACGGGAGAACTATTTTAACTTCAAACAATTGAAATTACTACAAAAACATGCAAATCTCTATACATTAACTCACCTTTGGTAGAATAGAAGTCGTCGAACAAGGAAGTACAAACGGAAGTATTTTGACAACTGCCTCGATATCGATAATTTTGTATTCACTATGACCTCGTTAAAGATCCCAATCGCCAAATGCGGCTCATGTATAATAGAAAAAAAAAAGAATTTCAATGCCTATCACAAATATCTTTATTACTCGTACCCGAAATAAACATATAAAGACACAGTTAGAAGTTGTTTTAATGTATGTGTTGTTTTTACCATCTAAGTCAAACATTTGTACAATATAATCCATGAATTATTACACAATATGATTAACTCATTGCTCGTTTGATTTATTATTTTCTGAATTACGAGATAGCCGGAAACTTACAGCATTTAATCCTTTTAACTCGTACCAAGAGATTGTTTGTTTGAATAGTATTTTCGCCGCTTTCAATAGTAATTCAGTTATATAACGATATTTCTTGAGTAAATTACCACAACTTCTGTTTAGTTTATCCTGAAACCATCGCATCAGTCGTTATGCTATCCTTCAATCTGGAGCGTCAAGGAGGAAACCACTGCTACCATTGTAAAGTATTTGGTATGAACCGACCGAGGATCGAACCCTGGTCTCCATCTTGAGTTTTTTTGGGGGGGTTTTGTGCAGATATTACACATGGAATATTTAGCTCAACCTTATGATTTGCTCATTGTAGATAGACGATTCTGATCTTTCATTGTCAGTTAAAAAACGTATGTGAGGCTGTTGAGATCTGCATGGTATTGGACTTCTTCATTTTTGTGTAGTTTTATTTTGGGGATGTTTTCTTTAGATACACAACGGTTAAACGGTTAAGTGCAAAAAAGCAACAGTTGTTAATATGGGTTCTTAAAAAAGTGATTTAACGAAAGAAGAGGTTTTTAATTTATCGGTTTACAATAGATATTAACCCTTTCCCGTATAAATCCGCTTTCTAATGACATTTGAATGAATTAATGTATATTGTTTTACGGCGCATCGACAGCTAAGGTCATTTAGCGCGCATTTAAATTTAATTATTCATGATCCCTGAGTGAACAAACCAGTACTACTAGGCTAGAAAATGTGCCTTGCCCAAGAGCACTCCACCATGACCGAATTGCCGCGACTGGGGAATGACATTTGAAAACATTGTTCTAACAGGAGAAATGGCCACAATATTTCAACTTAATTTGATTATTAATTAAACTTATATTTTTAAAGATTTCCCATAATTTTGCTAATGTGTTTTCAAAGATGTCTGCTGCAGACTCGCTGTATGTGGCAAATGGTTATATAAACGTATCACAGACAAATGACATTAACAAATATGAATGTTATAAAAAAGATTTCATTCTGAATATTGTCTCCCCTTACAATGAGTTTGTATTCCACTCTATCTCAGTATAGTAACTTACATTATAAAGGTTCCAGTGTTAATGCATGAGCTTCTATGTTCATGGTAAAAGTTTTAGCAGCGTCTCGTGATATGGAGTGTTACTGCATCTCCAGAACAGCGAAGACTCAGATGAGCCATTACAAACGCTAAGACTCACCAGAGTCTCCACTGTACGTCTATATGTTATATAGACCTAGATTCATATTCTGACAACAAACTAAAATTGTAGTCACCGTAGTTGTACGCCAATGTTACATAAAAGATGTCAATATAAGGCAAGACGCAATAAGACCCCAATCACCAGATATGTAAAAAGCGTAATTCGTCTTCCACCACTGGTCTAACAGCAGGAAAAGCAGCCAGTTGCTTGGAAAGATTGCTGTGTGAAGTACTGGTGTGAGAAAAACATTTAGTATGTTTCTAATTTATGTGTTATTTTTAAGTCAAACATTTGTACACTAGTCTTCAAGTATTTTTAGAATGGTTTGTTATTACACATAAATATGATAAATTACAGCTTGTTTGGTGTATTATTTTCAAAATAACGAGACTTTTAATTCATATTATCTTTTTTTCTCTGACGAAGAGAATGTTAGCTTGAATGATGATTTTCATCTCTTTCAATAGTAATAGAGTTATATCACGGCGTTTCCTTAGTAAATTACTAACCATGTGGTTAAGTTTACCATCGCACCAGTCCGTATGTTATCCTATAATTATGGGCACTAAGTGGAAGCCAATGCTACCATTGTTTAGTATTTGATATGACCCGGTCGGGGATCGAACCCTGGTCTCCAGCTATTGAGGCAGACGCTATAATTAAAAAAAATGGTGGAAGACAATGGTACAAGGGTAGAGCGTCGGCCTCTTGTACCAAAGGTCCCGGAATCGAATCCCGTGATGAGCGGAATGGTGGAGTGCTCTTGGGCAAGGCACATTTTCTAGCCTAGTACTGGTTTGTTCACCCAGGGATCATGAATAATTAAATTTAAATGCGCGCTAAATGACCTTAGCTGTCGATGCGCCGTAAAACAATATACATTCATTCCCGTGATGAGCGGGTTCTGCCTTTGGGATTTTTCCACACAAACGGCCCGAGTACTGGTTAGGTATCCAGGAAGCAGATATCGAGCGCGATTAATATAAGCTTAAAGCTTGTTTCGCAATCGATGTAATATAAATAAGTTCAAACTAAACTAATAATGTAATCACTGAGACGGACGCAAGGAGCTTGAACATCTCAAAAATTGGCTCCCTCCACCTCGGGATCTCAACCCGGGACCTGTGGCTAGATGTTTGTGATATTCCTTTGAGTCAAAATTTGTCATACTCTTTGCTTGTCTGAAATGTGTTTCACGACACATATAACAGGAGTGTTTAAGAACAGTGTGTTTCATATACAACTACAATTTAACAGGCCTCCACTTTAACATCTGTAGTAAAATATATATATTTATTGTGGGGAAGAAAATAATCCAGATCGAACCGTTTTCTCCGTTTCCTTTATTGAACCTTTACATATTAAATGGTTTAAACTATATTATTGTTCCTATAGATTGTGCGTATGCTTTTTTTTCCCCACGTGATTTAATTGGGACATTAGTGCTACGTGTAGGTATCCTACAATGTACTGTAGTCACAGGGTGGATAAAAACTTATTTATTTCTCCTTTTCTACTTCAGTTATTTCTATGAATTAAGACATGGCCAGTTGAACGATTTTACCATTCCATATTTATCTATACTGTGCTTGAATTAACAACATGTGCATGCACTGCATACGGATTGTATGGTTAGGCCTGGGAGATTTAAACATTAACCTTTTTTACAATACATGTATTTTCAGACAAATGCTTAAATATATATTTATCAAAAATTGGGAAGATTATCTAGTAAAATAAAGAACAAACGTATAGCCTCATACACCCAAGAACGTCTTTCTGAATATGACTTTATGTTATAATGTGTGTGAAATGTCTATCTCTTTTACTCTTGTGATCGGATGTCTCCGCCTCGCTAGAAAACCACCAATAAACAATATATCAGGGTAGGTAACCAGTGTAAAACATACATATACTCTACTGTATAGATATCACGTCATTCTCAATGTGAAGCAAACGTTTGGATTCGCTAGTCATCTAGGCTTAGGATCATGCTTGTCAAATAACAAATACTGAATTTGATGGTTTATAGAATAAACATGACGCATATTATAAGGATCACCCTTTATGAGTTTAGAAAATCTCAAACCCATCTCACAAATTTCGTTCTGTGAATAGTTTAATTAGCACAGGACTATTTTTATTACTTCGAACGCGGAAAAATAAGCTGTAAATTCGTCTATGTAAGTGTTTATCATTAAAATAATCATGCCTGGGAATTTCAAAGGAATCAAATGCTATAATTTGTTGAAACTATAAGGCTAAGTTACTACTAAGAGAAGGAATGCATATTATGAGTGTGTGTAGATTAATCTTTTGGTCTTTTAATTTTTCGTTAAGCTAATTACGACTGCTTGTGAATAGGCTGGTACTCAACAATTAATTATGCCAAATTACGAAAAAAACAACATTGTACATGTTTTACATGTACATGAACAATGAAGGCTCTGATCAAGATTTGAGGCCTCTTCGTTTGCATCGTTAACAAGATTCCAATTCGTTTGAGGAGGTTTATTATACAAACAAATGTTGATTCCAATGCACAGACATAATAACTTCGTGCAATAAACTTCTTACAAACACTTAGTATTTTGATATGATAACATGGGTGTCTGGACATATCACTTGTTATGTCTAAAATACGCCATTGGTGGTTCTCCTGTGACACGGTTCAAATAGTCTTTGTCTTTTTATGGAGCACGTTCAATAATTGAGCCGTCCCGCGAGAAAACCAACATTATGGACTCTGCGTAAAGTATCGACCCGGATCAGCCTAAGCATGCCGCGCAGGCTAACCCGGACAGACACTTTTCGGATTTTCTGTTTCAGGAATCATTACTCCATACCTCTTACCCCTGAGACGGAATGTGTCGGCACGGATTAGCCTTCGCGGACTGCACAGTCTGATCTGAGTCGATATATTACGCAAATTCCATAACCCCAATACATATGCTCCAGTCTTGGCCATTCAATTTTGTGTGCATGCTATTACTGACGAGTAATTCACAAACAAAGGAATAACTCAAAACTATCTTGTACTTAAGTTAGAGTATTGTCTCATTTCCTCATGTCAGTAATATCTTTGCAAATATTTTATGGAAATGCCTGAGTCGTTGTGTATCTATATGTTTCATCACAATGTGTGATTTCCCCTAACGGCAGCATATTTATTGGTACAATATTATGTGCTATTATCAAAATTTGCTATGTTAGTTCCACAGATATATGGAGATAATAGGTCATAACAAATATGTATAGGTCATTTTCTTTGTCATTACTTAAACTTTTCATGATCAAATACAATTTTGACCAGTATGTTTATAAAATTATACTTTGTTTTTCTGATTATGGTACCGTCAGCTATTTCCAGTAGAAATAGAATGGTTTAAGGTTTCAACAGAAATCCATTCAAACTACACCCCTTTAAAAGCACAACATTGGTGTTGATTATGTACAAAGGGTTAAATATTATTTGCCGAAAACAGATTATTTAAGTTGTAGTGCATGCTGCCATTATGGAAAATAATATATAATAGTTTGCGAATTTCTGCTTGTTTTCTTTGAAATATTATTTTTTTCACCTGTATATATAGTTATTATTATTATTATTATATCTAGTTTAATTGCATCATATACACCATGATATGGTAGTGGTAAGGAAAAACACTTTTCGTTTTGAACTTTCAATCTATTTGTTTGCCTGAAAGTCGAGTAGTATGTCTTTGCCAATTCGGAAAACCAGTTTATTGATGTCAACGCAAATTGAAATTGAAAAGTTGTATTCCTTTTGGCACTTGTTTTTTCATGAATCACACTTTTATCTGATTGATTTTAACTTTGTTTATGTAATCCAATTTAAACTTGAAACTATTAAACATATTGATAAGTAAAATTGATCATTCAAGAAACTACTCTTACACGATTATTTCCGGATTTGTCTTCCTTACAGTCATGTTGTCTTGTTTCGACATGCCATTCCCTGACTTTCCAAGAGTTCAACTACAAACCTGATATGCAGATAGCCTGTGATTTACAATGCGCAACACAAGAAATTCAAATTAACATTCTATAAAGTTATTTCTTGTAGGCGACACGATGTTTAATACAACACGCTTCTTCAATATAAATTTTCAATTTCCAAAAAAGCTATTATCTGCTGCAATACGTTTTGTTACACAATGCATGTTGTCCTATTTTAATAAACTTTTCGACCCAATATTTAAGCGTTGACACATAATCATTTAAGTTAGACATTAGTTGTTAACAATATAGCTGTTGATTGTTGGTACCTTTTGTTTCCCTGAAATTGCTTCTCTGTTGTTCACCTTTTATTGATATTCAATATTTGATATTTAGCTCCTTCAAAAATATGTTGAATGCAATTATTGCTTATAACTTTTTGTATGTTAAAGCTATTTTCTATGTCTTCCTTTTGTGATGTTTTTTGTGCTTTTTACCATCACGCATTTAAACGATATATCCTGTTGGTTGATGCTATAACAAAGTAAAACTTACAATAAAGATAGTTTGATATCTCAACATACTAACATCAAGATTTAAAGTAATTGAAATAGTGTAGATTGAGCTATACTATAATGTTCCTTTAGCTATTTTAGAGTAGTAAACAGAGTAAACAATGACAAAGTTTTTAAAAATTGCCCTCGTATGAATGTTAAAGTGTATAAAGCACAACGAATCATTTGAAAATATGCCCATGGACCCCTTGTTTTTATTGTTGGTGTTTTAACTTGCAGATGTAAGACAGTACCTTTAACCATTTGTCTGCGAGAGTCAACTATTAATCTGCAAAAGAGTAATTTCAATAGCATAATGAGTATAATATAATTGGTTTTAAAAGCAATTTTTCCTTTTCAAACAATGCTTTCTATTGTTTGAAATGGCATGATCATTCTTCTGTTTTTAATCTTTTCTCTAGATGAGTTAAATTGGAAAAAATCTGATATTTGGATAAAAATAACAAGATTCACCTTTCATCACTAAAACATTTACATGGATTATATATTTGGGTCTCTTTACAAATGTCTTACACTTTCGTGTTCATATTAATTTAAATTGCCGCAAAATGCCAGTCAGCGTAAGCTGAAAACTTACCTCCGAATCAGTAAAGATTAATCGGCAGATGGGGAACACACACACAGCAGAAAATTAAATGCCAATTAAACTATGATGTAATATTACACTTCAGACCCTGTCATGTCTTAAGTCAGGTTTATCTTTTTTACTGAATATTAAGGATGTGAATCTGATATTGAACTGCCAGTGTCATAAGGTGATGTTTATAAAAGAAGACAAGCTTTGTCCAAACCCAAAACATTGGACAAGTATCATGCAAATCAATGTATATCGGACACCTGCATACATCATTCTGACCGCTGCATTCGAAATAGACGTGGTACCTTTGTGAATGTCCGTATAGGCCCATCTTGCTCTATAAGCAAGCCACGAACATTGGCGAGGAAATAGCGACTACTTTTTTGCGAATGTAGTGGTCCGAGGGATTCATTCGCGGATCTTTGGAATTAACTGCCGCGATAAACACAAGTAATAGCTATAATATCCAACAGTGATCATTTAAGTGTGGCATGTGTGTTAAGGCAATTCCCAGTTTGGGCGGGAATAATGTTATTCCGGCCATTTGTTACACTCAAATATCTTTGTATGTGTATTGTAAAATGAAATAGTATTATGAACAATGGTTAAAGGGCTCAAGTTACCAACGTTCCCCTCTTTACATGTGTTACTACTTTATATTGTTAAAGATATCACTAATTACTTAATATATTGAAGACGCTTATCATTCCCAACGTAACCATACGAAATAATGAGTTAAAATAAGGTGTTGAATCATTCATAGAAACAAATGTCTTACACAAGACATATGTGGGATCCGCTACCTATTACTGTCAACCGAGTGACTGTTCAGCCATTATTCTATGCACGCACACTATTCATATAATAGTTTAAAGTGTGGATTCAACAGAGAATAACGTTCAGACACGTGAGTTTATTTTCATTTATATCTGTAAAAGTAATACCGAGTATGATTTCTTCGGAATTGGAATATAATGCAGAACTTGCTGTTTTATTACAATATTATTATATTGCAGATTTTTTTTTAAATGCAATTTCTTTGCGCGAATATACTTAAAATGTGGACTTTCGTTTTTTTTACCCATTACTTTCTTTGATGCACCTTCAATTTAACTTCTATCGTCATATTGTCTCCCTATTGTTCTATGTTCCAATTTAGTCACTTTTTGTATCAAAGGTATATAACATTTTAAAAGGATAGGGTTTAAATTGGGTTTTACACTGTTTTCAACATTATTCAAGTTATATCACGGCGACAAAAGTAGGGCATTTTTCTCCCTATCTGATGCCGATTCAACTAAAGTTCTACATATAATTTATATATTTCAACAATTTTGAAAGAGGTCCATCAAAAGACCATTTCTTTGAAATTCGTCCAGTGGATTAGTAGGATATGTCATTTGAAGCTAAACATTAATTTATCCGATTTCTGATGCTTCCTGGTTGCTGTGTCTTTCAACCAATCAATATGGCTTGAACAAAATTAGCAGAGGGTCACTGAAGGATAATGTCTATGTAATTATCTTGTAATTAGACAAGCACTTTAGATGAAACTTGGAGAGAAAAAAACGGGAGGAACAAAACCGCCCAGAGAGTAGGCCGTGCTCCTAAAAGATTTAAAGTAAAAATGGAATTTATATTTGTTGTCATGTTGCCCCGTTTCTGATGCCGCCTGGCTGCTATTTTGTCTAACCAATCAAAATGGCTTGAACATTTTTTGTACATGTTCATCCCAGGACCGTTTCTACCAAAACATATTGGATTCCGCAGAGTCAGATGAAAAGAAATTTAAAGATTGTGCACTTTACCCCCTTTCTTATGATGCCGCAATCAATGTACTCCATAACAATTTAAAAATCCTTGAACAATTTTATAAGAGTTGTTTGAATTTGGTCCGGTTGTTAAGGAGGAGATGTTGTTTATAGCTAAAAGTTTACGACAGACCCCGACGACGGCCGACGACGGATAGATAGTGATCGGAATATATCACCCTGAGCCTTTGGCAGATCGCGTTCTTAGGTTTCTATAAGTAATAGTGCAGCGCAGATTTTTGAAAACATCAGGCTAATCTTATTGAAAGTTCAAAAATAAAAGGTTGATTTTTTAATAGAGTTGTAAACCTTATGAACAATTTCTCCTTTTTCAACACTGCTTTCAAAAGTCATCTGCCGTAAATGCGTCAAAATGCCTCTGCAAGTGGAATAGGGTTAAGTGTATTCTGCTTCAAACTGTAATTCGCACAGGCATGTTGCATTTGAATGACGATTTAACTTCGGTTCATACGAACGTACCAACGTTTCGTTTATTGCGACAGCACACTTTAAGAATGGTTCGTCTTCATAACGCGCAGATTCTGTTGTAGAAACATCTAACCCATGGCGTTGTTTTGCGGCAACTTGATTCCATGAAATAGAGCTACCCATCTTGTCACAACTATGCGCTTTACCAGACGTACGATGTGTCAGAACTGAACAAACTGTCTCATGATATATTCCAAGTTTACTAGGTCTCTAAAAATTTCGTCTTGGTATCTTCTGTCAAGAATAAAAGAAGAGACTAGCTTAGTACAATCCCAAACTATTGGAAGATATCGTGCAAATAATTTGATCCCGGTAACCACAATACAGAATTATGAAATAGGTAAACACGGTACCTTTGTGAATGTCCGAATAGGCCAGTCTCGCTATGTATGCCAGACAAGAACATTCACGAGGGAACACTGTCTACATATTCCTGAGTGCAGTGGTCCGAATGACGCATTCATCGATCTGCGGTCAATACATTTTCACAATAAACATAACTTTGCGCAGTAACATTAAATAGAGATCATTTAATTGTGGCATGTGTGATACATGTAAGCCATCCGTATGTGCGACTATTCCAAGTTGTTTTGGGAATTCTATTGTTCGGACCATCTGAAACACTCAATGTCTTTGTATTTGAAAATGCAGAATGAAATAGTCTTTTGTTTTGGAGTAAAACAATGGAGCTCCGGTTACCAAAGTTCCCCTCTTTACATGTGAAATCTGCTATATAGAGTTGTCGATATCACTAATTGCTTTTAAATAATTTAAAACGCTAATCAATCAAAACACAACAGTTAAAACATTGAATCATTCATAGTCATGTCTGTTTTTGTCAAGAGGTGCCATTACGAACATGTACGTATATTCGCCATATACTAGTTTAAATTGAGAATTCAACAGAGACTAAAAAATAAGCTTTTAAATTGAGTTCCTAAAATTCCGATTCTGTCTATTTTTAAAATAACCGAGCATTTTGTCTTCGAAATTTAAATGTGTGCTTATGCGGTACATGCTGTTTTATTTAAAAATAACTGTTTTTTATATTTAGGCAATTACTTGAAATGTGAAATTTCGCCTTTTTTACCCAGGTTTAAAGGCACTGAACACCATAATGGTCCAAAATCGTTATATTTTATACTTATTCTAATTAATCCAAAATACGTCTATATATATGTAACGGAATGTTGTAGAAGGTCGTACAAGTCTTGTTTTTCATTATTTCATAGGAAATAAGCAGTTAAAAAACGTCCGCTCCGTGTTTTCCCGTTTAAAATTACCGTGGAATTTCCTCTTGCTCATTTGAATTTGTGGATTCAATTCGGCATTCTCTAACACTATCGACTCATTACATTCATGTATGCGTGAGTGTAAGGAACAACAACTCTGGGAAGGAGATTGTCAATTCGGTTGTAGTGATAACGTGATAAATATACAGCGATATTTTTAGATTTACTGGGTTACTAACCCAGTAGATTTTACAATGCAAAATAACGAAAAATCTCCGCAATATTAATAGTGTGCATATATTGTAGTACATCAGTCAGCAAATCTCAATGCCTTACATGCAAAAACATCAAGGTAATAGCAATTTTTAACAATTTTCTTTTTTTTTTCTCTTTTTTCTCATATGGGATTCAGTCCCTTTAACTGTTTAGTCATGTATTAACTCTTTCGTCGCCGTATTTCTCAATCGGACTCTTCCGTCTTATCATTTTTATTTTACATTTCTTGTATATTTTGGGAAAGATTGTGAAGTATTAAGTGCGAAGTGCAGATGAAGATCAATATATTATATATAAGGGCTGATCTTGACCTGCAATTTAATATTTATGTAATTCTCTTCTGTTAATCTATATTCTCTAAGTTATGGTAATCTGTATATGCTATAAAACAAGTATGTTTTAATGCAATTAAATATACACATCTATTTTTTTTCATATTCTTTGTTTACTTTACTGTCAGTTTAACTTCTACCGTCATATTATTTCACCATTTCGTTATGTTCTAATTATGTTCCTATCTGTAACACAGTTGTATTACATTGTTAAATAAGTGGTGATAACTCAAATATTTTGAGTAACATATGAACCCTTCTATTAAATGTAAATGTTCAAATGTGATTTAACACCGTTTACAACATCATCTCAGTTATATCACGGCGACAAAACACTTAACTATGGTCCCTTGTTCAGGAAGACTTAGCATGTGAATGGGCATAGTCTTAGCATAGTATTCACTGTACGTCTACAGTCCTAAAAGTAATATGTATTTCTAGTGACGATATTCTAGAGTTTTAACCCCATTATTGCCAATGACACCATAATGCAACATGATTCAATTTCGACTGATGCTGCTCAATTGTAGATCTTAACATCACAGAAAATGCTGATGACCTATTCGGTGAAGATGTTATGTCTGACGGCGTATTTGGTTCAGTGCGCCTATGCAAAGACCAGGACAACATTCAGTAAGATTCCTAAGACGTTGAATCTAGCTGGTTTGAAATGTGCAAGAGACCACTATACTACAGACCGAGCGGTGAGATACAATCTTCTTACACGAGAATGTGAACCCTTGGATGATGCATGGTTTTCGGACCAAACCATAGAAAAGAACTTCAACTACTACAAACTGTTTATGATAGAAAACATTTTCAATCACATGCTCTAATGTTAATCAATATTGACAATCTAAGGTCTATTTTGTGCAACTGACAAAATCATGACGTTTATATATATATAAAACACAAGCACAGGATTAATTATAAATTGATGTTACCTCTTAAAGTTTACGAATTATAGTGATATATATATGAAAACAAGCACAAGATTAATTATAAATTGATGTTACCTCTTAAAGTTTACGAATTATAGTGATATATATATGAAAACAAGCACAGGATTAATTATAAATTGATGTTACCTCTTAAAGTTTACGAATTATAGTGATATATATATATGAAAACAAGCACAGGATTAATTATAAATTGATGTTACCTCTTAAAGTTTATGAATTATAGTGATATATATATGAAAACAAGCACATGATTAATTATAAATTGATGTTACCTCTTAAAGTTTACGAATTATAGTGATATATATATGAAAACAAGAACAGGATTAATTATAAATTGATGTTACCTATTAAAGTTTACGAATTATAGTGATATATATATATGAAAACAAGCACAGGATTAATTATAAATTGATGTTACCTCTAAAAGTTTAAGAATTATAGTGATATATATGTGAAAACAAGAGTGATAATGAAAAGTATATATACGTATCTTAACTAACCTCGTCAGTTGTATTTGAGTCGTTCTCATGGAAACACAGCCATATCGTAACTACAACGGCAAGATACTCGAATCAACTCATTCATTCAAACAAAATCACTGGAGTAGAACATCAACGTGGACTCGGCGATTTCCGTCTGAAGCCGTTAGAGATCAGTAATGTTCGTGGAAATGACCGACCAGTCCAAGTTCAATACCGATCTCGGACGATTTCAGACGGAAATCTTTGAACCTATAAACTGTGAGTAGATACTGACAACGTACTGAAACTGCCGAAACTATTTGGAGTTTCCTTAAGACACGTAATACTAAGAGACACCATATAGCACCTATCTAAATTTTCAATCTCACTTATAATATCCCGAAATTCACTGCTTGGCATCAAATAAAATAAATGTTATAATGAGCAATTGATACTTATTATACCAATGTCAGGTAAATGTATATGTTGGTTAATGCTGAATAGGAAGTATTCTTAATTTGAAGACACATCGGAAGAATTTTTAATTTGAAGACACATCGGAAGAATTTTTAATTTGAAGACACATAAATATATATATATATCACAGAACCGTGTGGGATATGATGATAATTTAGTAATTTTTAAATAATATGCCATAACATGTATATTTTCTCACCTGATGCCTATGTCCATTTTCAAGTTAATATACATGTAAGATTAATGTTTATTGTATACTTTGATATTGTTCCTTCTATTTTCCATTTGGTAAATAAAATAAAGTACAGTAACGTACAGTAACGTTACAAAGCGCTCTCATCCAACCTTTGATGATTTAGAGACCAGCTAACTTCTACTTCTACTTTGTTACTGTCAGGGCTTAGTGCATCGCAGGCAGGTGAAGCCATCAAAATGGTAAAAACAATTAATTAGGCATATTTACAAATAAAAATGAAATAAAAAAACATCTGTGTTGGTTTAGGCTGTGCATCAATGCAGACGGGACTTGAATCCGTCTACAAACGTGATCTTCGCAAGGTTCAGAGGAAGGGGGTTCCAGTCTTTGATAGTCTTAGGAAAAAACTGTGCTTATACTGTTCGTAGTACATTGTTTGGAACATCTTTTATAGATGACATGTAGTGAAAAATCGATAGACATACAAAAAACCAATCTGGTCTATTTATAGCATAAGCTGCGTTTGTAAATAACTACGTTGTTTCTGACGTAATAATGTGACGTGTACATCAATAATATTGCTCGATTGTAAGGACGAATGCTATAAAGTTGTGTTGACTGTCGCTGACGATCTATTATAAGCGTATCAACAAATAAAGAGGGATTTATAACTGCTAGGATGAATAAGCAAATGATTGTTTTAAAGGTAGGTCTACAGATTTGTTTTGTTATCCTCCGATGTGAAGTTTATCAACGCAGTAGGCCTATAGAAGACTAGTGTTCGCTTTACTGAACATACTGCGAAGTCAAAGGGGCATCTAAATCTTAATAAAAAACACAAATATCCAGGCGTAAATACCAGAATAAGAGAATACTCGATTTCTTAATGGAAAACACTGTTACAAAAAGCGTTACACATCATTTTGTCGACGATTCAATTTCGAGTCGACAACAATGGCGGTTCGTAAATTATATTTTCCACGACCCTAGCAACCATCGGAAAGGAGAGTATTATTGCGCCATATATCGTTAGTGTTTATTTATCAAAACAATACAAAACGAGTGTTAATTTTCTAAATGGTGACGTGTTTAAAACAAACAAAACAACAACTATTAAATAGCCAATATCAAATTATACAATACAAAATATGGGAATCTATTGTGTTGGGGCTCGTTCCTTCGGCGGATTTCTGCCCTAGCAAGCTCGGGCAACTCAGCCGAAGGAACTCGTCCAACAGAATATTTTCCCATATTGATGCAATAACCTATATTATGGTTCACTATTGAACATATTGCATACACTATAACATAGGCTTTATACTATGAGTAACGAGCAGTATGCTAGAATCATTGTTCAAATTATTTTCCAGTCAATGTCACTAAAAGAAAACATACCAGAAATACTTGTTGTTGGACTATCGATTATCATGTATGTTGAACCACTGGCGTATATAAATAGAAAACAGTAAGTATTTCATAGTTTCTGAACTTGTAAATATATTGACAAACTATTCTTTCTGTGGGTTATATGACACTATGAATAAAAGGACAGGAATAACGAATTTAGGGGCATATTTTGGAAAGAGCGTATGTGAAATATGTCTATAACTTTAGTTAATAGGATAACCCTTAGCCCTCAAAATTCCTGCAACTTGTGAACTCGTTTTTCAATTTGACGACTTCTTTTATAAACATTGTACATGGAGGTAATTTTGCTGAAAAGCAATAAATGAATGATGAACAGTTTATACAAACATTAGATGGTCATGTTATTATGAAAAGCAAACACTGCTTTAAGTCGGGTAACGCGGGATAAGGGTTGAAACGAATTTCTGTCAGCTTCAGAATGTGCCGTGGATTAAACAGAAGAAAGGGAAATGCATCTTCATAGGAAGTAAAAACTAATAAAAGTGATAAGAATTATAATAAGTTCGAACACAGTTAAAGTAGCAGCACATGCTATACATTGTATACATTGGTCAGTTTACGTGGAATACCTTGTTTCAAATGGATATCTTTCCTAACTGGTTATGCACGTTCGTAAACTATCGAACCAAGAACATCTTTTTCACAACAGTACATCACATCGAATACGTTATAGGTTACGGATTGACTTTGAAACAAGAGACGGGTCTGAAATAGGTTTCCATGTGTCTCCAAGATCAGACAAAGACATGACTGTATTCGACAGCTACTACAACCGTACGTGGGTTAAACAACTTTACGGACCTTACTTGTTCAAGAGATCGTCATGGCGGATATACAAGTTGGAATTCAAGATCAGTCCAATCAGTATTCGTGTAGGTATATCGTCCTTTCATTAGGATGTTACTTTAAAAAAAAAAAAATCTGGTCTCGAGATCGGAAACTTTGGTTACACTGGCAAACCTTCTACAATGCATCTGCAAAAGTTATGGTTACACAGACCAACCTTCTACAATGTAGCTGCAAAAGTAAGCGAAGTACTAGGGTTACGCACGAGTCCTTTCTACACTCAGTATAAATCTATTCGCTGGTCTCAGAAAACTATGGCCTCCCTATGGAGCAAGTACAGAAGCAATAAATGCATCAATGCAAATTGCTGGCATAGAAAATATTCCCTGAGAGGATATACTCCATTTCAAAGTTATTTTACATAATGCCTGCGGCAGGATTAAGTCAGTCTCGATCGGTTACTTCTTTCAGCGCTCATAGCAATTATGAGCTTTTGCAAAAAAGACAGATTTCTCACCTGAAATAAGCATTGTTTGCCTTTTAGAACATCGATTTTGAATATAAAGGATTCTAGTTAAGGGAATTCGGCGCCTAAAGAATTAAGGAACATGGTCAAAAGATTGAAAAACTATGTGAAAAAGTAGCCAGTTGCTTGGAAAGTATGTTGTGTGGAATACTGGTGTGAAAAAGCAAGCAAACACATGAGTAGGTGAACTGGACGCCGTGATATGACTGAAATATTGTTCAACCCCAATAGTTGACTTTGTTTGCCCAAAGTCCGACTCAAAACCTAATTCTCCAAAATCTAACATATCAATTGGGTTGGCCCAAGTTAAATTATGCCATCACGATTATTCATTTCCCACATACAATAAATCCGCAGCTGACGCAAACATCTTGACAAAGCTATGGAAAATATATTCTTATATAATGAAAGTATCATTAATGAATAGAGTTGAATGCATTGTGGCAAAATGAAAAAGCACTTCTAACAACACGAAGTATTTGAATCTGATAGCATAAGTGTATCGACAAAGCACTAAACAACTATTCTTTGTCTCTTTGTAGACGTATGTAGATGGTCAATTGCTGTATGAGTTCAACCACAGGATACCGCTGTCAAATTACCAGATGGTCAATTTCTCGAGCAGCAAGGCAATTTGTTCTCGTATACAATTCTTATACCCAAATTGAAAATTACAAAGGCTTATTGGAAGGTTTTGATACCATCGTAGTTTATTAAAAATCTCAAATACATATATCGAACCTTAACTGAACACACAAAAAGAAAGTAGCCACAACAAAGAACGTATATTTTCTGTAATATTTGGTGGGATATCAAAACTGATCTTGGCTTAAAGCCTTGAAATTCTTAACGTGGAAATGAATAAAATAATTGCATTTAGTTAGGACTCTACAAAATTATGGACTTTGGAGATATTTTTGGGATCAAAACTTAACATGAGCAATTTTCACTCCGCTGAATTTTCATTTTTTTTAAGAAATGACCCAAGGCTTTGCCATTTCTGACATCTTAGTCTATCAAAAAAGAAAAACACATGTGCTGTATATTGTTATCGTAATTAACGTTTATTATCGTCAGTGACCAAAGGTACAGTTAAAGTTGTATAGCATGTCTTAAGTCTCAAGTTCGGCAATGTTCTCGATTCCCTTTCATTATTATCTCATATAACCTCTATTGGCAGTCGATGTGATTCAGACTTGATCTTGACTGTTTTTCGATGGAAACACTATTATCATAAACAACATATAGCGTATATTTTGTTGATAGCTGGAACCTCTATAAGCCGACTAAAGGTATACAAATTCATCCTAGAAATTATTAAATTTCTCTTTATTTTGTTGGTAATGTATTATTCATAAGCATCAACGCCGTATTCGATCATCAGTTTAATTGTATCATGAGGTTAATCATTATGATAACTGTCCCTGATGTTGATTGTTTCAAAAACATGTTTTTAACGATCATCTTTTCCAGATTAGAAATTTCTGTTGCAATGACAGGTTATATGTGATGAATGTACACATTGAAAGTCGTTAATCATGCCAAATGCCTAGTTTTTTCGTTTGTGATAAGGCAATTTCATGGTGTAAAATTGTTAAATGAAAAGTATATCACATATATCACACATTACATCAATTATAAACGTTGCATAATTCCACGCCCAAAACGTCAACATAAGTGTGGTTATTTTGGATATAATACCATATGTAATTGGTATATTAGTTCTTGTGCGAAGTATACTATAACGCACTCACGTCACGGGGTGGATAAAACCTTTTTATTTCTCCAATTCTATTTCAGTTATATCTGAGTCAATTTCAAAACTAGCCTGTTTCCTTGTCCGGCTTTGATATTTTCCAAACAAAATTTAAACAATGTTGAAAAAGTTGCCAATGGTTTAAATAGAATGTAATCTTGTAATTTATCATTTTAAATGGCTGGTGTGTATGTGTTTCAATGTAGTTTTTCATATCATTTAAAGGTATGATTTATCGTCGCCCAAAGTTATAGATCTTTTTTTTAAATTAGTCAAATATATACTAGGCTTGAACACATATTATATTTATATATATATATAGACACATGTTTCTACATACATGTTGAAGGGTTAAGTAACCATTATGCATTTGTAAGTTTTCAAGAGAAAATAAAACGCAATAATAGTAACCGACCGAAGCCGTAGTTTTTTCTGTGTCCACGGTGTAATGCATTTTGTTATAATTCAGAGGGCATATTTTGAATACATGGTTTAGCCAATGACTTGTGAAACTGAAACGATTCGTGTCTGGACAGGGAATAGAAGATAAAATACCTTAAAATATCCACGGTGTAATGGTCTTTGATGGCATGAATCAAAGCCTTAAAATCTTGAAGAAGACCTAAAATGCATATCAGTAAAATGGTACTGGTCCTTTGTTATCAGTTTGATCATTAGTAGAAATAATTTTAATAGTAAAAAGAGCGCAGGGTGTCAATGGTGTTACAGTTTGGGGTATAGCTGAAAATGTGTTCAATGCGTCATAAACACCAAACAATCAATCTAGAGGATAATATCAAAATATAACATAATGTTGATTATTGTTCATTGAATTGTATTTAACAAATTGTCTGGCCATTTAATTTAATAAAACATAGTGTTGTATTTCACTGTTTACTTGTTATTCGTATGAAAACGGTATAAAACACGTCATTGGTGTTACGCCTTTGGTTTATCGTAGCGAGGTATAGAGTAAATTTGAAATCAACGGCGCGACATTGTCAAATTTCACCCATATATATTTGTACATACTCTGTGTTTCCTACCTTGTCCCAGTTTCATATTTTACAACATCACTACTCATTTATCTCTCTGGTATAATGATAATTGATTGCAAATACTAACCGTCGGGATTATGCCACCAGCGAAGATCCAGATCGGCTTATAGTCTGGCATGGATCATCCCTGATGCACTTTGATTGTTATTGCCATCGATTTCAAATTCGTACACGTGTCTACACATTCATGACAAAGATCACCCTGTTCATTGCAAGATTTGATCGGATAATTATTGTGTGCCAGAAAGAGCTTTGAAAAACAGATACTCGGTCATAAAGTTATCGTACAACAAGATGACGAGGTGCTCTTCCAACGAGTAGCAAACAGTGAATCCAGGACGAATGAACATACTGAGTTTACTCTTACATGCTCTTAAAAGGAAAAGACAACTACAACTATAAATAAACTACAACCGCGAACAATGTAGACCAAGATCAGCCTGTTCATTCGTGCTGTCTAATGTTGGTCTATATTGTTCACGACTTATCTGTCAATATTTTGCAAGAACTAGTCAATAATTGGTCCATGAGAAATGTTAAAAACATGCTTTTGTGAACTGTGTAAAACCAGATCAACATGTGTATCTGCACAGTTCGATCAAGACCAACCGTGTTCACTTATAACACATACATTTAATGAATTGCGTGAAGATGACGTCCTACTGCCACATCTTATATGACGTGAAATCATAGTACAATGAAATCACATCATATTACATTGAGGTCCATTGTGGTACCGTATTTGACCTAGTCAAATATGGAAGTTTTAATCCGTGTTGTTGTACTTGTGCGTGACAATCTGCATGTACTCGCGTCGGAAAGTGTGCCGAAATATAATAAAATGATATATCATAAATTGTCATGATAAGTGTATGCTTTAAAACTTAAGTTAAAACTTTCAAAAAGGATTTGAAGATATCATTCCTAATTCATCGTCGGACACCCACGGTCATACTCCAACATCATCCGTGGGTTTTTCGCTGTCGTTTCGCCGTTTTGACAGATAGTAAATATTGTTTCTAATAAGATGTTATTTGAAGCAACATATTTTCTGATGCCGCCTAGGGGATCTCTTTTTCAATCAATCGACATTGCTGGATAAATTTATGTAGAGGGTCAACAAAGGATCATTTCTGCTAAATAATCTTGAAATAAGACAAAACCTTTCATCAGAATAGGATTATAACATTGTATCATATTGTACCTTTTCTGATGCCACCTGGCCACCAAAATTTTCAACCAAGCAAAAGGTTTGGATAAACTGTGTAGAGAGTGACTCAAGGAACATATTAACCACATCATTTTGGAAACAGCGAATTAGATTAAGGATGAACTGAAAAAATGGACAAATTAGGGGATCAGTCTAGACGAAATAACTTACGTTTTTCCAGGTTTAAAGGTAGCAGAATGAAAGCTGGAATGAAACAGAGCAGAAACTAAGATCAGTAATAAAGTTCGAATTAAATATGCCAGACTATGAACACGTTCCTACCGAGAGAGGTCATCGATTTACACTCAAGAAAAATTGCTATTCGCTTTATAGTTGCAAAACTTTGTAATTTCAAAATATTAAGACACTATAAGAAGTTGTTTTAGTTGTGTTATTGTTACCATCTAAGTCGAATGAATTTTTGGAAAGGTTTTAATATGATAAAGTTATGCTCGTTTATTTTTTTTGTTTCTGAATAACGAGATACCCGGACACTTACAGCATTTAATTATTTTTACTCGTACCAAGAGGTTGTTTGTTTGAATAGTATTTTCGCCTCATTTAATAGAAATTTATTTATATAACCACATTTCTTGAGTAAATTACCAAAATTGCTGTTAAGTTTATCCTGAGAACATCTCCTCAGTCGTTTTGCTATCCTGCAAACTGGAGCGCTAAGGAAGAAACCACTACTATCATTGTACTGTATTTGGTATGACCCGACCGGGGACCGAACCCTGCTTTGAGGTAAATGCTCTCATAACTGAACCACTGAGGCGGACGAAGTAGTGTTTGCCCCTTTCATAACGGAATCCAAACCATGGACTTTTGGATAAATGTTGGTTCACTCCCTTTGAGTCAAGGTGTCTCAAATAATATGCTTGTCTTAATGGTGTTTTACAATGTTTTAATAGTCCAATCAAATGTGTCTGACCAACTAAGAGAATATACACAAGACCAAATAAGGAAATATACAAAAGTCGTCTGCTAACTTATAAAATGGAACGTCTGCCAATATCATAATTAACTATTTTTAAATTAATAAAAATATTCCTTTGTTAATTTAAGAAAAATAATTTTGATCTTTCATTGTCAAGTTAAAATTGTACGTGAGGCTGTTGAGATCTGCGAGGTACTGGACTTCTTCATTGTTGTGTAGTATTGTTTTGGGGTTTATCTTAAGATACACAATAGTAAAGTGAAAATAAGCAACAGTTGCTAAAATGGTTTCTTAAAAGGTAATTTAAAGAAAGAAGGGGTTTTGAATTTATCGGTATAGAATATACTTTAACCCTTTCCCACATAGAGACGCTTTCTAACACGTTTGAAAACATTGTTCTAACAGGAGAGATTGCCACAATATTTATACTTTATTGGATTATTATACTTTCATTTATAGAGATTTTTCCATTATTTTGCCTATGTATTTGTATAGTTGTCTGCTGCAGACTCGCTGTATGTGGCAAAGGGTTGAACAAATCACAGACACATGACCTTAAACAAATATGAATGTTAAAAAAAGAGTTCATTCTGAGTATGGTCTCCTTCTACCATGATTATCTACTCCACTCTATCTCAAATAATACCTTACATTATAAAGGCTCCAGTGTTAATGCATTAACTTCTATATTCATGGTTAAAGTTTTAGCAGTATATGGTGATTTGGAGTCTATCTGCATCTGCAGACAGCGAAGAGTCAGTAGAGCCATTACACAGGCTAAGTCTCACCAGAGACTTCACTGTCCGTCTATATGTTATATAGACCTAAAGTCATATTCTGAATAAAAAAAAACACTAAAAGTTTAGCCAACGTAGTTGTATACCAATGTTGCATAAGAGATGTCAACATTGGAGGAACTCAATAAGACCCCAATTGCCAGATATGCAAAAAGCGTCACTTGTATTCACCATTGGTCTTACAGTATATGTGGAAAAGCAGCCAGTTGCTTGGAAATACTGTTGTGTGAAGTACTAGTGTGAGAAAGACAGTTAGTAGTTGTTTTAATTGATGTCTTGTTTTTACTTGCTAAGCCAAACACTTGTACAAGTCGATGTATTTTTGGAAAGGTTTGTTATTACACATACATATGATTTACTCCAGCTTGTTTGGTGTATTATTTTCAAAATAATGAGAAACCCTTACAGCATATTATCTTTTTTTCTCTGACGAAGAGAATGTTAGCTGGAATGATGATTTTCATCTCATTCAAGAGAAATTCAGTTATATCACGGCGTTTCCTTGGTCAATTACTAAAAAAGTGGTTAAGTTTATCTTGACATCATCGCATCAGTCCTGATGCTATCCTGCAATTCTTCTGAGTGCCAAGGAGGAAGCCACTGCTACCAAATGTTTAGTATTTGATATGACCCGGTCTGGAATCGAACCCCCTGGTCTCCACCTCTCGAGGCAGACGCTCTAATAACTAAATAACTGAGACGGACGTAAGGAGCTTGAACTACCCAAAGATTGGCTCCCTCCACCACGGAATCTCAACCCGGGACCTGTGGCTAGACGTTGGTGGTATTCCTTAGAGTTAAAATCTATTATACTCTATGCTTGTGTGAAAGGTGCTTCACGACACTTATAACAGGAGTGTTTAAGAACAGTGTGTTTCATATACATCTACAATTCAACATGCCCTCGCTTTAACATATGTAGTAAAATATATATTTATTGTGGGGTACAAAATGGCCCAGAGCGAACCGTTTTCTCCGTTACCATTATTGAACTCTTACATATTAAATGGTTTAAGCTATATCATTGTTCATCTAGATTGTCCGTATTCATTTTTGTCCACGTGATTCAAGTCCAGAATTCGAACTTGCCATTCATTTAATTGATTACACGATTAGAGATGTAGTCTTTCTTGATTTCGGTCGAATGTATATACATGTACGCAGGTTTTGGAAAGTCATTGACAATAGGCGACGCTTTGTGGATGTTAAAGTTTGACTAAGAAGTTTGCATGACAATCTGTTCCAAATAAGTCTCATTTCCACTGCTTAAGGGATAGATGCTCACGCGATAATGTAACGGGCTGATTTTTTAAAAAAGAATATGTAGATGCCCCCGACGATGACTATTCAACATCTAGCGCCGAGTTATTTCCTTCCTTTGGACTCCGGAGATCCATCTATTGACGATCCTGAGGACATCGACCGAGAATCGACGCGGGACCCATCGGTCACCTTTGGCATCTGAAGGTCATTTTTGGTGTAATTTTATCGATACCATAATCCTTCGGCCACCTATCATCGCCGGACGGCAACCCATCTGGAACCATACGGGATTCGGTCGATATTCGTCAGGTGATCGGCCGGCGTTTATCGACATCGGACGATTATCGTTAGTGCACCGACAAGCGTTCCTTCGATGTATATAGATAGATAGATAGATTTATTCAGGCAAAATGGCAATTTGCCCAACATACCACATACATATTACACTTTTGTTTTAACAAAGTCAAATGGCGGACTAACAAAAATATATGTATGGAGGCGCCCATACATGTGTTTGGCTGTGCACATCTCACGGCTGCCAAAGTGTTAACAAGCAGAACTGCCGGAGGAAGCCGGTTCGGGCCCTAACGATATGTGCAGTCTGTTTATCGTACAGTATCCGATGTCCAACCAGCACCCGATCGAAAACTGTTTAAGCATTTTTGCAGAATGTCGTCCGATCGCCTGTGAACAGTGATCGATCGATCTTTTTCAAATTCTCACAGAAACAAAGACATCGATGAAACCCTCCGATCTTTAACATTCCGGCCACAATATTTGGAAGTGTGAATAAAGCATTATGATAGAACTATCACTAAGTTAACGGTGATCGTATCTCTGTTTTAACTGAAATATGCATTGTTTGCCACTTAGACATTAAATTTTACTAAATTTCCTGTTGGACGAAAGGTGAAGTGCTCCAGTTTTCAACACGGCTCTTTAGATCTTGCCAAACGCGGCTGTTACAAGTGATCTGTTTGCTTGAAAACGGGTAAGAATTCCTTGTGTCTACTGGTTGAGGCTTGTTTTGAAATGATCAATAAAATTGTGGAGTGTTTTCAAAAAGTAAACCATATACAAACATTATACATGTAATATAAATGCCTCGTGTTTGCGGGAAACTTCATATTTTCGTTCGTTGCTATGGAATAGGCTTGAGGCGGGTTTGAATCGGCTTAGATAAAAATGAATTAATTTTAAATGGAGAAATAAGCATTCCGCTTTTATTAATCACGCTCGCTGTCTGCTTCCTGAAGACATAACCAGTTCTCGCGCCGTGTGTTAGAGAAAAGACCAAAAGCAGAACAGCTCACCAAGGGATTCAATCTTACAGTTTGGTTGTTAACTACTTGCAAATCTAAACCGTTACACAAAACTCTGTAGCACGCACGTAACTATGTAGCGATCAATTTAGGCAGATCCAAACCGTTGTAAATTCAATACAGCGTATTTCCTCTGGTAATCCGTTTTTAAGGATATGAACTTATAAAATGTCTTCGTTTGTATGTTGTTTAGTGCCGCTTTCAACAGTATTTCAGTAATAGTACGGTGGTACCTGGGTCAATTCCAATATACACCGGCGCAATAGTTGTAATGCTATCCCCGCAACTCTCAAGGAGGAAAGCGCCACTTCTAGTATTCTCAAAAGTATAATGTGCGACCCGACCGGGGATCGAACCCATGTTGTATAAAGGACAATCACTATTCAGGATTAATAGGTGTTTCAAGTTAATCCTTTTTCACTTACAATAAATCTGCATTAGACGACTTTGGTATTGTCAAGGCAAAAGTATGGAAATTCTATCAATGAAAGTGTAATTATTGAGTTAAAAACATTGTGGCAAAAGGAGAAATTGCTCATTATAAGCATTTCGCCTTTTGTCACAATGTTTTCAAAAGTCGTCTACAACAAATACATCAAATGTCGTCAGTAAAAGGTAAATGGTTAAACATAAAGTCAAAGTTCAATAGGAGATAACTCCAGAATGCCTTAACGGATATCGTTTGTCCTTTGTACTTGTTTGTATGGTGTTTTTCTATCCCCGCAACTTTAAGCGCCAAGAAGGGAAGCCATTTCTAGCAGTTTTTTAAAGACTTAAGCATGACCCGACCGGGGATCGAATCGATATTATGTCTAGGACCTCCTTTCTTCAGGATTAACATGTGTTTCAAGTTTCATTATCTCTTCAAGCGCCGACAAGTAGACTGTTCCATGTTCAAATTCGAGCAACTGTTTTACGAGTTTTTGAATATTTTGATAAGTAAAAGGCAAACGATGCTGATTTTAGGTATCTTAATATTTTCCCAGCAGACGACTTAGAAACTAATTAGACAAAAGTATGTTCGTCTCTAAACATGAAAATATAATTCATGAATAGCGTTGAAAACATTGTGACGAAAGGAGAAACTACTCATTATAACCAATTTCTCTTTCTTAACAATGTTTTCAAAAGTCGTCTGCTGCAAAGGCGTCATATGTCGTCTTCCGATTAAAGACTGGAGAAGTTCGCTTTACAAAGTTTCATTTTTATACTGACAAAGCCTGTGAGAGTTCGGCAAAAGCTACACGGGTTGTTGAACTAGCCGTATTGATGTAACTGAAATACTATTGAAAACATTTGAACTCCAATTATTCTGTTAGTCAAACAATAAATTTGTTTTTCTGAATTATGACAACAAAATTATGTTTATTGCTTTCATTTACCATTTTTAATTGACAACATCGATAAATCGACGAAACATGGATATATGACAGTATTAGTTTGATATTTAGTATGGGGAAAAGTCTAGTCCTGGTAAAAAAAAGTCTGTTTTTACAGAATATATGAATATACAAGGTTTTAATGTTATTTTAAGCAGAAATGCAGACATATCAGGGTAGTCAGTTCACCTCCAATTGAACCTCTGTCTTTCTTAGCTTTCAAGGCGTCAATTATTTTACACAACTATACTTTTAGACAGATGTATATAATTCGGCATCAATTATTGAATCATCACTGCACAGTTTGATAATTAAAACTCAAAGTAAGAACATGTAAAACTGTTAATAAGAATGACTTGTATTTGTACTTATTTAATTCGTTGTCAATGATTTAATGCATTTGTAGAAAATGTACAAAGTGAGTTTTTATCGTCGTTGTTCATTCCAACTACTAAACAGCCATCACTATGCCTGTAAGATATGCCAATCGGATTTAGTATCCCATCTTTCTCCGTCAAAATAATCTGTTGTTTTTGACCATCTTTCGAGACAGCATGTACATTGTGAGACGAAAATCCACAGACCAGTAGGTTGTCAAAGGCATCAAAAAGAAGTCCGCTTGGTTCCTGTAGATCCCTATCTGTGTACCTGTATATCACCTGACCGTGTTGATTCAGACAGATTACACAGTCTTCGCCATCGTCAGCAATAATTACTTTGTCTCCATTTCGAGTAACTTTCACATCAACAGGGGATGTAAACATGTATCGTTCTCCGTCAAACCCCAGTCTTCTCTTTAACTGTCCATTCATGTCTAAAACCCTTACTTCACCATTACCAGGATTATCATGACACGTGACATATATCTCATTGTTGTAGTAATCTACTCCAGTACAAAGCCTGTCGATACGTAGTGAGTTCTTTCTCACCATTCTTGGTAAGACCTCCACAAACTGGACTTTGGCTTGTTTACCGAGTGTAACCAGAATTTCTGTATCAGAAATCCCACATGCACCAATTGCTCTCATCGACAATTCAAATATAAATAAAAAGTTCCTGTCCAATAACTTCAGTCCATATTCAGCACATGCCAAAACAACATGGCCGTCCGGTAGGAATACAACATTTTGGACCTTGTCACAACCCATGTTATAAAACCTGCCATCATTTACAGCTAGACCCAAAAATGAAGTTGACCGGACAAGATTTCCAAGGGGATTCAGCTGTTGCAGCTGTGTTTTAATGTGTTCATCAATCTCCAAGTGAACGTCAATATTTTCTTCTATTTCTTTCTCCAAGTGTGCTGTAACATTTTCATACTCGGGTAGAAGACACTCGGCTGTCTTCATGGCCACGAACATAATGTGGTTTTGCCGGGTCATTTTGCATTCTTTCATGAGCTTGACACTCTCCCGAATCTGTCTCAATGTATCGTTAACAATAACAAGATGATCGTTTAGCTTTTTGGTTATTGTCTCTTCAATATCCTTGATTTCGGCTTTCATTTTCGTCTCAAGGTCATCTAGGACGTCATTTAGGTCTTTTCGGACTCTTGCAAGGTCTTCAAAACAACTCTGAATTTGTGTTTTCAGTATACCTTTACTGCTTGTTCTTTCCTGCTTTAGCTCTCTATACTTTTGGTCTAATTCCGTTAATTTATCTTGAACGCTGTCGAATTCCTGACTGAATTTGTTCTTGACAACATGTGTTCCTATTTCATTTGTATCACATTGTCTGTGATAAGTGATCTTACAGGTGTCGCAAAACACTCCATTGTCATTTTTACAGAAGTGTTTAATCGGCAGTTGATGTTTGTTACATATCATTACAGATGGTATCGGCTGGAAATCGGACGGTAAAGTCAAAAGTAGGTCCCCTGTTAATAACTTGTGGTTACGTGTCTGCTTGGAAGCCCGGTGTACTTTATCACATACTTGACAGAGAGCTTCTGTACATTCTTTACAGTAGGATATAGCTTGTGATGTTAAACCCTGGTACTTGCAAACGTCACACTCGAGTACCAGCTCGTCTGAACCTTTGTATAATGATGAAGTTCCGCTCGCCATTCTTAAATACTACTGAAATCAAAAAGTCAAGTGGAGCCGAATTAGTTTCAAATAATAAAATAATAACAACAGATGCTTGTAAAACATTATGTCAGTTCAATGTCAGTATTTAACATATACTATATGTACTGCATCTTGCGAGTTGGAGTCTCCGGGTTGGCATGAAATACTTAACAAAAAGCAAAGAGTAGTGGTTTTCTATTCATTTAAATAATTCAGTGTGTAAAATTATCTTTAAAATGTTGTAACGTGACTTCAATGATCATCTGGTCATTGCCCGGTGTAACTCATGGTTCAATCCAACTTTTGTAAACTCATTGGGAGTGATTCATGGCTATTTTTTAATCCAAAAACTAGGATATGACAGTTGTAATAAAAATGATCCAAGTTCATTCTGAGAGCAGATTTTGTTTGAAGTGCTCCAGTTAACAGAGACTCGTTAATAGCATTTTTGTCAGACCTGTACAGTTTCAAAGAGACACGACAAAATTTGAAATATGCGTTTTCTTGAGTTTTTCGTACGGTCTAACTTTCCATTCGCACACATGCTACTTTCAAAAACTTTGAACACGTTTGCAAAGATTCTGAAACTTTATTCTAATGTTTTACTTCGTTCTGTTTAAAAGATATTTAAAAGCGCTTTGTCTTCTCTTTCCTAGAGGAGTTACTACACTTATGTGGCTCGTTTAGTTTGTACTATCAGAAATTCATTCATTAATATATGAAGAATTCAACTTAAATGAACACCACGTGATTTTACGTCATATATACCAAATTTATTTTCAAATCGGATTAATTCAGAGCAGACGTAAGTAACTGTTCATCTGTAGGGTTAGCTTGATATTTAATAATAAAATGGCAAAACGCAGAATGACTGTAGATGATGTTTTGATAAGAATTTAAATTTAAAGTGACAATGCTCAGAAATGATAATAAGGTCGTGATGTAGATACTTATTTTAGACAAGAGGGCCATACTGGCCCTGGATCGCTCACCTGAGTAATGCCAACAACATAATCAATCACAATAATGCATTGTGTGGTCAGGTAAGCTATTACTAGAGTGTTAACAAGTTTTTCCTTCAATTTGGCTTAGTTACCTATTTCTAGGCTGGACTAGAGCCATGTTCAAACCTGGCCTAGATATCATCAAACAACCTATTCTAGCAAATGTTCAACATGCTTAAATTAAAAATACAGCTTTCAGAGTATTAAAATTGCGGCCTCCAGAGAGTAACAATATTTTCCTTCAATTTGACATTGTGACCTAGTTTTAAACGTCATATGACCCAGTTTCGAACTTGGCCTAGATATTATCAGGACAATCAATCTGACAAGATTTTTCTCAAATTTGACCTATTGACTTAGCTTTTGATCGGCCATGAGAGCTCATGACCTACAGTACAGCTCAAGGGGGTTTTCCCAAAAACCCTCACCCCGCGGGCTGATAAGGCAGCCCACCGCGTTCCCGCTCAACTGTACGCAGGGTTTCCCCTACAATAACCCGGCGGTCCCGCGGGGTTTGATCATTCAACTATTAAGCCCGCGGAGGGAAATCCGATAACGATTTATGACGTCACGATGATTGACAGCTGTGATTAGGGCAGCCCCCCGGCGTTCCCGCTCATCTGTATGCGGGGTTTCCCCTACAATAACCCCGCGGTACCGGTAGTTAATATAAAACATCACATTTCATTTGTTCTTGCCTGTGCAGTTTAATTGCAGTACAGTTAGATGAGCTTAACGCCATTTACAACAGTTTTCACTCAAATCACGTCCATATAATCATGTGTTTCCTAGCTTTCCCACACCAGTACTCCACACGCGTTCAAGTTACTTCGTTCTCTTGTAATTTTGCACCATGTATATTTCGTAAATTATTTCGTACCAGACATTCATATACATATGGACTTAGTGCTAAATGAAAACGCATGTAATGACTGCGTATACAAGTGTTTTGCATTGTAGTAACGGGTGCAGGAGAACTCGACGAACTACAAACTCGTCGTACTAGTAATATAGAGTAACCATTAGGAGAACTCGTCGACCATATGATTATATAGTACTATATACTTAGTAAGGATAATTATCGATTATAGTAAATTTATTATTTCTCTCTATATATCTATATCTCTATTTCTCCTATCCCTCTCTCTCTCTTTCTCTCTCTAACTCTCTCTCTATCGCTCCCCCCTTCCCATCCCCTTTTATCTCCCCTCTATTTAATGTTCATATAATATCAAATCAGCAAAAGGATAAGTGAATGTGATTTAAAAAGAAGAGTTGAAATAATGTAAGAAATGGAGACGTCTTTAATAACGAACGACTTCTTCTTTTCCTACATTATTTCAGTAATTCCTCTTACGGAATAAAACGATGAAATTGAAAACATCTGACAAGTTAAAATAATGTATGAAATGGAGCCGTCGTTTATAATAAACGACTTCTTCTTTTCGCACATTAAAACAGTAATTCCTCTTAAGACCAAAATGAAACGATGAAGCGTGAAAACATCTGACAAGTTAAAATAATGTAAAAAATGGAGCCGTCATTTATGATAAATGACTTCTTCTTTTCCTACATTATTTAAGTAATTCCTTTTAACACCAGAATAAAACACACACATACTATATGAAAGAGTGAATGTGATGTAGCGTGAAGACATCTGACAAGTTAAAATAATGTAAGAAATGGAGCCGTCGTTTTAGAGTGAATGTGATGAAGCGTGAAGACATCTGACAAGTTAAAATAATGTATGAAATGGAGCCGTCGTTTATGATAAACGACTTCTTCTTTTCCCACATTAAAACAGTAATATTCCTCTTAAGACTAGAATGAAACGATGAAGCGTGAAAACATCTGAAAGTTAAAATAATGTATGAAATGGAGCCGTCGTTTATGATAAACGACTTCTTCTTTTCCCACATTAAAACAGTAATTCCTCTTAAGACTAGAATAAAACACACACATAATGTATGAGAGAGTGAATGTGATGAAGCGTGAAAACATCTGACAAAGTTAAAATAATGTATGAAATGGAGCCGTCGTTTATGATAAACGACTTCTTCTTTTCCCACATTAAAACAGTAATTCCTCTTAAGACTAGAATAAAACACACATATAATGTATGAGAGAGTGAATGTGATGAAGCGTGAAAACATCTGACAAAGTTAAAATAATGTATGAAATGGAGCCGAACTCGTAGTAACCTGTAGCAGATGACATTTAAAATAATGTAACAAAACTAGAATTTGCCCATACCGCGCTAATTCTTCCTTTTGTCAAATTGTTTTCAAAATTATGCAATATTTAAATTGTTTGCGTCGAAGAATCCTGCAGCGGAGCTGACGACATTAATGACTGCATATACAATTATTTTGCGTTGTAGAAACCTGTAGCTGACGCCATTAATGACTGCATGTACAATTGTTTTGCATTGTAGTATTACAGTAAGAAAAGCTTAACGCCGTTTTCAACAATATTCAGTCATATCACGGCGGCCAGTTCACATACTCATGTGTTTCCTAGCTTTCTACGGGACATGTCCTATGTTCGAGGCTTTGATACAGACATATATTGGTAAACGTAAATAAATATAAACCAGAAACAGGACCTATATTTTGCTCGGATACAATTATTTTAAACATGCAGACTATTGGTATATATTTGAAATCCCTATTCCGAATTAAATGATTTCAAAAAGTTTCCGTTTATTTTTAAAATGAGCATTTTTTCATACATGTATGCTTTTAACAATGCTCAATGTTGATTAATTGGGATAAAACGTCGTTTTCAACAATTGTTCAGTCAAATTACGGCGGCCAATTCACATATCTCAACACTGCAGAGAATCATGATTAAGGACATCCAACGTTATGGTATTTGCTAAATGTATATATAGAGATCAGCACGCACATTCATGCTAGTTGTGGCGAACATTCTTTCGGGCGATTTTTCCATTGCCTCTCACCTCTGATTTATGTGAGAAAGTAGTCATACATGTTTTTTTATACATGTATGCTTTTAACAATGCTCAATGTTGATTAATTGGGATAAAACGTCGTTTTCAACAATTGTTCAGTCAAATTACGGCGGCCAATTCACATATCTCAACACTGCAGAGAATCATGATTAAGGACACCCAACGTTATGGTATTTGCTAAATGTATATATAGAGATCAGCACGCACATTCATGCTAGTTGTGGCGAACATTCTTTCGGGCGATTTTTCCATTGCCTCTCACCTCTGATTTATGTGAGAAAGTAGTCAGTGGCTTCGAAAGAATGTTGTGTAAGTACTGGTGTGGGAAAGCCAGGAAATCATGGGTAGGTGCACTGACCGCCGTGATATGACCAAAGCTGTTGAAAGCGGCGTTAAACTCCAAACAAACAAACAAACATTCATGCTATCTAATGTAGTTGTACATAGTTGGAAGGAATTTCTAATTGATAATGAGTAGACAATGCTGATTTAGATTTGCCTGCGTGAATACGTATAGTGGTTTGGATCTACACTTCACTGCCTACGTTAAAAAACAAATTATATAGAACTTTGATAATATATACTTTATGTTGTCGTTTTACATTGTTCCAATATCTGTTTTGCTTTTTAGGGGATATAGATACATTTCTTTTACATATTTCTATTGAAAATAGCAAAACGCAAGTTTTAAGCCGAATCTTATAAAATGTATGTAATTGGCTTGCAAAATAACTATGTTATTTAAACGACGAAACAAACTGTCAGATTACCAGCTGGTTAGTCGGGTCAATAAAAACAATGCCCTGTGATCTATATGCAAGTCACCGTCTTTCAATCAGCCTGATAACCAACACAAAATATATCACATGTTTTTCATTTGTCACGTGCTTTATACAGTGTTAACCCCTTTACTCGCAAACAGTAATGTTTATATTGAAAAAGAATTTGTTTTGCGATTCATTTGTCTTCAATGTAGTGTCGTATAAAAAGTGATTTTTGTTTGATTTGGTAAATCAATATAAATTTGTTTATGGATTTATCATAATCGTGTTGATCTTAATTGTATGTGAATGTAGAAACAGGATTATTATTCTCAAAGGTAAGGCTTTATTTCTCAATTATGCTGTAGAACATTGCATTTGATTATAAATGGTTGTAATATGCACATGCAGATTTCATCGCAATAGAGCTCCGACAACTCGATGTTCAAAGTATTCAAGTAAGGTATTTTAGCTACTGCTCCAGTGTTTCTTTGTTTTGGTCTTTGTTTGCACATATATGCGCATACAAATCCAGGTCTACAGTGTACATTGTACATTTGGTAACAGTGATTTATCTGATCTGACTCAATTGTCATTATATAATTTAGCCATTGGTTTGCTATTATCCGAGCTATTATCCGAGGAAACATGTGATGACCTGAAAAGTTAAGAAACGTAGAAGTCGCTCCATTTTCAGTGTTCTCTCTTCCGTCCATAATTACATCATAAATCGACTCCTGTAGATGCGTTTGCAGACTTCTGGTTCGGATTAATGGAAATGGGTTACAATATGAAATATAGTAACACAAATTAAAAGCCAATGAAAAGAGGGAACGTCATCTAAAACATTTAATCTCGAAGAGCTTGAGAAAGAACGTAATTATTATTGATATTTTTTTTATTAAAACTCGCCATGCAGAATAATCAATCTCGAGAGCAATTATTTTGAAAAGTAAAGAATCGCTCGTGATGCATATGCTTGCAAAATTAACAATTTGGGAAGCGGATTAAACAATATAGCATAGTTTATATAATGTATAATCGGATAAAATTAAAACACACCCACTCGCATTTTTCCGCGGGGGCTCCACGGGGTCTCCGCGGGGGCTCCGCGGAAGAAATATAGGCCACTCCCACTTAACATTTTCTGTGGGGGGAACGCTGCAATCCCGCTTGAGCGGGCACATATCTGAAATACCTGGAAAACGCCGGGTTAGGCCGGGGGAGCGACTTAACGCCGGCGGTTCATAATTTTATCGATATCCCCCTCAACCCGGGGGTGAGGGTTTTTGGGAAAACCCCCTTGAGCTGTACTGTATATAAATATAAAAAATCGGCCTCCAGAGTGTTAACCAGATTGTCCTTCAATTTGACATTGTGACCTAGTTTTAAACCTCATATGACCCAGTTTTGAACTTGAACTAGATATCATCAGGACAATCAATCTGTCAAAAAAGTTCTCAAATTTGGCCTAGTGATTTAGCTTTTGATCGGCAAGGAGGGCCCATGATTCAAATATAGCCTATAAATCATCAAAACACCCGTTCTGACAAAGTTTCAACATGCTTAAATATTATTTTGGCTTCCAGAGTGTTAACAAGATTTTACTTCAATTTGGTCTAGTGACCTAGTTTTTGACCTGACTTGACCCATATTCAAACTTGGCCTAGATAAAGTCAAACAAACATTCTGACAAGGTTTCAATCTGCTGAATAAAAAAATGCGCGCGCGCGCCCAGCAAACACATGACGTCGGATATACGTTGGATTTAGGTCGCGACGTCGGCGACTTTTAAAGTTGTATCAACGTCGAAATCACGATGTCAGTCCGACGTCGCAATTAGACGTCGAACCGACGTTGTGTTTTGGTCATAGTTTGTAATAAGTTGTATTTTATCAAGTTTATACATTTTATACACATGATGTGACAATAATCGTGATACTGCTGCAAATGAACTAAAAATTGATCATTTTATTTATTCAATTTGCTTCGCTTGCTTGTGCCCTTGGTTTCTGAAATTGGAATTTCCACGTGGTGTCGCATTTTTTTTTGGACTTTTTCCTTTCTTTTAAAATACTTTGTTTGAATTCATCTTGTTGAACAAAGATTTGCAGAAATATTTATAAAGATAGCTTATTATCATGTAATTTCGATAATTCCGAAAAAAATCATGTTTACTTTCCTAAAAATAGATCGACGCGCGCCTCTTTTGAACCAATTTTGACCGCCATTTTGCTAACCGTGTGCGAGAGAGAAAGAGTCAATTACAGCTCTACTGTTCATATTTAAAATAATACAACCAGGTAAGTTGATGCAATGTATGTTTAAATGTATATAGCACTCATGTTCTGTTGTTTTACACGGCTGTTTCAATGAAAACTTAGCGTAAAGTTCCTTGCACAATTCAACCCGATTCGGCATCGCGTCGATTCGTACCATTTTGTGTGAGAAAACATTTTTTCTCTTAAATAAGCCATAAAATCTCTATCTAGAGATAAATATTAGTCCTGTTTGTTATATAATGATTGTCCTCTACTAATTACAGTCTGGAATACTGTCCAGATATAGGAAATAAGACCGTGCGGATAATTCCTTAGTACATGATGCCTGTGTGGTATGCATGTTTATACGTTGGATTTTGGTCGTTATCACGACGTTGATACAACGTCGTGATACAACGTCGTGATTCCGACGTAGTTCCAACGTCGGAGTCTGACGTCTAACAAACTTAAATTTTCAACCAATATACAACGTCTATCCAACGTCAGTTTCTGACGTTGCTACGTCTATCCAACGTCAGTTTCTGACGTTGCTACAACGTCTATCCAACGTCAATTGGTTGCTGTGTAAACAAGATTTTCCTTCAATTTGGCCTAAAGACCTAGTATATGACCAGACAAAACCTATATTTGAACTAAGCCTATGTATCATTAAAACACCCATTCTGACAAAATGTTAAAATCTTAAGAAGCTAAAGATTAAAATGCGACCTCTAGAGTGTTAATAAGACCTAGTTTTTGACCTCACATGGCTAGATAACATCACGACAATGATTCTTACAAAGTTCCAAGCTTTCAATTTGGCCTAGTGATCTAGTGTATGACCAGACATGACCTACATTCAAACTTAGCCTACATATCATCAAGACAATTTTTCTGACAACGTTTCAACATGGTAAATGTAAAAATAAGGCCTCCCAGAGTGTTAACAAGATTTTCCTTCAATTCGACATTGTGACCTATTGTTTGACCTGACATGACCCAGTTTGGTTTGAAAATGTTGCCTGTATAGTGTTAACAAGGCAATTGTTGACGACGCACGACGCACAACAAACACCTTTCTCACCAAAAGCGCCTCGTGCCCAGGTGAGCTAAAAAGACGACCCATACGATATGTTTCACTATTTATTATTAAGTTTGGAAGTGTACATGCATACACAACAGACTGTACGCATAGATGTCAAATGATGTAAAATGTTGTATGCAGTACGATATATATCCATCATTAAAAAAAATCTAAAAACATTTAAACAATGGAAAATGCAATAATGGAAACAATATGAACATACATGTTTAATATAGGTACCAACATAAAATAAGTACTTATGTTTAAGGTCGGATTAAGTGAATACCAAACGATTATTGACATGTGAATGAACAAAAGCGTATTATATTAAGGTTTTTAGCCGTTTTATTCTATTAATTTAATAACTTGAATGGCGTATGTATTATGGTGGGTGGGGTACAAATTATCAATTTGAAAACGAAAGTGAATTTTAAAATAGTACATACGTTTCTTCCAGAAGCGTATTCTTAAATGATTGCTGTACGAGTTAAACAAAAAACGGGAAAATGTATTAATAGAAAAACATGAAAATCTGTATACATTAACTCACCTTCGATAGAATAGAAATAAGAAGTCGTCTAACAAGGAAGTAAAAACCGGTAATGTTTTGACAACAGCCTTGATATCGATTGTATTCGGTATGACGTATTTTGCCTGTAGTACACTCGTTTAAGATGCGGCTCATGTGTATAAGAATAAAATAATTTTAAATCCTATCCAAAATATATTTATTACTCGTACCTGAACAAATATATTTAGACACTGTTAGAAGTTGTTTTAATTGATGTTTTATTTTTACCATCTAAGTCAGATAAATTTTTGGAAAGGTTTGTTATTACGCATTAATATGATTAAATCATGCTCGTTTGATTTATTATTTTCTGAAAAACGAGATTCCCGGAAACTTATAGCATTTAATTTCTTTAACTCGTGCCAAAAGATTGTTTGTTTGAATAGATTTTTCGCCTATTTTAATAGTAATTAAGTTATATAACGACTAATCAAAATTGCTGTTAAGTTAATCCTGAGTTATGCTATCCTGCAATCTGGATGGCCAAGGAGGAAACCACTGCTTCCATTGTACAGTATGTGGTATGACCCGACCGGGGATCGAACCCTGGTCTCCATCTTGAGGTACATGCTCTAATAACAGACCCACCAAGGCGGACGAAATAGTGTTTGCCGACTCCATCACGGAATCTAAACCCGTGGATTTTGGATAGATGTTGGTTCACTCCCTTTGAGTCAATGTGTCTCAAACAATATGCTTGTCTGAATGGTGTTTTACATATAACTACAATTCAACAGACCTTCGCTTAACATATGTAGTAAAAATTCTTTTTTTATTTCGGGAAAATAAAAATGACACAAAATGAACAGTTTTCTCCGTTTCTTATACTGTACCCTAAAATGGTTTTAACTGAAACATATGTTTCAATGATTGTTCACTTGGTCATACAGCTGACAGGTCTCTTAGATTTGTAAATGAAGGAAACTAACATTTTTGAATGGTGTGGAAAACATAATGGTAAAATGAAAATTACCCATTATGTGTAATTTCTCCTTTTATCATAATGTTTCAAACGTCAACTGCTGCTGACGCATCAAAATGGGAAAGGGCTAACCATTTTTCAAATAAATTGAATCTGCAGCAGCTTCATTGAAAAACATCTAGACACAAATATTAAACATCTCTATAATAAATACAAATTCAGGGGTTAGCGATAGATGTTGGAAAAGTCACGGTCGGTGGAAGTCCGACAGTAGCAAATATGGGTATGTCGCAGATTCATTAGTTAAAAGACTTGAAGTGACAAAAAGCATTAATCTGTAATCGCATCTCTATTTGTTATTCCAGTCCTTACTGTTGATGTATATACAGCCTGCCTGGAAAATGCATAAGTAGTAGAGGGCATGACCCTAGACCAACGTGTTTACTGTAGGCTATGCATATTCAATAGGAATCCGCTATGTTGTTATGTGGAGTCAATTGTTCCCCTATATATTTCTAAGTATTTAATAGGAACCCGCCATTTTGTTTTGTGGAGTCAATTTGTCTGCTATATGTCTCCTGTATATGTAATATCAACCCTCCATTTTGTTTTGTGGAGTCAATTTGTACATGTACATGTACATGAGGCCTCTATCACTGTATCAATTGTTTATATTTCACACTTTTCCTTACTTCACCGTACGCTTCGATAAACAGTCATACACTCATCTCTAAATTGATAGAGTAAATGGGAGCTCTTTCTAGAAAGAAAAAGACATATTGACATTATAAACCGCGTTAGACAAGTACAACACAAATGTTGTAGAGGTAGTCGAGTTTCAGTTTATAACTTGTTATCGCAGCGTCAAAGCGGCGAGTGAAGGAAAGGAGGAAAGTACTTCACCACAAAAACATCCGGGATTTTACGCTTTCCAAACACATCACTCTTTTCACGTTTATTTTTGAACAACTGAATTGCCAAGAATTTTGATATTATACTATCCAAATGTATAATTTGGTCAGATTTCTCTAGTAGGTAAGTCTTGTGTATTACGGAGTGGTCGATAAAGATGTTTAAAATTAAGAACATTGTGGTAAAAATCGTCTCTTAACGTTACGTCAATTTCAAAACAGCCCCAAAAACATCGGTCAGAGTCATTTGACAATCTTTCTACTTTAAAAGTATACGCAACTTATTCGAGGGCAGTTTTCTTAAGTGCAATTCTTTACATATTTAGTACCAATCTGTTAATCATACTGGAACGTAACACGTCACTAGGAATTACAATAACGGTTACTTTAGGAAAGAACTTTAAGTCTATAAAGGATTTTTTTTAGTCACGCATCTCACATTTGATGAAACCCTTACCTCCCCATGTCAGAAAAAAATAACAACATGATTTTAACGTTAACATTATATTCGACTGTGATTTTATTTTTATGTTTATCAGTCAAAAGTTTATTACGTTATTTTTGATAAGCTACTACCCCTTTTATCCTTTCACTAAAACTGAGAAACGCTATCAAAACGCTGTTTGAAAATAATCATTCAACAGTTTCTATATCCGTTTTTTTAATCGCGTTCTAAGACAATAAACGATCTGAGTGAAGGTAAGGATAAGCACTTGACTGCAATTTCCGGATGCTCTTTTCGCAATTAAAGGACAAACAAAGTGCTGTAGGCGATGGAAACTCAGTTGTATTTGTTTGTTTGGTGTTTAACGCGTCTTTCAACATGTTTAAAGTTACTAAGTATCGGAAAACACAGTAGTGATATTTATGTATCGTTGGATTTTCTTCTGTAAACTCGAAATCATAGCTTAACGCGAGTTGTATAGGCAATCTTCGTAAATTGCGGAAAATGCTTCGCCGTTTTGAACTATTTTGGTCAGAAACACGAGTGTCCCGATAATGACGAAGTATTCTACGACGACCATGAAGGGTCTATGTTAATTTGCTCACGCTGCGAAATAAAGTTTATAGAGGAACCACAGTTTACTGATGAAACGAATAGAAGTAAGGATAAACACTACGCAAATAATGTCTGTGTTATTCCACTTAGTGACGACTAGAGAAGTATATCTGGTAAAACTATTTGAATAGAAATCCATCTTCTAAAGTGTTGGTAAGTAGGCCTAACATACGTTTGTAACATATAATAGCCGGGGAATGGCACTCTTCACGAAAGTAGCCTTCATTCCTAACCGACAAAAGTTCCTTCGAACCAGAGACATTTACAAACATTTATTTATATGTCTCTGTTCGAACTTCGAACTGCATGCAATATTTGGTTGAACCAGGAACCTAGAATATGAAAACTCTAGAATACTGCAATTTCGTATAACACAATAAATGATATGTATTATGAAAATATCGGGCTTCCTTTGCAATACAATAAATAGACACATTCTGCTTGTTGTTGGTTAAAGACTACATTTATTCCAAATAAACAAATGTGATTTTATTAAATAGTGTGTGACTGTGTCTCCTGCTTTGTTAGCTTTTTATGCCGTTTTCAACATTATTTCAGTATTATCACGGCGACTGTTCAGTTATTAATGATCCCCAGGTAAACACACCAGTACTAGGCTAGGAAATGTGCCTTTCCAAAGAGCACTTCAGCATGACCACAGCAACGCAACTGAGGATCGAACTCGGGATGCTCGGTTGCAAATCACCGACGCTAACCACTAGTCCACAGCGGATTCCTGTGTCTCTTACCAATGTTTGTGGTACAACACAGTAGCCTTGTAACCAAATAGTTAACAATGAAATAATAGTTATTATATCATAAATGACGTCGCCAGCATGAGATAACGTCATTATATATTTTTGATATATAACTAGTGTAATAACAATTAACGTAACGTCATAACGTAACGTTAAGCGTTGTAAATACGCGACGTTTATATGGATATAGCGCTGTAAATTATTAAATTAGTATTTATGATATAAAAAGAACATTACATTCGTGGTCATTCAATACGAAATTTATTAAACTCATTTTCTAAAATTGATAAAAACTCGCCAAGGCTCGTTCTTATCAATTTCAGAAAACTCGTTTAATAAATTCCGTATTGAATGACCACTCATGTAATATCCTCTATTTATATTACAAGTACTGTGCCCATTGTCTTTTTAAAATCATTATAATTAAACATGTTATTATTATGCCTTAAAATACTTAAAACAGCTATAAATTTACAATTTATCACACCTTAAGGCTTGGACATAAAATCTGATTGAAATGTATGTGGTTCGAGAAAAAGACATTGAATCTGAGAAAATGTTCACACCTAATAACACGGGTGGTAGGATCCTCAGTCTGTTTTAAATTAACTTTTTGGTATTCAATCTATTTACATTTGAAACTAATTTTGAAACAATTGAAGATATCATGGGAAAATCAACAATTTCTCTCATTCAATATGTTCATGTCACATTCTTTATGTATCAAAATCCATCAAGGGGCTTGTGAATTGTTTCAAACTTCACATGTAATCACATGAGTGTGGTATTTCAATGGTAAGATGTTACTATTTTCCCCATAATGTAAGTTATTATTCAACATTTTGTAATCACACAGGAAACCTGTTATACTTGTGCCAAAATGACAAACATTTGTTCCTAACTATGTTCTTTATTTATATTTCAGGTATATTAAGTCCACTTTATTTGTTGTCGACCAAGTAAGGAAAACCCATTTCCTGTCACTTATATGGGTTATTCTATACAGGAGAAAACACCAGCAAGGAGACCTCTTGTAAGACGGGCAGTTGATGGGGAGCGGGCAAATTTGCGACAAAAAAACTAACCGCACTCTGAAAACAGAACTTGGCATTTAGTCATTGGAAAGAATAAATACAATTTTATTGTGGACAGCAGTATTGTGCATCTTCAGAGAATTAATGATTGAAGAGGACACTTTAGAGGTCAAATTACGCTAAATACATCCGCGGGCCCCTTTGATCTACAGTGCAGTAGTGCTTAAACAAAACTTTGTTTGCCCAGAAATGGTTGTACATCTGGCCCAGACTGCATTGGATATGTGACAATGGGTGTAAATTCTTTGTAAATATGTAGAGGATGAACTGGAACTGTTTGATTTGATCATTTTAGGTATGTTGACCTTGTGTGAAAGTGAAAGTAGAGTATGTGGAAACCCATTTTCAGCCTAGCTGGATTGTGGTAAAAAGGACGGTCCCCATCTTCACAGAGCGAGTTCTTTCTTGCATAATGCATGACCCCATATTTTCTATAGATTATTTTAAAGGTAAGAAGTATCTCTTTTCAATGATATATGGTGTTCTACATGGGAAATGCTTAGAAAATGTGACAAACGAGGGTTGAAGCTGGTTGATTTACATGTAAACAAAGAAGGAATTTATTTGGTGTATTGTGACCTAAAGCACTTCCGGGTCAAATTATGAAAGGTCACTTTTGTATCGTCTGTAATAATTGACACCTTCTGGAATACAGTACGAGACCGACTACACTCAAAATGCATAGTAAATGTAGAAACTGGTTGCCTGGAGTGGACAGGGGGCTCATGTGGGCATCAGCTATTAGGTACGGCAGAATGCGTGTTAAATTTCCACATTTCCAAATTTCCACCCTGACTGTGTCATCCTGACCTAGATGAAAGGTAAACAAAGCTGAAGTTTTCTTATGTATGGCACTATCTTTTGACCTGTTGATAAATAAATATGACCAAATATGGTTATTAAACAGTCATATACTACAAATATAGCTGTAAAATGTGGAAAATGTGGGGTTGGTTGGTAAATGTTTGTTCAATATTTTCACACACACAATATCCTTTCAGTGAATTAATACAGTGAATCAATCAATCAATCAGTGCATTATTTATATATAATTATGGTCACTGAGATGGGCTAATTAAGCCCTGAGTATTCAACTTTGGGTCAGTCATTCCCTTCCTGTAGTGTACCTTTTCGTGTAAATTATATTTTGGCAAACAAAATTACGCGTGAATGTGGTCGCTTTAGGCAGCACTGCTTGATAGGACCTGTTTACGGCCTCACATGTTTGGGTCGATGTTAAAAACCTAGTTTTTCCCCAAGTTCTCAGTACCTAAGAACAAATTAATGCACCTTGTCAGTATTTCTTCATCAAGTTTCGATATTCTAAGTCTCACGTTTTGTGGCAGGAAGTATTTTACTTGAGACTTATGACCGGTACAAACACACCTTTGCTTTGCACATGTAGAACCGCAGTAACCTCTAAAACATAAGACGACTGTTTCAATGATTGTTGGCATTCTTACTGTTATTTTACACATATCCCCATTGTAATACATATGTGCAGATCTCAGCTCACCCAAACACCTTGCTTTTACTGAGAGTGCAAACCTATTTTTCAAGTTTGACTTGTTACATGGAAACATTGTCTTAGTGAATGAGGCTGTATAAACCTGTCTCTTCATATAATTAGCAAGATGTCTCAAGTCTTTTAAGCTAATAACAGTGTTCTCCTGACATTTATTTACACCTTTTTGACCTTTACTGTCACCGTCACCAGTAAAATGTGTTATTTTTAGATCCTGAGATATTTGGCGCGCAGCCTTTTCATTCCATTGGTCTTCCTGCCCAATTGGTGTTTCGCCCGTTATGTTTGCCGAGCAATAGCCTGCATGATTAGGGCAGGAAACTTTTCCCCCTTTGTTTCGCAACTGTGATGCCCTTACACATGATTTACTTGCTATGTGAACCCCAATTTCAACTTCTTCGTATAAATTATAGTATATACCAATATATGTACATCTTTCACATTTAAGCCGTTCGGGCCAGACTAGACCCCACTTTAGGGAATTAGCACTGTCAAAAACCAGAATACCATTACAATTTATGCTCAACTGTGCATGTATCTTTATTTCAGAGTTAAACATCAGTTGCACCTTAGCTGGACTGTACAGTTTATTTGTGTATGAGTTGGGGTGATATGTATTGTTGCGGGCAACACGAAACTCATCGATAATACCAGCCACTTTCCCAGATGGCCGCAAGGGACGTACATTTGTTTCCGAACCATCAACATCAAGAAAGGTGAATATACCCAAATGTCTATTTGTTTAACATACTTTGTTTGTACTTTTTCTATAGTAAAACCATGGTGTTGAACCTGGCACACCTTTCTGAAAGCCAAATGACTTGCACTGCCTTTTACGGGCCATCTTTAACTCAATTTCCCCGTCAATTACAATACAAAAGCAACAGAACACAGCTAATATAATAAAAATGTGTTAGGAAGTTATTTTATTGGGACCTACTTCCTAATACAACCCTCTTCAAGCCCAGCTAGTCCCTTAATGAGTAAATATTTATGACATATACATGCCACAAATGTGTGCAATAAGCAGTGTTAAATTTCGCTCATCAATGCAGTCACCGGTAAGGTGTCAACAAACCTTAATTATGCTCCTGGCTGGCCAGTATTGGTATTAAATTGTTTGAAATATATAAATGCTTGTTTCTTAACAAAAAGTTTATTGAAAAACATCAAAGAGCATTTAGAACAGGATTTTGCTGGAAAAAAATCCTAGCAAATTTTACATTTTTCTCCCTAAAAATTGATGTTTTCAAGCTATTTAGACTTCTCTGTTAGTGTTGCATGGTCCAAATCATGCATAAATATGAAGTTTGTTCATGTCTATAAACAATGGACACAGGTTTAACTTAATATATAACGCGTTTCCTATTTTTTTCATCTAAGACCTATATGATACGCGATATCCCAAATCTGGCCAGACTCAAGCCGCAAAACCGAGGTTTCGGCCGGTATAGGACAATTTAAATTTCTTTGAAAATATTTGCCTTACTGTCCTAATTTTGGCTTTTTTGCTCTCAATATAGATAACACTTTGAAAATAATGACAAGAAACTCCTCCGTGGAGGCCAAAATTTTGTCTTATAGGTCAAATAACGCTAAATACATCCGCGGGCCCCTTTGATCTACTAGTGCAGTAGTGCGTAAACAAAACTTTGTTTGCCCAGAAATGGTTGTACATCTGGCCCAGACTGCATTGGATATGTGACAATGGGTGTAAATTCTTTGTAAATATGTAGAGGATGAACTGGAACTGTTTGATTTGATCATTTTAGGTATGTTGACCTTGTGTGAAAGTGAAAGTAGAGTATGTGGAAACCCATTTTCAGCCTAGCTGGATTGTGGTAAAAAGGACGGTCCCCATCTTCACAGAGCGAGTTCTTTCTTGCATAATGCATGATCCCATATTTTCTATGGATTATTTTAAAGGTAAGAAGTATCTCTTTTCAATGATATATGGTGTTCTACATGGGAAATGCTTAGAAAATGTGACAAACGAGGGTTGAAGCTGGTTGATTTACATGTAAACAAAGAAGGAATTTATTTGATGTATTGTGACCTAGATAAGATAATTTTGATTAACACTGAAACTGAAAGTCGTTTTTTATTCATTGACTCATATGAAATATATCCAATAATAGCTGTTATCATTCCACACATGAAGCAATTAAACAGAACAAAAAGCAAATTCTTAAAAAGATTGTAGCCTAATTTAGCATTTTCTCACATAAATCAGACTATAGCAGATTTAAATGAAAACAACAGGTGGATTCAGAAAAGGGGCAAGATTACACAACTTTATAATTTCTTTCTTCTGAAAGTTCTTGTCACACTTTTATGATAATTTAGCAGAATTGTTTTCTTCATGGCCCTCTAGAAGCCGCATTGATTTGCTGAAAAACGTAGCCGACAGGGAGCATCAGAAAAGGGATAAAATTAGCTTTTAGATTCAAACGACATCTCCTCCTAATTCACTTGATCGATATCAACCAAGATTCACAAGAATGTCCCCTGGTAATTCCCTTTCAAATTGTTCGAAGATTCATGACTTGTGACAAAATGTCCTTCTCGTTTAAGGTGTTTTATTTACAGTGTCCACTCCTTGCAGTTTCATCCCACCTTGATAATATTTTCCCCGATTTGCTACATATTTGCTACTATATCATCACTCAGGTGATCGATTTAGGACCATCTAGGTCCACTTGTTTATTATGTTATGAATGTGCTTGTCTGATACCAATATGATTAACCCTTACCCACATTCAACACATCTGCTGCAGACGACGTTGAAAACGACTTGGCAATGAGATAAAATATCTATAAATGTTGTTTATGCCCACATAAAATATTTTATGGACTTGTTTAGGTGCGCAGTTTAGCTAAGGGACCCGCTCGTTATACTCTATCTTCCGTGGAGTAGTCATAAGATTAACATAGGTCAAATATTATCCAATCACCCCTCTGTATCGGGTCACGTGTTCCAACCACCATCTTTGTGGATTTTTTCGAAGATCCAGCACGCCAAAATTAGAGCTGAAAATATTTACAGCTATCGTGCTATTTAGACCACATTAAAGGTTAACTTTTCGATACATCGTATCATTAGGTTTATGCTTCTTATAACGTTTCTGGACGGCGACCTCGATATATCGGTGAAATAGACGAACTTTGTGCTTTCCTTTGTTCTTATTTGTTCCGCAAATTGAGTACACACGTTTCCGTGACGTCACATCCAAGATGGCAGCGCCCACGAGGAAAATCCAACTTTTCGGTCACTCCTTCGTACGACGGTTGAAGGACTATATTCGCGATAACAGTGAACTTTCATTTGCTTGGGACTTACATGGACATCCTTTAATCCAATACTCTGGCTTTTCCAGTGCGGATATCGACAGATTACGCGCCAAATGCGAACATATCCAGGATTTTGAGCCAAACATAGTGCTGCTCATAATTGGAACTAATGACTTATACCTGCCCTCAGTAACCCCTTCACATCTTGCCAGGAGCATCGTGGATCTAGTAGATACTCTTCTTTATCAACTAGGAGTAAATATAGTGGTTGTTATGTCCATCACACATCGATGTCAACCGCGAACTCGAACACGTTATCCCGTCGACGTTGATTGGTTCAACAACAGGGTAGACGAAACCAACTTGGAACTTTCTAATCTGATTCGCAGTAGAGATTCCTCTCGCAATTACTTCTGGAGACTGAAGGGATTTTGGTCCGATGCCGCGAAGGCTAAACTGCCATCTTTCGTCAAACGGTCAGCAGAAGCTGCTTTATAATTTGAGAGCAGCAGTGGTCGCCATCCAGAGACAGTCAATTTGCCACCCTACCTCCGACTAGAGATATGTATTTAATACAATTTATTCATGTTTATCAACATTCTTTACTATTTTCAGTAGCTCTTTCTGAAACAATCTTAGGTTAAGCATAGCGCCCTATGCCTACCCTAAAACATCTTACATTTATATGGGGCAACACCCAGATCTGCTTTCAACATCTTAAGCCACTGGGTCTCTATATATTTCATATGACATGTACCGTACAGCGCCCTGTACTTTTACATTCATTTATTTTGGAAAAGGCACAGCGCCCTGTGCTAATTCTTTCATATATATATATATATACAAGTCACAGCGCCCTGTGCTAATTCATTCATATATATATCAAGAGACTTGGGTTAGCTCATTACCCATGCTTGGCAGCCATTGAGCGATAAATCAAAACACAATTCTCTTCCTTTGACTCGCATTGAAGCCACATGGGCTCAGCGGCAAGTTTTGACTTACACTTAAATGGCTGTCTAGCACAGATTCGATTTCACAAAGCACAGCACCCTGTGCTATCTCATAAACATCTACAAGGCACTGCGCCCTGTGCCAATTAATTCAGATATTTCGAAACACAGCGCCCTGTGATCATTATTTCACCAAATATTTACAAAGAAAAGCACCCTGTGCCAATTGATTCAGATTTTTCAAAGCTCAGCGCCCTGTGTTCATTATTTGAATATTTCACATATATTCCATGACAAAGAGCGTCCTTTGCTAAAATGGTTCGTAGTTATACACAGTTCATGTTTCTAATTAACCATATGTCTTCAAAGCATAGCGATATACGCTATCTGCCTGACATGCTAACAAAGCACAGCACCAGAGGCGAGTTATAGAAAACTGGCGTTTCATTTCACTGCAAACCCTTTTCAAAGTGCTATCTCTGATCTTACAGCCACATACAACAAGCAAATCCAGCTAGAATTTGCTTTGGCCTTAACGAACGTCACAAATACTGTCCACGTTCAATGGCAGCCGCGGTAGCATTACAAGTTTAGTGTTTTCATTAACACTTGCCTTAACTTCATATATTTCAGATGAACAAACAAAAGAGGAAGACCTCTAGTTCTAGAACTTCTACCAAATCAAAATGTCCCTGCTGCCCAGAACAAGCTACTACGGTTTCACCGCCCAAACAGAGGACTAGGGGGGCCACATTGACGCTACCTTCCACCTCAACTGCGGCCACAGAGCATCCCTTGAACCCTATCATCCACAACAAACAAACTCCTTTGGCTTCCAGGATTCCTGTAAGAACTCTAAATTTTACACCCGCCAATCAGGGTAACAGGATCCACAGTGACATTCCAATAAACTCTATTCACCCAGAAATGGGACAAGACACGGCCGACAGCTCAAGCTCGGAGGACTCCGACAGTGATACCGATACCCAAGAACTTGCCCCTTTGGCTAATACTGTTCATAACCACTGTTCTTCCCTAATTCCAGGTAACAACATGTACTTTACCGAGCCAATCGGCTCACCTATAGCGTTGCAAATCAGAAAACCTACCAAATAGGCCATTTGGACGAATGTTTTCATCGAAATGGCGTCTCTTTTGCCAAACACCACTAATACGGCCAATACAAATTTCACGTTACAAATGGATCAAAACTCCAACATCAGCATTTCTCCAAATAACCGTCCACACAAAATACAGAACATTGAACAGTGGACCACAGCATTTCTCCGCTTTGTGGCCATATACACTATGAAATTCCCCATGGAGACACCCCAGCTAATGAAATATGGAGAAATCGTGCGAGACATCGCAAATAGGAAACCCGGTCTTGGGTTTCTGTACTACGATACCCAATTCAGAATGCTTCGGCAGTCTGTGTGTCTTCCATGGGACAGAGTCCATACTGAATATTGGCTCATGGCTTGCACCTCCTTTCAACAACCTTCCATTTCTACTCACAAGACACAGCAGCCCTTTCGGTCTTCTCAAACAAAACCAAAGCGATTTCTCGACAACACCTGTTGGCGCTTCAACATTAGGCAATGCACAGTCAAAAAATGTTCTCTCCCACACATCTGCGGTTACTGCAAAGGCTCTCATACCGCATTCACATGCACATTTTCCTCAAAGGAACAGGCAAACAGGGGCTCGAACCCAACCTTTAAACCAGCATATTCCAGGTGAAACGACCCCCACCACGCCCGTTAACATTGATCGTCTTTTGCCATTTCTGTGCACCTACCCACTAGCAGAATACCTTATATCAGGTTTTCGCAACGGCTTTCGGGTCGGTTATACCGGTCTGAGATCAGCCTCCACCTGCAACAATTTAAAGTCATGCATTGAAGACCCCGACTTAGTCGTCATAAAATTACAAACTGAACTTAGTGCCGGTCGCATAGCCGGCCCCTTTCAAACTCCTCCTTTCCCCAACCTCAAGTTAAGCCCAATCGGCTTAGTTCCGAAAAAGACTAACGGTCAATTCCGACTTATACACCACCTAAGCCATCCACGAGGGTCATCCATAAATGACTTCATCGATCCAAACTTGGCTACAGTCCAATACACCACCTTTGACGATGCGATTTCTTTAGTATTAGAGTTGGGAAAAGGCTGTTTTTTAAGTAAAACCGACATCGAATCTGCTTTTCGGCTTATCCCGGTCCATCCTCAGGACCATAATTTGCTTGGTTTTAAGTTTAAAGGGCAATACTATTACGATCGTTGCCTACCAATGGGGATATCTTCAGCATGCGCTATTTTTGAACGTTTTAGTTCCGCACTACAACATATCGCTACAACCAAATTACATATCCCACACATGATCCACATTCTGGATGACTTTCTAATAGCAGGACCCCCAAACTCTCCATTATGCCAAACGTATTTGGGAAAATTCCTTAAGTTTTGTCAATGTATCGGTGTTCCGATTAAAAAGGAGAAAACCGAAAACGCTTCAACAACTATAACATTCATGGGTTTAGAACTAGATTCCATAGCAATGGAAGCTCGACTCCCAGTTGATAAATTGTTAAAACTGGGAGAAGCTCTGACCACAACAGTCCGTAAACGGAAATGTACTCTGAAACAACTTCAATCTCTGTTGGGTCTACTTAATTTCTGCTGCCAAGTCGTAATCCCAGGTAGATCATTTCTCAGACGCCTTACTGATCTAACCAAAAAAGTGACCCGGCCTCATCACAGGATAACTCTTAATAAAGAAAGCCGGAAAGACTTACAAGCCTGGCTTCTTTTTATAGAACATTTCAATGGGAAAAGTCTCTGGGTAAATAGTGGTACACTTCATCTACACACTGATGCATCAGGCACAATTGGTTACGGAGCAAATTTTAACTCCCATTGGTTTAATGGCCTCTGGCCTCCTCATCTATCTGGAAAAGACATTACATTTAAAGAACTTCTCCCGATTGTATTATCTCTAGAAATTTGGGGTCCCGATCTACGTAATCGGTGCATAATCCTACACACAGATAACGCCGCAGTAGTACATATCATTAATAAACAGACATGTAAAGTACCCACCATAATGTCCCTAGTCCGCCGTCTTGTCCTGGCTAGCATGAAGTTCAATATCCTAATCAAGTCAGAACATATTCCGGGCAAATATAATATATTACCGGATCTTCTTTCTCGTTCACAGGTAAACTTGTTTCGATCCATGGCACCACACATGGACACCAACCCTACAACAGTCCCAGAACATCTGCTCACAATGCACTAAATGCGGCAGTATTGGACCTTCTTAATTCATCACTTGCTCCTTCCACAGCGGTCAGCTACAAAAATGCTTTAAAGCACTACACCAATTTTCACCAAAATTACTATCCGGATAATGTAACACTACCGGCATCAGTTGAACAGGTCGCCCAGTTCATAACAGTATGCCACCTCCGAGGTTTGAAACCCTCAACTATTTCTCCCTTCATATCAGCGCTCGCTTATGTTCATAAAATACAGGGCCTACCAAATCCTACAACAGACTTTGTTATACATAAGTTATTACACAGCACTAGACGCTACAAAATACCAGATAAACGACGATCATTCACGTTGGTTTTACTACGTCAGCTTCTAACAAAACTTTCAGCCATTACTCCGGATAGGTATAACCTAATCCTATTCAAAGCCATGTTCCTAACTGCCTTTTTCGGTTTATTTAGAGTGGGAGAGCTTGCTCTCTCCCCCCAGGCACCAAATAACTTGGTCTCTCACCAATCTATTACAATCTTACAAAAAGGACATAAAACCCACGAGATTGTTATAACACTAGAGCATTACAAACACTCACAAGGCCAGAAAGTCGAAGTTCCTTTACAGCGTCAACCTTGCAAACGCCTATGTCCAGTCCGCTCTCTGTCAAAATACCTCAAAATCACACCACACAAACAATGTGCTTTATTTAAAGACATCCATGGTCAAGCTATAACTTCAACTCGCTTCCGCACAGTTCTTCGTTCATGTGTTACCGCATGCGACCTAGATCCAAACTTTTATACAGGGCACTCTTTCCGCATAGGTGGCGCCACATATGCACATTCCATACACATGCTCCCAGAGCAAATACAAAAAGTTGGCCGCTGGAGATCTAAAGCATATTTGAAATATATTCGTCCATTAGCACTGCCAATTCCTTTGTTAAAGGAATAAAGTCTTCTGACGGTTTTAGGCAGCAGAGAATACACCCCAATGTCCAAAAAATCAAGTTCAAGGAACTACATGGTTTCGCCTATAAAAAGTCGATCACATACAAAGTGCAATAATTTGTTGGTGTTAAACCTTATTCTTAGTGACATAAATATCTTCATTTTATGCTGCCGATAACTATTTATTATTATACATAATGATATGCATGTTTTTCTCGAAAACTTTGTTAACTTAATAACTTGGTGGACGCTGGAGCAGTTTTGCTGCACGCTATCACAAAGCTAAAGAACTTGGCATGCAAAAAGTATAATCAAGTTATGTCATCTAAAATTCCGTGCACGGAAAAAGGAAGTAATCATTTCATAAGTACTGAAGTCGTTAACAAAAACTGTTATATTGTTTTCTAATGCTATACTTTGTTTTATTTCAAATGTCAATTCCATTTACGGGTATCGCTCACATGCACCCCCTTTAACACTATCTCCCTTGGGCAGGCTGTCTCTGGGGGCGGGCTTCGCTTATGGCGGTATTTGTCCCCCAGATATGTCATGTATATAAATAAGTTTATATATATGTTGTATACTCATCTTTTACCATGTAAACTAGTTATGGCATTAATAAATGCCCTTTTTCAATCTATTTCATTCTTGATATTTTATACTTGACATACTAGTCCCCCTGCCCTCGGCCCATCCTTACAAGTGGCTTATTTACCTGAACAAGACATAAATGTTGTTTATGCCCACATAAAATATTTTATGGACTTGTTTAGGTGCGCAGTTTAGCTAAGGGACCCGCTCGTTATACTCTATCTTCCGTGGCGTAGTCATAAGATTAACATAGGTCAAATATTATCCAATCACCCCTCTGTATCGGGTCACGTGTTCCAACCACCATCTTTGTGGATTTTTTCGAAGATCCAGCACGCCAAAATTAGAGCTGAAAACCACCACCTCCCATTCCTCCTCCTCTTTATTTATTATCTTAAGACTCGCCACGGTTGATAGAGGTCGTTCATTTGTATTCTTTCACTACAGCAATATTGTTTTCTCTATGTCAATTGTTCTACAATTTCATTTATTTTGAAGAGGCAGATTTCATGCCATATATCCATCTCCCCCAGTCGGGATCTCGACGTTTACAATTACATGTGCTTTACACACGTTTGTGTTTAACATAAGTAGTTGATTATATTTTAGTACAATTCTCATACATGTGTTTTATTCATATCTGGCGCGGTATTTGTCCCCCAGATATGTCATGTATATAAATAAGTTGAACAAGACATAAATGAAAGTATATTTATTGACCAGACATTGTGGCAAAATGATAAATTGCTCTTAATGAGCAATCGTTCCTTTGGCGGCAACTTTTTCCTACGTCATCTGCTGCAGAGGCGTAAGAAACCGACGACTGTAATAGGAGAAGGAAATGTGACCTACATAATTTGTTCAAGCCCTGTTGACTTTTTTCAAAAGCTAAGTAGTCGCCAGGTGGCCTCAGAGAAGGGCTGAACTGAAGAAATTTCCTCCCGATATTATCAGTTACTCATTTTCTTCTATACCATCATGCAGATGATCAATTAAGGGTCATCTTGGCCCTTTTTTGAAAAAAACATATTTAATTATAAATTTATCATAAATTTTCTGAAATACTTTATTTTATTATTTTCTGTTCGTATTCATAATAATAGACGAATTCCAAACATTTTATGATCATGCAAAACACATAAAATGAAGATTATCATCGTCTAGTCAATTACTTTTAAAATCATGTTTTATGACCAAAGTATGCTTTTTATTTTTTGTTTACAATCATTTTACGTTTTATCGTTAGCACCTATAGATATATTAATTTGGATGGCAATTATATGTATTGTGGTGGGTTTTGAAAACGAAAGTAAATTTTAAATACTGCAAACTTTTATTCAAAAAAGTTTACTTACATATGGTTACTACGAATGAGAAATATTTTAACAAACTATTTATATTACAAAAGAAACGGAAACCGCTATGTAATAACTTACCTTTGGTAGAAAAGATGTCGTCTAACGAGGAAGATGAAAACGGAAGTGTCAACCGCCTCGATATATATAATTTTGTATTAGCTATGACCTAGTTTTGAAAGTGTTAAGCCAATGCGTTCACGTCGTCAGAAAATGTGATAAATACAGGTTCCAAATATGCATATAAAACTGAAGGCGGGGTGGGGGATGAGTAAGGGGCTTTTTTCGTTCGAATGTGATCGACTTTTTATAGGATAATTATTTATTTTTCTGGGGGAAAATAGATGTAGGAATAACAGTGTAGCTATCTAAAACGTTTTTTGGCGTTTTTCTTCTCAAAAAAATCAAAAGGCATCTATATCATTGAAAGAGTTAACCCTTTCACACCTGCGGACATATTTTGACGCATCTGCAGCAGATGAATCATTTTGGCAAACGGAGAAACTGCTCATAATTTTTCCTTTTGCCAAAATGTTTTCAACTTTTTTCAATAATTATACTTTCAACATGTTATAGATGTTGTGCTTATTATTGCCCTGATGTTTTCTAAGTTGCCTGCTGTAAATGTGTTGCATGTTGGATGATATGCAGATCTATTTTATGATCAAAATGTGTTGTTCCCACACACAAAATATGGAAAGTTATGTAAGTCCAGGGACGGGCATCGTAACGTTATCTTCACTAAGTTTAATCAACCCTTTCTCACATGTAGACACGTTGTGAGATATTTTCAACAGACAACTTTTGTAAAATTGAGGCAAAAGGAGGAATTGCTCATTATGGGCTATTTCACCTGGTGTAATAGTCTTCTGCTTTTGAAAAATAAGATGACTATGTGTGACATTTTGTAGTATGATTTGTATATAGGGTTAAAACATTGTTGAGAAGGAAATAGATTTCGCAAGTCTTTTTTTTTTGGGGGGGGGGGGGGGGGTTAATTTTGTGTTCATCAATTGTAATAGAAACTTACAGCTTGTATTCATCACTCTTGATTTATGCTTCCTCGAGAAATCCTAAAGGCAAAACCCATTCATCACGGGATTCAACCCGGTACCTTTAGTATGAGAGGTTGGGGCCTATCACTGCTCCACTGTCATCTTTTGCTGAATTGCTAATAATTGTCTGTATAAAAGCAAGGAATATTGCACTAACTACTTCTACAGCTTCCAAAGGGATTTAAATGATTTGGCATGACATTTGCCCTTTCTGACATACAACAAAAATGCAGCAGAAAACAACTGTTTTCAAAAGTTGATTTCTACACATGGTTCAAAAAGTATCCGATGTGGGGAAAGGTTAGTCATGAAGAATTGATATTTAAACAGATGTTTTTAATTATGCCTGCCAAAGAAACGAAAGTACTTCATCTTACTTAGTTTACTTTGTATATTTTAGCAAAATAGTTTGCAAGTGAGCTATGAAGTTTAATTGCTTTTGCAAGATATTTTATAGTGAAACCCAAGTGGGAAATGTAGAAATTTCTTCTTTTTTCTCATTGTTTTCTATCTTTAGCTGGCCGGAATTGTGTCCCAGGAGGGCTTATGTTGTCACCATGCCATTGGTGTTGGTGTTTCATTGTGATTTAGAATGAAGCAACAGCTATTGACTCTTAAAGTTATGCTTTGTTTTTCATTGTTTTCTTTCCATGACTTTAATTTCGAAAGATATATATAAAAAGCATGAAAGAAAATGGGGAAATCCCTTTGTTTGAGGGTTCTAGTTTTGATTATGATTGACAAGTGTATAAATTATTGAAAGAATATTTGATATTTAAACAATTTTGTGATCGAACTGTTGATATATGAAGTAGGACTGATACATGTTTGATATTTGTTTCTTCATGAGAAGATAGTTATTGCCGGACTGTGTTATTTTTGTTTGAAAAGTTATATGCAGACTAATTTTTAAGTTGTCTATAAAGACTCGAAACCTTTTGTATGCTTTTTTCGGAATTCATGCAAAATGGTTGTAACTTTTAAAATTATATAGTTACAATAGTTTTGCATTAAATCACCAAGGTACATTGTAATGCCTTAGATTGGAATAATAGACCATTCTGAGTTGAAAACATTGTGACAAATGGAAAACTTGCTTGTTCTGAACAGTTTCTCCTTTCTAAAGCCGTCAGCTGCAGAGGCATAAAACATCACCTGTATCAGGGAAATGGTTATGTGGCATGTACAAATAAAAAGAACAAGAACTTTTTATTTCTGATACCTGAGTCTAGTATAATTAATGCCTGTAGTTGGAGCAATAAAAGAGAATTCCATTTAATTGCAAACATGATTATAGCAAAACACTACTTTTTTTTTACAAAAATTGCTGAAACACAAAATATGTAATCATTTCCCTGATACAAAGGACAGACAAAATTTATTTTCAAAACATTGAGGAAAAATGTGAAAATTCTCAAACTTTCTCCAAATGTTTGAAACTCAGTATTAAAGTTATACTTTGATCAGAAGTTACAAACTTTTCCTGATTTCGTAGTATACCAGGTAAATGATTAGTATATAATATGTTATCTTCAAAAGGGTCTCCTAAAGAACATTACTTCCAAATTATCTTGATATCAGACAAGCACTTTCAGAACAGAAGAACTTTCAAGTTTTATGTTTTTAACCCTTTTTCTGGTGCCGCACAGTGGCCATGTTTTTTTTATTAACCAATCATTGTGGCTTGAACAACTTTAGTAGAGGGTCACCTTAGTAAACTTCTGTCAAATTATCTTGAAATTAAACAAGGCATTTCAGAGCAGAGGTTATTTTTAAGTTGTGTCATTATACCCCCTTGTTGATGCTGCCTGGGGCCCATGTTTTTAAACCAATCAATATGGCTTGAAGAATTGTTGTAGAGGGTCACTTAAGGAACAATTTTGTCAATAATCTTAAAATCAGACATGCAGTTTTAGAGGAAAAGAATTATAAAGTTTTGTCATTTTCCCGCTTTTCCGATTATGCAATAACAATTTTCAAAAAGGGACCACCGAAGGAAATATTTTATGAAGTTTAGCTGCAATGGACCCAGTGGTTTAAGAGGATATGTTTTAAGAAATGGTTCATGACGATACACGACGCCGGACACAGGGTGATCACTATAGTTTAATTTGAGAGCTTTGTGCTCAGGTGACTTAAAAACCTAGTAAGATGACAAATTGATTTTAACAAGCAATTGTCCCTCTTGTATCAATGTTTCCTAATTTATCATTAAATATAACTATATATACCTCATTTGCAACTACTAGACCAATCTTTACTGAAAATACCCTAAGAAAAGAGAATAACACTTTCTTAGGCTACACAATTTACTTTGATACAAAAGTGTTCACCTGTCAATGAAATATAACTACATGTATAACCCTTTCCCACATACAACACATCTGTAGCAGACTTTAAAGACATTTAGGGGAAATGTGAAAAATCTCGGGAAATGAAGGTACATGTATTAATATTGAAAAGAGTTGTTAACGTTGTTGCAAAAGAAGAATTTGAAAACATATTGGCAAAAGAAGAAAGTACTATTGTTTGCCACAATGTTTTCAACTCTATTTAATAATTACAATTTCATTCATATTTTCACATTTTTCTCTACACGTTTTCAAAGTCATCTGCTGTAGATTTGTTTTATGTCGGAAAGAGTTTAAGTGTGACCGACAAACAGTTGACGAAGAACACTTAAAGATTCCTAAGTAACAAGCGACTTAACAAGGGAAAACATAGGTTTATGCTTTACTTTGTATGATGCTTTACGCCGTTTTCAACAATTATTCATTTATCTCACGGCGTTTCCTAATTAAGTTACCAGTACCACTGGCTCCTTTATCCTGACACCAGCAAGTCAGTCGTAATGTTAACCCAACAATCCTGAGCGCCAAGGAGGGAAAGCCATTTCAACCATTTTTAAACTTAAATTTATAAACTTTATATCAATGATCATATGAATTTTGACATAACAAGAGGGAATGTTTTACAAGTATACTTAGGTTTATTACATTTAAATATATGATCATTTAAATGTTGGCACTACAATACTGTCTCAGCTGCATAACCCTTCTCCTGATAGGTTGCTTTGAGAGTCGTCTACTCTGACCATTTTCAATCTGCGGACGCATTTGACACATCGGCAGACAATGACTCTTACAAGCAATGTATCACACGAAGAAATTGAACAACTTTTGCAACTCTATCAAATAATTATTCTTTCATTTCAAATTTCCATAAATTTGCCAAGATGTTTTCAATGTCGTCTACTTCAGATGTGTTGTAAGTGGGAAAGGGTAAAGTGTGTAACAAGACTTCCAAACAAAAATTCACTTAAAAACAAGAGGACCATGATGGCCCTATATCGCTCGCATGAATAAACATCCCCTGGGGGCCTCATTTTTTTAAATGTTAGTCTTCATTTTCGCTAACTTGATGGAGGGTCCCCAAATGATTATTTGTACTAATTAACTTTGAATTCTAACAGTTGCATTAAGAGTAGAAAATGTTAAAAGTTTTTATAATGCCTCACCTCATGGGGGCCTCATTTTTTGAAGGACAGTCTTCATTTTAGTTATTTTGGTGGATGGTCACCAGATGATCATTTGTCCAAATCAACACTGCTACCATTTTACTGTATTTGGTATGACCCGACGGGGATCGAACCCTGGTCTCCATCTTGAAGTAAATGCTCTACTAACTGGACCACTGAGGCGGACACAATAGTGTTTTCCCCTTCCACCACGGAATCCAAACCCGGGGCTTTTGGATAAATGTTGGTTCACTACCCTTGAGTCAAGGTGTCTCAGACAATATACTTGTCTGAATGGTATTTCACGCCGTTTTAAACAGGCGTTTTTAAGGCCAGGCTGTTTCACATACAACTACAATTAAACAGACCTTCGCTTAACATCTGTAGAAAAACTTATTTTTTTATTTCGGGAAAATAAAAATGACACAAAACGAACCGTTTTCTCCGTTTCTAACATTGCACCCTAGCATTATTTAAACTGTATCATATGTTTCAATGATTGTCCATACGACTTTTCCATATGATTTCAATTCAGAAAAGTGTTATCGCACGTGGTCATACAGCTGACAGGTCTCCTAGATTTGCAAATGAAGGAAAGAAAAAGTATTGAATGGTGTGGAAAACATTATGGTGAATTGAGAAATTGCCCACATGGGTAATTTCTCATTTTGTCACAGTGTTTCAAACGTCATCTGCTGCTGATACATCAAACTGGGAAAGGGTTAACCCTTTTTCACATAAGATGAATTTGACAAACATCTTGACACAAAAATTGAGCATCTCCATAAAGCATGTATTACCATTAAATAGAATTGTAAACATTGTGGGAAAAGAAAATATTGATAGTACTAGGTACTTTAGATATGTCCCAATGGTATGTATCATCTTTCCTCAATTTAATTCTGATCTTTCATTGTCAAGTTAAAATTGAATGCGAGACTGTTGAGATATGCAAGGCATTGAACTTCTTCATTTTTGTGTAGTATTATTTTGGGGTATATCTTTAGATACACAATGGTAAAGTTCAAATAAGCAACAGTTGTTATAATGGTTTCTTAAAGAGTGATTTAAAGAAAGAAGTGGTTTTAAATCTATCGGTATAGAATATACCTTAACCCTTTCCCACATACAGACGCTTTCTAACGACATTTAAAAACATTGTTCTAACAGGTGAAATTGCCACAATATATCAACTTTATTAGATTATTATACTTTCATTCATAGAGATTTTCCCATTATTATGCCTATGCATTTTCAAATAGTCTAGCTGTATGTGGGAAAGTGTTGAATCAATATCAAACAATTGACATTAACAAATATGAATGTTAGAAAAAGTGTTCATTCTGAATATGTTCTCCCCTTACCATGCTTTTGTATTCCACTCTATCTCAATATAGTACCTTACATTATAAAGGTTCCAGTGTTAGTGCATGAACGTCTATGTTCATGTTTAAAGTTTTAGCAGCGTCTCGTGATATGGAGTGTTACTGCATCTCCAGACAGCGAAGACTCAGATGAGCTTGTGCATATGCTTAGTCTCACCAGAGTCTCTACTGTCCGTCTACATGTTATATAGCCCTAAAATCATATCCTGACACAAAACTAAAAATGTAGCCACCGTAGTTGTACGCTAATGTTACATAAAAGATGTCAATATTCGAGAAGACGCAATAAGACCCCAATCACCAGATATGCAACAAGCGTCATTCGTCTTCCACCACTGGTCTAACAGTATATGTGGAAAAGCATCCAGATGCTTGGAAATAATTTAATTGATGGGGTTTTTTTACTTTCTAAGCCAAACATTTGTACAATAGTCCATGTATTTTTGGAATGGTTTGATACACATACATATGATTATTTCCACCTTGTTTAGTGTATTATTTTCAAAGTAATGAGAAACCCTAACAGCATATCATCTTTTTTTCTCTGACGAAGAGAATGTTAGCTGGAATGATGATTTTTATCTCTTTCAAGAGTAATTCAGTTATATCACGGCGTTTCCTTGGTAAATTACTAAAATTGTGGTTAAGTTTATCTTGACACAATCGCATCAGTCCTTACGCTATCCTGCAATTGTGATCGCTAAGGAAGAGCCCACTGCTACTATTGTGTAGTATTTGGTATGACCCGGTCAGGGATCGAACCCAGGTCTCCAGCTCTCGAGGCAGACGCTCTAATAACTAAATCATTGAGACGGACGCAAGGAGCTTAAATATCGCAAAGAATGGCTCCCTCCGCCACGGAATCTCAACCCGGGATCTTGGCTAGATGTTTGTGGTATACCTTTGAGTCAAAATGGCTCATACTCTATGCTTGTTCACGACACTTATAGCAGAAGTGTTTAAGAACAGTGTGCTTCATATACAACTACACATCTGTAGTAAAATATATATTTATTATGGGGAAGAAAATGGCCCAGAACGAACCGTTTTCTCCATTTCCTATATTGAACCCTTAAAGTTTAAATGGTTTAAGATATATCATTGTTCCAATAGATTGTTCCCCCCCCCCCCCAGAAATAGCCCAGCTGTCGCACTACAGTGTGGTATACATCCACCACTGTGCCTGCTCGTTTGCCGTGAGCTGCAACCCGTGTCGCCTGATGACGGGATCCTGGTAGTTGAGTGGGCTCGGAGTATGGCAATTTTTAACTCCGATATATTAACTTTTTACGCAAGATGTTATTTCATAAATATTTGTACCCGTTTACATTTGAGGCAAGGTGTATCAGAAGGCAGTGGCTTCAGGGTCAATCGGTTAAAATAGATGTTAGATTGACGATCGTTCACTTTCTTATGATAGTCCATGCTTGGTCGGATACCACATTAAATATCAGTTGCTCAATTTAGTCTGTTCTAGACGAGTATGCCGGTGGTGTAACTTTGGCGTAGACCGAGGTAGATATCCCGGAATGCGTCCCCTTGTTGGGCTCCGTGGCGGGTGAAGGACACCACCGATGAAACTATCAAAACGTAACATGGCCACCAAAAGAAAAGCCAAGCGTACACGATCTGATGATTCAGATTCCGGTGACTTTCTGACGAAAGTCACCGGTTAAGTTCTACTTTTCCTCGATTCATTTTAATCGAATCGAGAGATGAAATAAATTTATTACAAAGCTTTCTCCTTTCGTAATTGAGAAACAACTTTCTAGTTTTATTGGTACACCAACGTCAGTAAAAAGTTTAAAAAGCGGTTCTTTGCTTAAGAAAATATCAACTAAACAACAATCTGTGAATCAATTGAAACAAGACGTATTTTTTAAGATCCCTGTCAAAATATATGCTCATCCTTTTTTGAATTCATCAAAGGGTGTCATAAGATGCAGGGAACTTGAAAATTGCCAAACTGATGAAATAATTGAAAATTTAAGAGGTCAATGTGTAACAGATGCCAAACGAAATTTTACACACAAGGTGTTGAGAAACTTTCCAGAACTTACATTTTAAATTTTAATCAGCTAATTGTACCAAAAGAATTGATTGCTACGTACCCAATCCCTTGCACTGTTATCGTTGCCAAAAGTTTGGACATCATGAAGATAAATGTAACGGTAGTCCAGTATGTGGTAAATGTTCTTTAGTTGGTGGTGATCATCAACTCTCTACCTGTACCAATTCAATCAAATGTGCAAATTGTGGTCTTAATCACACTACAAGTTCAAAGGAATGTTCCTTTTGGCTTACACAGAAAGAAATTCTAAGTGTAAAGTATAAGCAGAATGTTAGTTTTGTGGAAGCCAAAAGGATTGTTGCCCAGCAACAAAACACTCAAGCGAGCTTTCAAGGAAACAATAGTTTTGCCTATAAAACAAGACCAATTGTTGTCACTCCTTTTAACAGACCACCGCCACAGTCAAAGGAATGTACGACATGCCAACTTCTTTTGAAGGTTTTATCACAAAAAATTCCTGACATCAGTCAACAATTAAAGCAATTATGTCAGATGAACAGCCCTCTACTTCTTCCCATTCATCGTTTCCATCAATTATAAAAGCCACCTCTTCCAAACAAAATGAATCTTCTTCAAAAAAAAATGAATCTTCTTCAAAACAAAATGAATCTTCTTCAAAACCTTCAAAATAAAATGAATCTTCTTCAAAACCTTCAAAATAAAATGAATCTTCTTCAAAACCTTCAAAATAAAATGAATCTTCTTCAAAACCTTCAAAATAAAATGAATCTTCTTCAAAACAAAATGAATCTTCTTCAAAACAAAATGAACCTTCTTCAAAACCTACTTCAAAACAAAATGAATCTTCTTCAAAACAAAATAAAACTTCTTCAAAAATAAATAAATCTTCTACCGTTATAAACATTTCAAAATATACAAGTCAATCACCTGATACCAATAAAACTTCAATTATTACACTAAAACCAAGCCAACAAAACAAACCTAGGTCGAAATCAAACTCAAAACCCGATGCTGAAGGCTTTGAGAAACAAAAACCTAGAACAATTAAAGTCCAATAAGATAATCCTAGTGACTCAACACCTAAAATTCAAAACCGTTTTTAGAAATTGGATGACATGGAGACACAGGAAACTGAGTCTTATAGTCAATGGTCGGATGCGAAGGATGACTGGAATCATTTATTCCTGGCATGCTTCGTTAGCTGAAACCAAAAATTGTGAACCTGTATTCCAAGGTGATTTGAAATGAATTCCATAATCCATTGGAACTGTCGTGGATTTAAAGCCAATTTTGATGAATTGTCTCTTCTAGTTAATGAAAAGAAACCAGTAGCTATATGCTTACAAGAAACATTTTTAAAAGATAATGATAGTCTTTCTCTTAAATATCATTAATGTTATCATAAAACTTCCGATGCAAGTGCTCGAGCTTGTGGTGGGGTAGCAATATTTGTTAACAACTTTGTTCCGCATAGCTTAGTCTCACTTACTACAACTCTGCAGGCAACTGCGGTAAGAATTTCATTGAGCAAAACAATTACCTTATGTTCTTTGTATCTTCCGCCAAGTCAGCATCTTGAAACAGACAAGCTCGTTGAACTTGTCAATTAGCTTCCAACACCTTTTATGATAGTTGGTGACTTCAATTCACACAATACGTTGTGGGGATGTAGAGACACCATTAAAAAGGGCCAACTATTAGAAGATTTTATTTTTAAACATGACCTTTGTATTTTGAATAATAAATCTTACACCTATCTGCATCCTGCTACTGGTTCTTACTCATCTCTTGATCTTTCTATTTGTAGTCCTGATGTATTTGTTGACTTTAAGAAGAAGGTGGAAGACGACCTTCATGGAAGTGATCATTTCCCTATAATTATCACTGAAACTGGGCCATCTGTCCAGGGGCGTCCGAGACGATGGAAGATAAAGCGAACTGGAATTTATTCCAGATGCGATGTGAACATTCCATTAATCCGGATGCTTTCTTGGAATGTGATGACCCTACACAACTATTTACATCGTTAATTTATCAGGCTGCTAAAGAGACAATTCCCCAAACTTCGACAAACCAAAAGCACCCTCGCAAACCTTGGTTTGATGAGCATTGCAAAAAGGCTATAGGAACAAGTAAATCGGCTCTCAGGCAGTTTAACCTGAGGCCAACCCATCACAATCATGTATACTTTAAAATAGCTAGAGCAAAAGCTCGCAAAACAATTAAGCAAGGTAAACGCGCGTCTTGGAGACAGTATGTTTCTAGATTAAATTCTAGATCATCTGTCAAAAAGACATGGGACATGATAAGGAAAATAAAAGGAAAGAGCAGTTCGCTTAGTGTGTGTGAATCATCTGAACACCTCAGACGGTATCACTACTTCTAAGAAGGATATTGCCAACACTTTGGCAGATTCCTTTGCACAAAAGTCGTCCTCTTCAAACTATTCTCCAAAGTTTCAAAAATTTCAATAGCAAAAGGAAAAACGGAAAATTAACTTTAAATCGAAAAATGAAGAGGCCTACAATAAAGCTTTTAGGTTAAAATAATTAAAATCGGCTCTCAAGAAGTGCCATGATACCGCTGCGGGTTCAGATGATATACACTATCAACTGATTAAACATTTACCTTTCCGGTCCCTTTCTTGTTTACTTGACATCTATAATCAGGTTTGGCGAACGGGAAATCTCCCGGGGTCTTGGAAAGAGGCCATCGTTATTCCAGTTCCTAAGCCTGGTAAAGATGCAACTAATCCTGGGAATTATCGTCCTATAGCCTTAACTAGCTGTATATGTAAAACCATGGAAAGAATGGTGAACGACAGACTTGTTTGGTTTCTCGAAAAGAACAAACTGATTACTACTTTCCAGTCTGGTTTTCGTAAACATAGAAGCACAGTGGATCATTTGGTCCGTTTTAAAACTTTTATCAGAGAAGCATTCATTAAAAAGGAGCTCGTTGTATCCGTCTTCTTTTACTTAGAAAGTGCATATGACACTACCTGGAAATATGGTATGATGAATGACCTCTACGAATTTGGCATAAGAGGTCGCCTTGCTTATTTCATTTCTGCTTTTTGAAATGAACGTCAGTTCAAAGTTCGTGTTAGTGATACTTTTTCTGATCCACATGAACAGGAAATGGGTGTTCCCTAGGGATGAATTCTTTCTGTTAAACTTTTTAGTGTGAAGATTAATAACATTATCAAATCTGTTAACCCTGAAATTGAGTGTTTTCTATATGTTGATGATTTCTGTATTTGCTACAGATAAAAAAATATGCATACAATTGAAAGACAATTGCAACAAGTTTTGAATAATTTGCAAAAATGGTCAAACGAAAATGGCTTTAAATTCTCTAAAAGCAAGACCAAATGTATGCACTTTTGTCAACTTCGTAAACACCACCTAAATCCGGATTTAACACTAGATGGCACTCGCATTGATGTTGTGCCTGAATTTAAATTCCTTGGTCTACTGTTTGACACAAAACTGACTTTTATTCCTCATATTAAATATCTTAGAAATAAATGCCAGAAAGCATTAAATCTTTTACGCGTTATGGATTGGGGGGCTGACCGTAAAGTCCACTTGAGACTTTACAGGTCATTAATACGATCTAAATTGGACTATGCATGTATTGTGTATGGCTCAGCACGAAAGTCATACATTGCAACACTTGATACCATTCACCATCAGGGTTTACGGCTAGCCTTGGGCGCTTTTGAACCTCGCCCGTCAAAAGTCTCTACGTAGAAGCCAATGAACCATCGTTAAATTTACGCCGAACAAAAAATCCTTCAAATCCCATTCATAGAGTTGTTGTCAACCCTTTATACAAGGAATTATTTTTAAAGAAGGAACGGGTAATACCGCCTTTTGGTATCCGTTATGACGTTATTTTCTTACTTTGGACATCGGAGACCCATTTATTGAAGATCCTAAGGACATCGACCGATAACCGACGCGGGGTCACCTTTTACATCTGGAGGTAATTCTTTCGGTCATTTTATCGATACCATAATCCAACAGCCACTCTCCTGTCATCGGAAGGCGACCGATATGGAACGATACGGGACTCGGTCGATATTCGTCAGGTGATCGGCCGGCGTTTTTCGACATCGGACGAGTATCGTTAGGGCCCCGACAAGCGTTCTTTCGCTGTATATAATGCGCCCATACATGTTTTTGGCTGTACGCATCTCACGGCTTCCAAAGTTTCAACAAGCAGTACTGCCGGAGGAAGCCGGTTCGGGCCCTAACGATCTTTGTAGTGTGTATATCGTACAGTGTCCGATGTCCGGCCAGTACCCGATCGAAAACTGTTCAAACATTTCTGCAGAATGTCGTCCGATCGCCGGTGGGGCACCGGGAGTGGAGTTAACACTTCAAGGCTTTGTCATCGATCTTTTGCATATTCTCACATATACAAAGACAACGATGAAACCATCCAATCTTTAAGATTCCGGCCACATTATTCGGAAGTGTGAATAAAGCATTATAATAGAACTATCACTAAGTTCACGGTGACTGTATCTCTGTTTCGCTGACAAAGGCAATTAAAGGATTTTGCAAACAATGCATATTCAGGTGAGGCAGCTCGTAACGAGCTGTCTTTCCTGAAATGTGAATTGTTTGCCACTTGGACATTTAATTTTACCAAATTTTCTTTTGGACGAAAGGTGAAGTGGTCCAGTCTTCAATACGGATCTTTAGAGCTGGCCAAACGCTGCTGTTACAAGTGATCTGTTGGCTTGAAAGCGGGTAAGAAATATGCGTTTCTACAGGATGAAGCTTGTTTTGAAATGATAAATATTATTGTAGAGTGTTCAGAAAGTAAACCAAATACAAACATTATAATATAAATGCCTCGTTTTATTGCGGGAAACTACACAGTTTCGTTTGGTTGGAGGTGGGTTTGAATCGGTTTAGATTAAAATTGAGAAATAAGCATTCCGCTTATATTAATCACGCTCGCTGTATGCTTCCTGGAGACATAACCAGTTCTCAGAACCGCTCACCCCGGGATTCAATCCCGGGACCTTTGGTACGAGAGGCCGACGCTCTACCACTGTATCACTGTCTTCCAGACTTAACCGATTTGTCTTACAGTGTGGTTGTTAACTACTTGCAAATCAAAACCGTTACACAAAACCGTCGACTTACCAATCTGTAGCACGCACGTAAATGTGTAGCGATCATATTGAACCGATCTTGTATAAATCACAACCACTTTTAAGGATTAATACGTTTTTATCAATGTCAGCCTTTCTCACTTACAACACATCTGCAGTAGACGACTTTGTTTTTATCTAGGCAAAATAATTATAAATCTATAAATGAGAGTATAATCAATGAGTTGAAAACATTGTGACAAAAGGAGAAATTCCTCATTATAAGCAATTTCGCCTTTTGTCACAATGTTTTCAAAAGTCGTCTGCTGTAAATACGTCAAAAGTTGTCTGTAAAAGGTAAATGGTTAAACATAAAGTCAAAGTTCAATAGGAGATTACTCTAGACTGCCTAGACGGATATGGTTTTATGATTTATTTTAATGGTGTTTTGCACCGCTTTCAACAATATTTCAGTCATATTACAACGTTTCTCGTGTACATTTCCAGTACGGCTAGGAAGCTTATCCTGACTGTGATATCAGGCGCAATAGAGTTGTGCTATCCCAGAAGCCTTGAGTGTATGACCCGACCGGGGATCGAACCGATCTTATGTCTAGCACATCAACGTTTCAGGATTAACCTTTGTATCGAGTTTCATTAACTATTTAGGCGTCGACTTTCCTGAAGTAGACTGTGCCATGTTCAAAATCGGGCAACTTTATGTTTTACGAGTTTTTGAATATTTTTATGAGTAAAAGTCAAACGATGCTGATTTCAGGTGAGACAGCTCGTTACGAGAGTTAATCCCAGTTACAACAAATATGCAGCAGACGACTTAGAATTTAACTAGGCAAATGTGTAGAACATCTCTATAAATGAAAGTATAATTAATAGATAGCGTTGAAAACATTGTGAGGAAAGGAGAAACTGCTCATTATAAGCAATTTCTCTTGTTGTTCCAATGTTTTCAAAAGTCACCATCTGCAAAGGCATCATATGTCGTCTTCCGATCAAAAACAAAGGTTCATTTTCATACTGACAAAGCCTGTGGATAGTTGAACTAGCCGTATTGATGTAACTGAAATACTATTTAAAACATCGTTGAACTCCAATTATTCTGTCAGTCAAACACTAAATTTGTTTATGTGAATTATGACAACAAAATTATGTTTATTTCTTTAATTTACAATTTTTTAATTGACACCATCGATAATTCGACGAGACATGGATATATGACAATACTATTTTGTTATTTAGTACAGGTAAAAGTCAGTCCGAGTGAAAAAGTCTGTTTTACAGAATATATGAATAAAGTGTCTTTCACTTATAAGGTTTTAATGTTGTTTTAAGCAGAAATGCAGACATATCAGGGTAGTCAGTTCACCTCCAATTGAACCTCTGTCTTTCTTATTCAAGGCGACAATTACTTTACACAACAATTCTTTTAGACAGATGTATACAATTCGGCATCAATAATTGAATCATCACTGCACAGTTTGATAATTAAAACTCAAAGTTAGTACATACATAACAGTAAATAAAAATGTCTTTTATTTGTTTTTATTTTATTTTTTGTTAATGGTTTTATGCATTTGTAGAAAATGTACAAAGTGAGTTTTTATCGTTGCTATACATTCCAACTACTAAACAACCATCACTGTTTCTGTAAGATATACACGCTGGATTGGTTATCCCATCTTTCTCTGTTAAAATAATCTGTTGTTTTTTACCATCTTTCGAGACAGCATGAACATTGTAAGACGAATTTCCACAGATCAATAGGTTGTCAAAGGCATCAAGGAGAAGTCCGCTTGGTGTCTGTAGATCCCTATCTGTGTACCTGTATATCATCTGACCGTGTTGATCCAGACAGATTACACAGTCTTCTCTCCTGTCAGAAATAATGACTTTGTCTCCATTTCGAGAAACCTTCACGTAGATAGGTTCTGTAAACATGTATCGTTTTCAGTCAAACCCCAATCTTCTCTGTAACTGACCATTCCTGTCTAAAACCCTTACTTCACCGTTACCAGGGTCGTCATCACACGTGACATATATCTCATTGTTGTAGAAGTCTACACCAGTACAAATCCTGCCGATATTAAGTGTTTTGATTTTCATCATTCTTGGTAAGACTTCAACAAACTGAGCTTTGGCTTGTTTACCGAGTGTAACCAGAACTTCTGAATCAGAAACCTAACAGGACTTAATTGCTCTTATTGAAAGTTAAATATTAATCGGAAGTTCTCATCCAACAACTTAAGCCCGTCTTCAACACATGCTAAAACAACATGGCCATTCGGCAGAAAGATGATATCTTGAACTCTTTTACAATCCACATTATAAAACTTGCGATCTTTCACAGCTAGTCCTAAACATGACGTCGGGCGGACAAGATTTCCGAATGGATGCAGCTGTTGCAGATGTGTTGTTACGTGTTCATTAGGCTCCAAGTGAACGTCAATGTCTTCTAATCCTCTCTTCAAGTTAAAAGTGACATGTTCATACTCGGGTATAAGACACTCGACCTTCTTCATGGCCACAAACATAATGTCCTTTTGCATTCTTTCATTAGCTTGACACTCTCCCGAATATGTCTCAATGTGTCGTTAACAATAACAAGATCATCGTTAAGCTCTTTGTGTTTTGTCTCTTCAATATTCTTGATGCCGGATTTCATTTTCGTCTCAAGGTCATCTAGGGCGTCGTTTATGTGTTTTCGGATTCTTACAAGTTCTTCAAAACAACACTGGATTTGTGTTTTCAGTATACCTTTGCCGCTTGTTCTTTCCTGCTTAAGCTCTCTATACTTTTGTTCTAATTCCGTTAATTGGTCATAAACCCTGACGAATTTCTGACTGAATTTGTCCTTGACAACATGTGTTCCTATTTCAGTTGTATCACATTGTCTGTGATAAGCAATCTTACAGGTGTTGCAAAACACTCCATTGTCATGTTTACAGAAGTATTTAATAGGCAGTTGATGTTTGTCACACATAATTACAGATGGTATCGGCTGGAAATCGGACGGTATCGTCAAAAGTTGGTCCCCTGTTAATAACTTGTGGTCACGTGTTTGCTTGGAAGCTCGGTGTACTTTATCACAAGCTTGACAGAGAGCTTCTGTACATATTTTACAGTAGGATATGGCTTGTGATGTTAAGCCCTGGTACTTGCAAACATCACATTCGAGTACCAGCTCGTCTGAACCTTTGTATATCGATGAAATTCCGCTGGCCATTCTTGAAATACTACTGAAATCAAAAAGTCAAGTGGAGTTGAATTAGTTTAAAATAATAAATTAATAACAAGAGATGCTTGTCAAACATTATGCCCCACTGAGCGCCATAATATCTATGTGACCTTGACCTTTGATAAGATGACCTTAAAGTAAATAGGGGTCATCCACTGTTGGTCCAAGCATTAATCAATTATCAATCGGACAATCTTTGGTCTAACGACAGACCGACATATGCAAAGCAGTATATACCATCTTCCTCATCGCATAAAAAAAAAAATACAATGATAATAATAATAATAATAAGTAAGATTTTGGAGAGGAGGGTGGGTTGGGGATGGGGGAACCCTTAACAGTGTATGTTTGTTGAATGAAATGGTATCTACTGTACGATGTAAGTAAGTAAGTAAGTATATGTACTGCGTCTGGCGATTTTTAGTCTCCGGGTTGGTATGAAATAATTTGCAAAACACATAGACTCGAGTTTTCTAAACAGTATATTAACATTATATTAATTAGTATAAAAGTATCTTAAAAACGTTGTAACGTGACTTCAATGTTCATCAGGACATTACAAAAGAATACACATTTAACTGACGTTCGAAACCAACGTTTGTAAAATCATTGGGAGTTATTTATGGCTAGTTTTCAATCTCAAAACAAAAATATAAATGTCCGGTCCAAGTTCATTCTGCTAGAATTTTTTGTTTGAAGTGCTCCAGTTAGCGGAGACACACTAAAAGCATTTGTGTCAGACCTGTTCAATTTTAAAGTGACACGACAAATGTGAAAACATGCGATTTTAAAAACTTTAAACACGTATGCAAAGATCCTGAAACTGTTTCGTAATGCTTTACTTCGTTCTGTTGAAATATATTTTAAAGCACTTTGTCTTCTCTTTCCCAGAGAAGTTACATCACTTAGGTGGCTCGTTTTGTTTATACTATCAGACATTCATTCATGAATATATGAAATTTATTATCAAATCGGATTAATTCAGAGCAGACGTAAGTTATTGTTCATATGTTGGGTTAGCTTTAAATCCGATAATAAAATGGCAAATCGCAGAATAACTGTAGATGATGATTTTATAAGAATTTTAATTTAAAGCGACAATGCTCAGAAATAATTATAAGATCGTGATGTAGATACTATTATTAGACAAGAGGGCCATACTGGCCCTAGATCGCTCACCCGAGTAATGCCAACCACTTAGTCAATCACAATAATGTTTTTTGTGGTCAGGTAATATATTGCTATACGAGGGGTGATCCAGAAATAACCGGAATGTTGCTGTATCTTTTTTATTTTATATGTGTCTGAATTCAAATTTCAGCAAATATACCTCTATTTATGTTAAATCTAAGGACGAAACAAAACTATTCCTGAAACACGGTATGGTCATTTCATTCGTTACTAAGGCAACCCAATGACGTATGAGCGGGCCGGTGTCATTTTCCGCTTTGAAGTTCATGACTTCAGTTAATTAGAGCAATTTTTAAATAAAACATTATGGCGCCAAAATATATGATTATTAAATCACGTTAACTACGTCATATAACAAAATTTCTACGTCATCTATGTTTCCGTTAGTAAATAACAAAACATTGAAGGTTACTACCAAGTACGCACCATGGCGTCATCTGAGTCACAAGAAACGCGCGCAATTATCAAATTATGTTGTCAGCTGGGATGTTCGCCAACGAAAACGATTGATATGATATAGCAGACATGAACATCAAAGAAACTGTCGAGAACACAAGTTTTTGAATGGCATCAGAGGTTCAGAGATGGAAAAAAGACAAATTGTCGACGAAATCATCGATTCAGTCGTGGAAAGTTCGCAAGAAACCCAAAAAAAGAAACACACTGCCAGCGTTGTCTCGGAAAAAACGGTAAATTCTTGGTTACAAAGTTTCCCTTGGCTAATCGTAAATAATGAGGGAACTGAGAAAACCTTAAAATGTAAAACATGTATAGAGAAAAAGGTGTGTTCACCATGGGCAGGAGAAGGTTCTCATAACTTCCAACGAAACAGTGTGGAAAGGCATAATAAATCAGCAGAGCATAAACAGGCTGAAAGAGAACTGTTAAATGAGAAAAAACTCTGCAGATTAACACATGTGATCAATATGAAAATGAAGATGTAAAAGAACCACAGGTAGTAACTGATGATGACATTAAATTGTTCAAAACTGTGTTCTATGCCTGTAAAGAAGAGCTTCCTTCTGATAAAATCAATAGTTTGATTGATTTGCAGAATATTAATAAAGCGCATATCAAATACAAGAACTTAAGCTATGCTACTGTCAATGAAATACAATCTTGTATTTCTAGTGTTTTTCAAAGAGACCTTGTAGAAGAAATTAAACAGTCTGAAACTTACGCTGTGATGATAGATGAAAGCACAGACCTGTCAATTCATAAACACCTTGCCATTTGTGTTCGATACGTAAAAAACGGTGAAGCGGTCACCAAGTTCCTTGCTAATGTAGCAGTTGAAAATGGAAAAGCTCATACTATTGTCACCCACGTTGTAGAATGTTTCACAGAGCTTGGACTTGATCTAACAAAAATGGTATCTCTTGCTACCGATGGGGCCTCAACAATGACTGGAAAACATACTGGAGTGGGTGTGCAGATGAAATCTAAATATTCACCTTTCTCAGTACAGACCCACTGCATAGCACATCGGTTAAACCTGGCTGTAAGTGACTCTATCAAGAAGTTAGAAGTGCTCAAGAAATTCAGAACTAACTTTAATTCACTCTACTACTTCATGAGTGGGTCAAGTAATCGTGTTGAGAAGCTAAAGGAAGTTCAAAAGATATTTGGTGAACCTGAACTCACAGTTAAGGAGCCACACAGTGTGAGATGGCTAGGGCTAAAGAATGCTGTGGAAGCTGTGTTTCAAAGTTACAGCTCTGTGATTGCTACATTGGCCCACTTTGCTGAAGATAAGTCACAAGCAGCAGCTAAAGGACTTTTGAAGTACTTCTCGGAATACAAAACTGTTCTGCTTGTTTCCTTCATGCTAGATGTACATGAAGTTTTGGCCATACTTTCGAAGCAACTCCAGAAAAGAGACTTAGTTTTCAGTGAGATACAGCCATTAATGGAAGGAACTTTGTCAAAGTTAAAATCATTAGAAACAACACATGGTGATGCTGAAAAATCTATGAGAGACTGTCTTGAGATCAAAGAAGAAGATGGAACCCAACATGCCTTTCTAGAAGGGGAAAAACTCAAAAGATATTCTGTCAACATTGAATCAGAACTATCTAGCTTAAAAACGACCTATATTTCTAACCTCAGAAAAAATATTGAAAGTAGATTTAAGAAAGAAGACAGTGAAATATTCAAAGACTTAAGTCTTCTGTTGGAACCCAGTGTTGTTAATACAGTTACTGATGAGGTAAGTGAGGCTGCCCTCACAGCTTTAGGGTCATTATACAGTGAAAAAGAGGTGACAGTAGTTTATGGAAATTTAGAAGTAGGCACTGCAGAAGATAAGAAAATAGTGGCTAAGTTGGTAGATGAACAAAAGCTGGAGAAAGAATGGCCAATTCTAAAAGGTATGATCTCTGGATCATACAAAGATCTAACAACACAAATACTTTGTAAGAGAGTAATTAAGTTACATGGTAACATGATGCCAGAATTTTCAAAGCTTTGCAATATAGCCTTATGCATATCTGTCACTAGTGTGGAATGTGAACGTAGTTTTAGTGCACAGAATAGAATCAAATCTAAATACAGATGTTCACTAAAAGCTGAAAATCTACAATACCTTTTGAACATTCAAATGAACAGTCCAGATTTGTCAAACTATGACCCTGTGAAAGCTGTATGTCTTTGGATTACCAAGAAGAAAAGAAGGAAGGGTAGATTGTGTCAAGCTTATAAGCCAATGCCCAAAAAGGCTAAGAAATCATGCACTTAAGCAAATAGACATATACATGGTCACCAATCATTGACCAAATACAGTTGTGTTTACTGTTCAAAGTTCAAGTTCTTTATGTGGCACAGGTAGTGCACAGTTACTGTTTAAAACTTAATAGCACAGGAAGTCATGTGCAAACACATTGTTACAAAATTCAGTTCATAGTTCAAGGTCGGAGAGAAGGATCTGAAATAATACATTAAAATAAATCAGTCAAAGTAGAATACATGGATATATATAATACCCTTTAGATACCCTTAGCCATTTGAAGTAAGTACAAGTTTTGATATAAAATACGGCCATGCGACCATTTAATTGTTCAGCATTCAATTTTAAAAATCAGCATTGAATTAAAAATCAGGGGGTGAGGACCCCCTGAAAAAAAAGCTTATCTAGAGCTCTGTGTTATGCCGTCATTTACCTCTTGAGGAATTTGTCTAACGTACATATGTTAATAATTGCTATTTTTATTTTATGCTTATACTTGACATATCCTTACATCCAGCTGCTTTTCCTTTCGAACCACATCAATCACTTACGATATTCACCGGCTGGTGTTGATTTTAAGTGATTGTTTTCTATCCGCTCTTCGCTCGGGCGGTTATGTCGCCCAGATATGTCATGTATAAGACATTCATACTTCATTTGGTTATTTCTGTAATACGTTTGGTTATTTCGGTAACCACGTTTAAGATTTTTATGGCATTAAATAAATGCCCATTTTCAGTCAACCTCTGTCTTATGTGTTTTATTCATGACATACAAGTCCAACTGCCTTTGGGCCGAATACTTAATTGCGCTACCTTCGAACCCATCTTCCCTGGACGAGGCATAAATGTTGGTAGCTGAAAGATACATTTACTGAAATTTGTTAAAGTTAAGTCGAAAATGTTAAAGACATAGCATTATTTTAATCTCGAAATGGATATCGAGAAATGAAAACAAACAAGCACATTTACTGAGTCGTTGTTACAATTTGCGATGACTGGTCTATAGCAGTCGAAATATTCAGAGATTTCAATACTTAATGGGGTCTGCATACATGATCGATTTCCTTATGATTATGATGCAAAATGATTCAGTTAATTGCAATGTTGCAAACGTATTTGATGACGCAAGAGGATCTGGTTATGGTTTCTTTCATAGAGTGACATTGACAGTGAAGTCGTAGATATTTGGTCTGAGCCCGAGTCAAGATCGAGCTCTACATGGCGAGAGCTGGAAGCAGTTCGCACATATGTGTATTGATAAGCTGCAGGGAAAGAATGTTATAGTCTAGTCTAATAATAAAAATGTTTTCAATATTATGAATGTTTGTAGCGGAAAGATATATTAAGCTCTAAGTTTGGTCGAACAATGTTAGACATAATATTATTTCAATCCTGAAATTGATATCGAGAAATGAAAACAAACAAGCAGATTTTCTGAGTCGTAAAATGTTGTTGCACGCTTATAGTTCCAAAATGGAAATATGTTACCTAAGGTATTTATTGCTGCAGACTTTGATAGTCATTATGTCAGTTAATATTTGACGGCAGATATTTCTTCTTCAGATTTATGGCTATTCGAATATGTTTTTAATGATGTCTTTGTTTCATTTATGTCTAGGTTTGGAGCAGTCCATTAAATCATAGCTGGATAAACGGATATAGATAAATCTCGTTTCGAGGGGTTGGTGTGGCACATGAATAAAGTTTTGGTTTCTTCAAAAAGGGACAATACGTCTTGAACATATTTCCGTTATTTCAAGACATGGAAAGAGTTCATTCGTGAAAAAGTGTGGTATACCCATTTCGGTGACATTGAACATTACTGACGTAATTAGGAGAAAGTGCACATAAACAAACTGCGAGCTCATCTACAGTGGAAATGAAAACGGCATGACAGATGGAAAAGCGATCATAGCAAGGATGGGTACGTAGTCGTCTCTTTAGAAGCCAGATTAAGAGTTTTCCAATCAATTTTTTTTGTTAATACTACGTGCCTCTTGCCCTTTCTTTTTATGTTCTAGAGACTCGCAGTCTGGTATTTGCATATGGGTGTTGTGTATTTTATTTTATACGTAGAGAGAAGAATATCAATTTCTAGCGTTTCGTAGAATAGCGTGAAATATTTTTCTTCGCGTAGCGTATTCAATAGGGTTATTCGTAAGCGCTTGGGTGCATGGGTAGCACGAGATATTAGTGAGTTATTTGTATATATTGTTGTGAATTGGCGGGATAAGTTCATTCTACCGGACGACAGCAAGCAGTTCACATCTTGTTTTCGATAGTTTGTTATGGTTAACATAACTACAAGTTGCATAGAATGAGGTCTAACATTTAAATCTGTCATTGACAAATTGACACAGGTTTACAGAGTTTGTCCATACAATGGTTTTTATCTCTGGTCGTTCCTGGGCGAGACGGATTTCCAAACATATTGCCTTACTTCGTAATTCAGATGTTTTATTCATTATATAAACACGTTTATTCAACACGTATTACTGGCTGTCACATTATGTACATATACTTCACTGTAACTGCTTTTTGTTCATTAAAGAGACTCGCAGTCTGGTATTTGCATATGGGTGTTTGTATTTTAATTTATACGTAGAGACAAAGAGAGAAGAAGTATCAATCACATCTAAAAATAATAAAACAAGCTTCTGTCTTACATTATGTATCTAATTCTTTTTTTCTCTCCATTGTTTCTTTTTCTCTTATTCTATTTTTTCCCTGATATATTATGTTCATTATAACGCCCTTTGTTGTCCTCTGATCACTATGTATAATTTATTGCAGAGCTCCTGATTACACAATGATTTAAAAAGTCCACTGCTACAAATGCATCAAAAGGCATCTGTATCATTGAAAGAGACGACTCTTGAAATCATTCTGGCAAAAGGACAATTTGATTATAATGATCTCCTTTTGCTATAATGTTTTCAACTGTTTTCATTAATCATATTATCATTTATAGATTTTGGCCATATTCTTTCCCTGATGTTTTCAAAGTCGTCTGCTGCATATTTGTTGCATGTGGGAAAAAGTTAAATTTAATGCTTGAGAGGCCTTACTTAATATGCAGATCTGTTTTATGTTCAAAGTGTGTTGTTTCTACAAAGTTATGAAGGCCCAGGGCTGGGAATTGTGATATTGTGCTACACAAATGTTAATCAACATTGACCGACATTATGACACATTTGCAGCAGACGGCTTTTGAAAAAATTGTGGCAAAAAGAGAAATTGCTCATTGATTAATCCACAATGTTTTCAACTCTATCCAATAGTTGTACTTTTTATTTATCAAGGTTTTCCCATGTTTCGTCTAGATTTTTTTCAAACTCGCCTGCTGCAGATTTCTCATATGTGGGAAAGGGTTAAACATATCTACACAAAGTTGAGTTAAAGCTGGTTTATTGGAATCACTAATCAGGTTAAAATTGAAACTTGGTTATTAGAATACCAGTGTCACTGTTCCGACATTTCTTGCCTCAAACTTTATCTCAATAACTGTAATGGAGTTGACTGGTTTTAACCAAACTTCAAAAGATGTTATATATGTTTAGAATTGTTTTGGGGTGTCATTTGAGCAGGGTGAGTGTATTAAATACACTCACCCTGATTTGAGTTAGTGTCAAATAGATCACATGTGTTATGGTCAATGTTGACAACATGGTTAGTTTATTGTTTGGTCAGGTACTCTGCATTCTGCATTTATCCCTATAGAATATTCTGCTTTTGTAAACCATTAACCCTTTCCCTTATATAGACGCTTTCTGATGCTATTTTCCTTTTTGAATTGAACATGTCTAATGTTGATTACATACATGTAATTAGCATGAACTGTTTTGTACATTCAATTTGAAATGATATCTGCAGTCTATTGCTTAAAATTAGTTTGAAAACAGCAGGATAAAATGATTATGAATAGAACCGTTTGTTTGACCAGACAAATTTTACATTTATTACCATATATTTAATTCACTAACTGTGATTCTTTAGAAGCTTCCAATCAGAAAACATCTGGAGAGAAAACATATAAAATAGTAATGTATGAGGGGGAAAACGGGATAAAGTTGACAACATTGTTGCAAATTGAGAAATGTAGTCCTACAATTATACTTTCATTGATAGATATTTTCTATATATTGTTCTATGTGCTTTCAAATTCGTCTGATGTTGATTTGTTGTATGTGGGAAAGGAGTAATAGGTCAAGTGTTAAGGCTGGCAATTTATGTCTTCTACATGTTTGTATATCTTGTTTATTCTTTCTTTGATTTACAACCAAACTGCTTGAACCCTTTCCCATAAATAACAAATCTGCAGTAAACGACTTTGAAAATATCTAGTCAAAAAATTGGAAAACCTAAGTAAATGAAGTGAAACTATTGAATGGTGTGGAAAACTGTGGCGAATTCAGAAATTGCCCTTTTCTCACAATGTATCAAACGTAGACTGCTACTGCTACTGATGCATTACAATTAACCCTTTTCACATGAAACGAATCTCCACAGCTTGAAAAAAAATCTAGACAAAAATATTGAACATCTCTATAAAAAAAATGTATTACCATAATAAAGTCCATTGAATAGAAAGAATTCGAAATATTGTGGCAAAAGGAAATATTGCTTAGTACAAGTTACTTTAGTTTTGTTCCAATTGCATATATCATCTTTCCTCAATCTGATTTTCACAGTACTGTGGGCTTTTTGGTGCAGATATTAAACATGGAATATTCAGCTCAACGTTATGATTTGCTTATTTTAGATTGTCAAGTTAAAAATGTATGTGAGGCTGTTGAGATCTGCAAGGTATTGGACTTCTTGATGTTTGTGTAGATTTCTATTTCTTTAGATACAAAATGGTAAAGTGAAAATAGGCAACAGTTGTTAAACTGGGTTCTTAAAAAGTGGTTTTGCATTTATCTGTATAGAATAGACCTTAACCCTTTTCCACAGACAGATGCTTTCTTGAAAACATTCTTGAAACGGGAGAAATTACTCATAATGAACAATTTCTTCGTTTCCTAAAATGTTTCAACTTCATTTGATTATTACCCTTTCTTGTGTTTTCAAAATCGTCTGCTGCAGACTCGTTGTATGTGAGAAAGGCTTAAACCCATCTGAGACAAATGAAGGTTAGAAAAAAGGGTTCATTCTGACTATTTTCTCCTTTTACAATGATTTTGTACTCGACTCTATCTCAAATAAATACCTTACATTGTAGAGCTTCCAGTGTTAATGCATGAACTGCTTTGTTCATGGTTAAAGTTAAAGCCGCATCTGGTGATTTGGAGTCTTACTGCATCTCCCGACAGTGAAGACTCATATGAGCCTGTGCATCCGCTTAGTCTCACCAGAGTCTTCGCTGTCCGTCTATTTATATAGACCTAAACTCATATTCCGACCAAAACAACTTGTAGCCACCGTAGCTGTACGCCAATGTTACATAACAGATGTCAATATTGGAAGAGACTCAATAAGACCCCAATCATCAGATATGCAACAAGCGTCATTCACCACTGGTCTAACAGTATATGTGGAAAAACAGCCAGTTGCTTGAAAAGACTGTTGTTTGGATTACTGGTATGAGAAAGACAGTTAGTAAGTGTTTTAATTGATGTGTTATTCCTTTTTTTCTAAGCCAAACATTTGTACAATAGTCCACGTATTTTTAGAATGGTTTGTTATTACACATATGATTAACTCGTGCTTGTTTGGTGTATTATTTTCAAATAGAGATACCATTATAGCATATACCCTTCTTTTTCTCGGATGAAGACAATGTTAATTAGACTGGTGATTTGCCCCTATTTTAAGAGTTATTCAATAGTAATTCAGTTATATCACGACATTTCTTGAGTAAATTACCAAAAATACTGTTAAATATATCCCGACACCCCCACATCGGTCGTTATGCTATCCTGCAATCTTGAGCGCCAAGGACGAAACTACTGCTTTCATCGTAAAGTATTTAGTATAGCCCGACTGTGGATCGAACTCTGCCCTCTCGCTCTCTAGGCAGATGCTCTAATAGCAAAATCACTGATGCGGACGCAAGAGTACGTTAACATCTCAAAGGTTGGCTCCCTCAACCCGGGACGACCTGTGGATAGATGTTGATAGTTTACCTTTGAGTCTAGGTTTCTCAAACAATATGCTTGCATGAAAGGGTGTTTTACGACAACTTTAACAGGAGTGTTTAAGAACCAGGCTCTTTCACATACAACTACAATTAAACCGGTCTTCGCTTAACATCTGTAATAAAACATATTTATTGCGGGAAAATAACTTTAAAAATCGAAGAGGCCCCCGCCGATGACCTTTAAACATCCTACGGACACCTACCGAAAATTGGGCATCGGGTAGGCACATCGGTAGGAAATAGCAGTTAATTATTTCATTCCGATGAGATGTACACCGGAAATATATTTGTTAAAAATCTTAAGGACGTCGGCCGATAATCGATACTTTGACATCTAAAGGTCACCGGGTCATTTTATCGCTACCAAAATCCGATCATCGGAATGCAATCAACCTTGCACCATACGGGTCTCGGTCTCGGTCGATATTCGTCAGATGACCGGCCGGCGAGGACACCGACCAGCGCCCCTTCAACGTATATAATGCGCCCGTATATGGATGTACACATCTCGCGTGTTTAAAGTTTCAACAAGCAGAACTCCCGGAGGGAGCTGGTTCGAGCCCCGTATGATTTGTTTGTATATCGAATGGTGTCCGATGTCCGTCCAGCAGCCTGTCGAAAACTTATCATCCTATTTATGCCGAATGTCCTATCTCCAGTTGGGCACCGGGAGTGGGGTGAACACTACAAGGATTAGCCATCGGTCTTTTGCAAATTCTCACAGATGACAAGACAGATTTGTGTTTGAAATATTGTATCGGTCTCCTCATCCCAATGTATAAGTGTGACCACTTTGAAATGAATCCGCTAAACAGAAACAAAGTTTTGACCCATTGATGCAAACCGTAACGGACAGACGGACGGATGGATGAATACAAAGAAGGACAGATAGTCAGTCGCTCCGGACAAAGTACAAAGCTTATGCTAAAGTTATGGTTATAAGCACTGCACATCTGTAGGTCATAAGTTACCAACAAAACAAGTTTGAAATGGATACAATGGAAAATAATTGAGACAATGGCTAAACTAAATAAGGAAAAATGGAGATAACTAAAATAAGCAGACCAGAGTTATGTACCTAGTATTTTGCCGTTCTCCTGATCACACGGTATATGTGTGACCACTTTGAAATGAATCTGCCAAACAGAAACAATGTTTTGACCAATAGTTGCAAACCCGGACGGACGGACGAATGGACATTCAGACAGACAGCCGGCCGAACGCCGGATAATGCCTCCAAGCTTTACAGACAGAGACAACACATAAAGTATTGATTACAGAAGACTGGTTCGATGCGTCAAAACACGTCTCTGTTTAGGAAAAGGGTTAACATGTTATGGTATTTGTAATATATTTGTTATCACATATAAATACTTTTCGCTTATTCACTTAACAATGTTATTAATAACAATATGACACATGAGCATAAGGGATAACTTTCAAATAAGGACTACATGTAGGACACAACAGGAATGATATATTGTATTTAATGCCATATTCTCCAGGAAGGGTGGGTCATTGAAGGAATAAACGATTTTGCTACTATACTAGGCTTGAAGTCTTTTTCTCATGCGCTGGCTCTTTTCAACAATCAAGTATGGTGATACCAGTTGAAGCAGATAAGCAGAATACTAGTTTAAAGTCGGATGAGTCAATCGATTAGTGTTAGCTGTATTACCATTAACAAACACAAAACTGATCTTCTATTTACTAATTAGTGAGTCAATCGATTAGTGTTAGCTGTATTGCCATTAACAAACACAAAACGGATCTTCTATTCAATAATTAGTGAGTCAATCGATTAGTGTTACTAGTATTACCATTAGCAAACACAAAACTGATCTTCTATTCACTAACTAGTGAGTCAATCGATTAGTGTTAGCTGTATTACCATTAACAAACACAAAACAGATCTTCTATTCACCAATTAGTGAGTCATCGACAAACCGACATTTCCAAAGCAATATACCCCCATCTTCTTCAAAAGGGGGTGGGGGGTACTAAATACTACGCACTAACAAAGATTCCAATCTCGGTTGTATACAAGAGAAAGTTGATGCAATGCATCAATGTCGCCGGAAAAGACTGCATTCATTTATTTATATGTTATTGACTTTCATTAGTCGAAACAAACATTAGGAACGTTGTAATGAAAACAATTGTTTATAAATTTTATATTCATACCTATACATTAGGGTATCTAAAGTTAAATTCCTTAAAAGCATGTTTCATGATTTTTGTTTCCCTTATAGAAATTCCAAAATATTTCATTTCTTAACAGTATTGTGGGTCAACAAGTTCATTATTTATGTCAACTGAGTCATTTACTTAAATACATTCCACCATTTATGTTTTACAAAATATTAAGGAAGCAAAAATGATGAAATATGCTGTTAAGTATTTAACCCTTTCCCTCATATAGACGCTTTCTGATGCCTCTGCAGCAGACGGCTTTTTGAAAACATAGTGACAAAAGAAGAAATTGCTCAAAACGAGCAATTTCTCCTTTTGCCACAATGTTTTCCACTTTTAGTCATAGGTTATCCATTCAATTAAAGAGATTTTCCATTTTTTGACAAAATATGTTCAAAGTCGTCTGCTGCAGAATTGCTGTATGTGGAAAGGATTAAGTATTTCTTAGCGCTCAGTAAGGTTGGTGGACTTGGACCCAGTACTCCACAAAACATTACTTCCAAGTTAGCCCATTGGTAGAAGATGAATGACACTACATGTAGTCACCATGACATTTGTCAATCATTGGAAGGAATCAATGGCCGAGCTGGGGTTCAAACCCATGACCCCTGGATTGAAAGCTGACTGAGCTATCACAGTGATCAGAAGTACTCAAATTGAGTATTTCGATCTAAGGTGAACAAAATACCCAACATAATTCATGTACAAAGTGACGACAACAAAACTGAAAACCAAAAGGACGGTGAATGCAATAACGCTTTCCCACCTGCAGATGCATTTTGACGCAATAGCAGCAGACGACTTTTGAAATCACTGTGTCCAAAGGTGAAATTGCTCATGATGAGCAATTTATCCTTTGGTCACAATGTTTTCAACTTTATTTAACAATTAAGCTATCTTTTATGGAGATTTTTCAGGTTTCTGTCACTATATGTTTTCAAAGTCGTCTATTGCAGATTTGTTGTATGTGGAAAAGGGTTAATGACCCAATAGATTTATTGCAAGATCAAGGACAAAAATAATATGCATCATACAGAATTTCTTTGTTTGACAAATGTTAATTTTAGGTTTTCCCTATTATTTTAGTTACAAGAAGAGAGAGAGATCAGAAGTTATTCTTCAACAGTATAAACAAAAATAAGAAGAAGAGCGAAACAAAGAAATTTCTTGACAATATCCTTATCAAACAAAGTTTTCCAAAGTTTCCAGATTGAGTGAAAACAAGCTCTATCGGGGCATGGGTTATGAAGCCATTTCTTATCTAGATTAATTAGTGCATACATGTATAAACATTGTACTGTTTTGTCATTCAACCTTTTCCCACTAACAACAAATCTGCAGCAAGCTTATAGGAAAAACTAAAGACAATCTGTTTAAATGAACTCACATGAAAGAGTATCCCTAAACTCTGTCTCCAACTATATTTCAACACAAATTTGCAAAATATTTTTTTTTTTATAGATTTTGAAGCACCAATCAAAAATTTGTATTATCCATCTTACTGTTGAAACATTGTGGGAGAATGAGTAAAGTTTAATTTATCCATAAAGTTTTCTTATCAGACTCAAAAACTATATTCAATGTCTTTTAGACACAGAATCTTTTCTTCATTTCACCCTTTTTTTATTAGGTTGTTTAGATAAAGAATTGCATCTAAAACAATTTGTAAAAGGAAGGGATTTAACTTTTAAAAGCATAACATGAAGCCACTTGAAATTAACCAAGCCATAAAAGATATATATTTGATAATCATACAAGGATTATCAGTCAAAACAGAAAGACCCTTTAGCAAATCAATTTTTGTGAGGTAAAGGAGATTGCTCAAACAAACCATTTTGCCCTTTTCCACAATGTTTTGACTATGTGTAACCCTTCTGTAAAAACATGAATATTGCAGCCAGTCAAATGTCGTCTGCTGTCAAAGCATCAGAAAGCGTCTACACATGGGAAAGTGTTAATTTTCACAAAACAGGTGGTCCAAATAATCAATGTTACATGTAGTTATTGTTCATTATATTGAGTGCTACCAGTTTTCTGTTTTGTTTGTAGCGGTTTTCATGGTTTTCAACATTTTTTCAGTTATATCACAGTGAAAGTTCACTTATTCATATCCCCTGCGTAAACAAACCGGTACAAGGCTAGTAAATGTGCCTTGCTCAAAGCACTCTTCAATGATTGCCGCTACTGTTGATCGAAAATGGGACTCCTGCCACGGCGAATTCCTACAATTTTAGGTACGCTAATGCGATTTTATATTTTGAATGTTCATACAGTCAAGTAACCCTTAGCTGATCACTTTAATGTTCAAGACGTGCTAACTAATTTATTAGAAAAAATTGTTGTGTATAAATTGGCAGGTAAGTACTTATTTAAATACACAATAAAAATGTTGCTTGTCGGGCCTCAAACTCATCCGTATCATCTGAACGCCTGATGCAAGTGTTTACGTGACCCAGTTATTTCTACCTTGTTTTGAAGAGAACATGTGTTTTTCGCGGCAACAGCTAGCGATCTTAATTATGTTAGTTATTTATTTTGACATTTAATGAAAGACAAATACATACACCTATTGAAATGTAACCAATCATTATGTCTCCCCCTGTATACAGGGGAGATATATTGTTTTTGTCCTCGGCGTCTGTCTGTCTGTCTGTCTGTCCGTCTGTCTGTCTGTCCGTCTGTCCGAAATCGTGTCCGCTCCATATCTCCAAGACGGCTTGAAGGATTTTCATGAAACTTGGGTCACATGTTCACCTCATCAAGGCGACGTGCAGAACCTGCGTCTCGACAATATAGGGTCAAGGTCAAGGTCACGCTTGAATGTCAAAGGTTTGAGGCTTTATTTCGTGTCTGCTCCATATCTCCCAGACGGCTTGAAGGATTTTCATGAAACTTGGGTCACATGTTTACCTCATCAAGGCGACGTGCAGAACCCGCGTCTCGACAATATAGGGTCAATGTCAAGGTCACGCTTGAAGGTCAAAGGTTTGAGGCTTTATTTCGTGTCCGCTCCATATCTGTCCCAAATTTATAGGTTGGAATGTTTTGAGAGATTTTGACAGATATTTGAGGGGAGACATCTGTTTTTTGCAAAAACAATTCTAGTTTTGGTTGAGTTATTGCCCTTTTTTAGCTCACCTGAGCTTTGCTCAAGGTGAGTTATTGTGATCGCCTTTTGTCCGGCGTGCGTCGTCCGTCGTGCGTCAACTTCTTCTCCTCAGTAACCAGTGGGTCAATTTGGATGAAACTTCACAGAAAGCATCCTCTCAATGACCTCACCAGAATTCCTTCAAATTTTTGGGATCCATGCAAAATTCTGGTTTCCATGGCAACGAAACCGAAAAAACTTCAAAATTCTTCTCCTCCCAAATTGGTTGGCAGATTTTCAAATAATTTTGTAGAAATGTTTCTTGGATGACCCAAAGTGAAAACTTAAAAAATCTTCAACATCTTCTCCTCAGTAACCAGTGGGTCAATTGGGATGAAACTTCACAGAGAGCATCCTCTTAATGACCTCACCACAATTCCTTCAAATTTTAGGGATCCATGCAGAATTCTGGTTTCCATGGCAACGAAACGAAAAAACTTCAAAATTCTTCTTCTCCCAAACTGGTTGGCAGATTTTCAAATAATTTTGTAGAAATGTTCCTTGGATGACCCTCTACCAGATTCCTTCAAGCCATGTTGATTGGTCAAAAAACACGGCCGCCAGGGGGGCGGGGCTATTTTGCCTTATATGGCTATAGTGAAAACTTAAAAAATCTTCTCCTCCGAAAGTGTCAGGCTGATATTCAAATGATTTTGTAGAAATGTTCCTTGGGTGACCCTCTATCAGATTCCTTCAAGCCATGTTGATTGGTCGAAAAACATGGCCGCCAGGGGGGTGGGGGCGGGGCTATTTTGCCTTATATGGCTATAGTGCAAACTTAAAAAATCTTCTTCTCCAAAAGTGTCGGCCCGATTTTCCTTGGATGACCCAATTTCAGATTCCTTCAAGCCATGTTGATTGGTCAAAAAACATGGCCGCCAGTAGGCAGGGCTATTTTGCATTATATGGCTATAGTGAAAACTTAAAAAATCTTCTCCTCCAAAAGTATCTGGCCGATTTTCAAATAATTTTGTAGAAATTTTCCTAGGGTGACCCTCTATCAGATTCCTTCAAGCCAAGTTGATTGGTCGGAAACTATGGCTGCCAGGGGGCGAGGCTTATATAGCTAAAGTGAAAAAAAAATAAAAAATCAGGTGAGCGATTCAAGGGCCATCATGGCCCTCTTGTTTAAAATTGCCATTTCATTCTTGTCCGGCCTTCATCTCACAACCCCTTTGCCACATTTCTATGAAACTTCACAGGAGTCATCGGTACAATGTCTTGTTGCGCATATTACGACGGCGTTTAATTTGACCTACTTTTGGATGAGTTATTGCCCTTTTTTAAAATAGATCACTAACTGACAAAATACAGTCAGCCAGACAAATACCCCTTGGGGGAGACATACGTTTTTCCCAAAAACAACCTCTAGTTTTCATTTGACTTTGCATGTTTACACTGAAGCGATACTAGAATAGCTAGGTAAGTTACCATTAGCGGATCGCCATTTTGCTTCCATTACTGAGTCTGAGGGGTTTTCTCAAAATTTTATTTTCGACAATTTAGCCATTCCCAAAGATGCTAGTGATTAAATCGGAAATCTATCAATACAAATCTGCAGTTAGATAAAATATAACTTGTAGTACAATAACAGCAGAAGTTTTGACAGCTAAAATGTTGCTTCAGATGACCCCCCTGATATCAGAAAGTCACGAGATCCTCTATTGCTACAAGTGATCCGTCCATGCACCAATAACTCAAACTGGTAAACAACGGTCTGTACAGCTGTTTCTGCACTAAAACTGAAAAAGTGTTTGTCAATTTAATGGAAAATTATTTTACTTGTAGACTATAAACAAAAAAGTTTCGAAACGTTGACCGTTTCTTTTATGCACTACGTTGTTTCGTTACTGATCCGTTAAGGGTAACTTGACTGTATATGTTACATCGAAATATTCGGACTAGCTACCATGCAGTCACTGTCAGAATATAAAAGTGCGGCAAATCTTTGGTGGACAGACAGGATTGTTGTATCTCTGTCAAGGGGGGACGCATGTTTGCACAGAAATCAAACGGGAAAAATGAAATTTAGACCCATAATTTACCAACCTAAGACCATCCTAGATTGGTGGTCATAACGTCAACAGAGAAACCCGGAAAGGTAACCAAAAAATGATCACACGTATGACAGATAGTCCTACATAGAAGGACATCGCATATCATATGCTCATTTTTCATTTTGTTATTATTCTGCATACGCATTTTGACAGATAATAAAACGAGCAAGCGTAAGTATAAACTATTTGGACTAGTATGAATAGTACGTGTGAAAGCTTGAGCCGAAGCACGCCTATAGGTTACCCGTACGAACACACCATACGAGATCAAAACAACGACAATTCAGTACAATCTTACTGTTTTTCACATATCAAATCTCAACCCCATAGCACTTTTTTTCGGCCATCTTGCTTCCGGTCTTACTGGACGGACAAATTATCGTAACCTATTAATTTCGTGACCGGTAAAACCCGCAGACACGATATTCGTATGTTTTGACAAATCAAAAAATACTTAGAACTAGAGGGAATAATTAAATTAAATTCCTTCTCGATAAAGGAATGAAAACAAGGAATCTGATATGTGATCATTTGCGTGTAATTGCATTAGTTTCCATCCTTAAAATCATATTTTATCAACCGGAAGTAAACACATCCAAATGTGACGTCATTGCAACGCAAGTGAATTAATTGTAATGCAAGTAATAAATAAATAACAAACGGAAAACAACAGAAATGATAGGAAAGGATAGTTTGACTCGTCACAAATGGATTTCGTTCACTGGAAGGACTTTATGAAGGGTAAGTCGACTATTCTTTGTATCCGTCATCATTAGTTCATGGATTTTGGATTTTGGCAATATAGAGAAGCAATAAACTGTTAACACTTTAAAATGATAGTAATATTTCAACGGAAGTTATCGTTCGTTACACGGACCTCAGATATTATTTTAATTGAAAAGGACGAATATTTTAGTTTCTGTATCGACATAGCTTCATTTCAAGGCAAGATATTTATTATATCAATAATTTGCTTAAAAATATAACTGTTTTGTTATTATCTGTTGAGAACCGTTCCACGATGCCTTCGTCACATCGCGTGACGTCACATCGTGTGTATTGTTTTTGTCTGTATCTGTGTTCCACGATGCTTTCGTCACATCGCGTGACGTCACATCGTGTGTATTGTTTATGTCTGTCTCTATTTAATATTTGAAGACGAAGCCGTCTCGTCAAATGTTGACCCCACTGGAGAAAATAGCTAAACTATCATATATTCGACTGTCTTGTTGTATTGACTTTAAGACGTTTATCTATATATTGCAGTAAATGTAGCAAACAAACAAAACTACAGTCAATTTCAAATTATTTGCCTCCTATTTTTTTTTTTTACATTGTAGAGTTTAACAGTTAACAGTCTATGACCTAGTCTTTGTCAAATCATGAAAGTATGACCAGAATCAGTTCACCCTGGTTTTGGGGTATACATAGGCTAGTATAAAATGTCTTAAGCCATATATCCTCCAACCTGATAGAGAGGTAAACACTGTCATGCCTTTAAATGAGTCCATTGTTTTAAAGAAATGAAGTCATATATGAGCTATCTGACAGTAAAACACATAACTTTTCTTTCAACAGGCTGAATTTCTAGTAGTTTCATCTTTTTTTTATTCAATTTTTGTTTATTGATCAAACTCAAATGAGTCCATTGTTTTAAAGGAATGATGTCATGTATGTGCATGGGCTATCAGTAAAACACATTACTTTTCTTTCAACAGGCTTAATTTCTGGTAGATTCATCCTTTTTTTATCCAAACTTTGAAAGTTTGTTTATTGATCAAACTCAAATGAGTCCATTGTTTTAAAGAAATGATTTCATATGTGGGCTATCAGTAAAACACATAATTACTTTTTTTTTCAACAGGCTGAATTTCTAGTAGATTCGTCTTTTTTTTAACCAAAATGTATTTATTGATCAAACTCAAATGAGTCAATTGTTTTAAAGAAATGATGTCATATGTGGGCTATCAGTAAAACACATTACTTTTTTTTCAACAGGCTACATTTCTAGTAGATTCATCTTTTTTTTAACCAAAATTTGTTTATTGATCAAACTCAAATGAGTCCATTGTTTTAAAGAAATGTTGTCATATGTGGGTTATCAGTAAAACACATTACTTTTCTTTCAACAGGCTGAATTAAATTTCTAGTAGTTTCATATTTTTTTTCATCCAAAATTTGTTTATTGATCAGATTGGACAAACTTGGTACTAAGAATTTCAACATTATTTTCACTATGTTATTTTAAATACTCTGCATGTATGTATTCAAACCACATTTATTCATAATTAATGTCAGTTATAAGTCACCCAGTGACCTCACATAAGTGTTCTGTCCTCTGATATAACTAAAATACCACAGAAATGTATCTGTTTTCTATGTAATTTATTGTGAATTCCATTTTTCTGTGTGAAATTGTCTTATCTATAAAATAGAAATGGTAAAATTTAAACTGACCGGTATACATTCATTGTAACAAAAAAAATCTTATACTTTAATACAATTTCACATATTTTCAAACTGCTGCTCAAAGTAAAACCTATACCTTAGTTTAATGGTAACACACCTGGTCTAACAAGAGTTCTGAGTTCAAATCTCAGCAGGTACATGTTTTGAAAGAAGCAGCTAAACTTAACAAATTATACATGAAACAATTATGTTGTGGGGAGTTGTCTTACTTAAACACTTATTACATTTTTATCCAGGCTTCTAGTGAAAATATTTTACTCCCTCAGTACCTTAATTTTCAAAAGCTTTTATAATTGAGCAATAACAATTAAAAAAAGGAACAGTTATCAACATTGATAACTCTGAGAATCTGTACATGTTCAAGGTCTGATCAGATATTTCACTATCCTTTTTTTTTCAAACGACATATTTCATATACATGTATACATAATCAGTTGTTGACACTAAGTTTGGTACTTATTAACAAATAACCTGATGCTGTTTCATGTTTTACAAATTAAAAACCAGAAAAGGAGGTAGGGTTCAAAGTGAAAATGTTGTTGAATAGGAAGATATTGTTCATAAAATGATTTTGGATCAATTACACCATTCCGACAATGTATTCAGATTAGTCTCAGACATCAAGTAATTTACATCAGGCAAGCGGCTAAACTTTACCCTTTTCAACATACATCATTATAATTGGGACTTTTGAAAATATTTTATCGGTCTGTATGCATAGTATTTTCATCTTTAAATGTCTCAAGAGTATACATTCAGCCAGATCATGCAAAGGTAGCCATTTGCCATTCATCTAGAGGTGAGAAATCAAAAGATGTATTTACGTTTCATCGTTTGATTCTTTCTTAATTCTTCTTAGGCTTGGCCTGGAAGATTGTTGTGTGGAGTATTTTGGTATTCTAAAAAGCCAGGGGAAAATGTTAGATAAACTGAAGTACCAATGAAAATAATGTTAAGCTCAAGTCATTCAATCAACCATGGTAAGAGTCAGTTTCAAATTATACGTGTGAAAGCTCGAGCCGAAGGCTCGAGCGAAGCACGCCTATAGGTTACACGTACAAACACATCATACAAGATCAAAACAACGAGAATTCAGTACAATCTTACTGTTTTTCGTATATCAAATCTCAACCCCATAGCACTTTTTTTCGGCCATCTTGCTTCCGGTGTTACTGGACGGAAAAATTACCGTAACCTATTAATTTCGTGACCGGTAAAACCCGCAAACACAATATTCGTATGTTTTGGCATATCAAAAACAACTTGGAACAAGAGGGAACAAGAGTTGTCGGAGGACAATATAGCTCGCCTATCAGGGCCATCGTATATCAGGGCCTACTTCAGAACAGTTAAAGTATTAGGTAAAGTCGCACAGTATCACCTATTGCAAGATAATACACCTTTTCAATACTTTTGACAAAAATTCTAAGTTCAACTAGAATGGAGTGCTCCCCGGAGCACGTGTGTCACGTGCCGGCGCCTTGTCAGAAAATTTTAATTTTTGATAGAAAAGGGGCAATAACTCTGATATAAAAAATATTTGGATTATCCCCCTTTTGTGAACCCATCACAAAAATTGATATAAACATTTGTCAGAAGTTTCAATCCAATCCTTTGAGCAGAAAAAAAGTAATTTGAATATTTGACAGAAAAGGGGCAATAACTCTGATATAAAAATATTTGGATTATCCCCCTTTTGTGAACCCATCATACCCATTGATATAAACATTTGTCAGAAGTTTCAATCCAATCCTTTGAGTAGATTAAATTTTTGACAGAAAAGGGCCAATAACTCTGATATAAAAATATTTGGATTATCCCCCTTTTTGTGAACCCATCATACACATTGATATAAACATTTGTCAGAAGTTTCAATCCAATCCTTTGAGTAGAAAAAAAGTTATTTGAAAATTTAAATTTTTGACAGAAAAGGGGCAATAACTCTGATATAAAATTATTTGGATTATCGCCCTTTTGTGAACCAATCACACACATTGATAAAAACATTTGTCAGAAGTTTCAATCTAATCCTTTGAGTAGAACAAAAGTTATTTGAAAACGTGACGAAAAAAGTGTGACGGACAGACAGACAGACAGACGCCGGATAAAAAAAAAAATAGACAGACAGACGTCGAATAAAAAAAAAGGTAACATTTGTCAGAAGTTTCAATCCAATCCTTCGGGTAGAAAAAAAGTTATTTGAAAATTTAATTTTTTGACAGAAAAGGGGCAATAACTCTGATATAAAATTATTTGGATTATCCCCCTTTTGTGAACCAATCACACACATTGATATAAACATTTGTCAGAAGTTTCAATCTAATCCTTTGAGTAGAAAAAAAGTTATTTGAAAACGTGACGAAAAAGTGAGATTTTTTTACAGAAAAGGGGCAATAACTCAGGGTCAGGACGGGTGTAGTGGGGTGCGTAGATGGACCAATAGTTCCTAAATGTATAAACTAAATATGAAAGCAATCAATGTCAATCAATGTCATAATAGTGAATGCAGAGTGATATGTTAAACGTTAAACGCAAACCTTAAACCTTGTAACTGAACCAAGTAGAAATGACCTTGACCTTGACCCAGGTGCAGGACGGGTGTAGTGGTGTGCGCAGATGGATGACCAATAGTTCCTAAATGTATAAACTAAATATGAAAGCAATCAATGTCATAATAGTGACTGCAGAGTGATATGTTAAACGTTAAACGCAAACATTAAACCTTGTAACTGAACCAAGTAGAAATGACCTTGACCTTGACCCAGGGTCAGAACGGGTGTAGTGGTGTGCGTAGATGGATGACCAATAGTTACTAAATGTATAAACTAAATATGAAAGCAATCAATGTCATAATAGTGAATGCAGAGTGATATGTTAAACGTTAAACGCAAACCTTAAACCTTGTAACTGAACCAAGTAGAACCAAGTAGAAATGACCTTGACCTTGACCCAGGGTCAGGACGGGTGTAGTGGTGTGCGTAGATGGATGACAAATGGTTCCTAAAGGTATAAACCCTTAAAACCCAAATGAAAACCTTAAACACAAACCTTAAACCCAAACCTTAAACGTAGGTGTCTACGCCACCGCCGACGCCGACGACGCCGGGGGTAACACATAAGCTCTCCTGTACTTCGTACTGGCGAGCTAAAAATTATATTAAATTCCTTCTCGATAAAGGAATGATAATAAGGAATCTGACACGTGATAATATCCGTGTAATTGCATTAGTTTCCATCCTTAAAATCATATTTTATCAACCGGAAGTAAACACATCCAAATGTGTCGTCATTGCAACGCAAGTGAATTCATTGTAATGCAAGTAATAAATAAATAATAAAAGGAAAACAACAGAAATGATAGGAAAGGATAGTTTGACTCGTCACAAATGGATTTCGTTCACTGGAAGGACTTTATGAAGGGTAAGTCAACTATTCTTTTGTTTCCGTCATCATTAGTTCATGGATTTTGGATTTTGGCAATATAGAGAAGCAATAAACACTTTAAAATGATACATGTAGTAATATTTCAACGGAAGTTATCGTTCGTTACACGGACCTCAGATATTATTTTAATTGAAAAGGACGAATATTTTAGTTTCTGTATCGACATAGCTTCATTTCAAGGTAAGATATTTATTATATCAATAATTAAAAATATAACTGTTTTGTTATTATCTGTTGAGAACCGTTCCACGATGCCTTCGTCACATCGCGTGACGTCACATCGTGTGTATTGTTTTTGTCTGTATCTGTGTTCCACGATGCTTTCGTCACATCGCGTGACGTCACATCGTGTGTATTGTTTATGTCTGTCTCTATTTATACCCCCAAAAAACAAAGTTTTGGGGGGGTATATAGGAGTCACTGTGTCGGTCGGTCGGTATGTCGGTCGGTCGGTCGGTCGGAAGCCATATTTTGTCCGGACCATATCTTAACAATGCAACATAGGATTTGAACGAAACTTCATAGGATGATACAACACATTGAGAGGAAGTGCGGTGTACAGGAACCATAACTCTATTTTATCTAAATACAAAGTTATTGCCCTTTGTTACTTTTTCTTATTCGTAGAGTCTTGTCCGGAGCATAACTTTAAAACTAATTGTTGGAATTTAATAAAACTTCATAGGATGATACAACACATTGAGAGGAAGTGCAGTGTATAGGAACCATAACTCTATTTAATCTAAATAAAGAGTTATTGCCCTTTGTTACTTTTCCTTGTCCGGAGAATTACTTAATAACTAACAGATGGAATCTAATAAAACTGCATACAATGGTAGAGCATAATCAGAGGAAGTGCAGTGTACAAGAACCATAACTCTAATTTACATAATTACAGAGTTATTGCCCTTTGTTACTTTTTCTTATTCGTAGAGTCTTGTCCAGAGCATAACTTTAAAACTGATTCTTGGAATTTATTAAAACTTCATAGGATGATACCACACATTGAGAGGAAGTGCAGTGTACAGGAACCATAACTCTATTTAATCTAAAAACCGAGTTATTGCCCTTTGTTACTTTTTCTTGTCCGGAGAATTACTTAATAACTAACAGATGGAATCTAATAAAACTGCATACAATGGTAGAGCATAATCAGAGGAAGTGCAGTGTACAAGAACCATAACTCTAATTTACATAATTACAGAGTTATTGCCCTTTGTTACTTTTTCTTATTCGTACAGTCTTGTCCAGAGCATAACTTTAAAACAAATTGTTGGAATTTAATTAAACTTCATAGGATGATACAACACATTGAGAGGAAGTGCGGTGTACAGGAACCATAACTCTATTTTATCTAAATACAGAGTTATTGCCCTTTGTTACTTTTTCTTGTCCGTAGAATTACTTAATAACTAATAGATGGAATCTAATAAAACTACATATAATGGTAGAGCATAATCAGAGGAAGTGCAGTGTACAAGAAACATAACTCTACTTTACATAATGACAGAGTTATTGCCGTTTGTTACTTTTTCATATTCGTAGAGTCTTGTCCGGAGCATAACTTTAAAACTAAGTGTTGGAATTTAATAAAACTTCATAGGATGATACAACACATTGAGAGAAAGTGCAGTGTACAGAAACCATAACTCTATTTAATCTAAATACAGAGTTATTGCCCTTTGTTACTTTTTCTTGTTTACAGAGTTATGGCCCTTTTGTTGGTCGGTCGTAAACCATATTTTGAGTCAAGGTGCTGTTTTGGGGGTATTTATCATCTTCAGTGATATTTCTAGTTAATATTTGAAGACGAAGCCATCTCGTCAAATGTTGACCCCACTGGAGAAAATAGCTAAACTATCATATATTCGACTGTCTTGTTGTATTGACTTTAAGACGTTTATCTATATATTGCAGTAAATGTAGCAAACAAACAAAACTACAGTCAATTTCAAATTATTTGCCTCCTCTTTTTTTTTTTTACATTGTAGAGTTTAACAGTTAACAGTCTATGGCCTAGTCTTTGTCAAATCATGAAAGTATGACCAGAATCAGTTCACCCTGGTTTTGGGGTATACATAGGCTAGTATAAAATGTCTTAAGCCATATATATCCTCCAACCTGATAGAGAGGTAAACACTGTCATGCCTTTAAATGAGTCCATTGTTTTAAAGAAATGAAGTCATATATGAGCTATCTGACAGTAAAACACATAACTTTTCTTTCAACAGGCTGAATTTCTAGTAGTTTCATCTTTTTTTTATTCAATTTTAGTTTATTGATCAAACTCAAATGAGTCCATTGTTTTAAAGGAATGATGTCATGTATGTGCATGGGCTATCAGTAAAACACATTACATTTCGTTCAACAGGCTTAATTTCTGGTAGATTCTGATCAAACTCAAATGAGTCCATTGTTTTAAAGAAATGTTGTCATATGTGGGTTATCAGTAAAACACATTACTTTTCTTTCAACAGGCTGAATTAAATTTCTAGTAGTTTCATCTTTTTTTTCATCCAAAATTTGTTTATTGATCAGATTGGACAAACTTGGTACTAAGAATTTCAACATTATTTTCACTATGTTATTTTAAATACTCTGCATGTATGTATTCAAACCACATTTATTCATAATTAATGTCAGTTATAAGTCACCCAGTGACCTCACATAAGTGTTCTGTCCTCTGATATAACTAAAATACCACAGAAATGTATCTGTTTTCTATGTAATTTATTGTGAATTCCATTTTTCTGTGTGAAATTGTCTTATCTATAAAATAGAAATGGTAAAATTTAAACTGACCGGTATACATTCATTGTAACAAAAAAAATCTTATACTTTACACAATTTCACATATTTTCAAACTGCTGCTCAAAGTAAAACCTATACCTTAGTTTAATGGTAACACACCTGGTCTAACAAGAGTTCTGAGTTCAAATCTCAGCAGGTACATGTTTTGAAAGAAGCAGCTAAACTTAACAAATTATACATGAAACAATTATGTTGTGGGGAGTTGTCTTACTTAAACACTTATTACATTTTTATCCAGGCTTCTAGTGAAAATATTTTACTCCCTCAGTACCTTAATTTTCAAAAGCTTTTATAATTGAGCAATAACAATTAAAAAAAGGAACAGTTATCAACATTGATAACTCTGAGAATCTGTACATGTTCAAGGTCTGATCAGATATTTCACTATCCTTTTTTTTCAAACGACATATTTCATATACATGTATACATAATCAGTTGTTGACACTAAGTTTGGTACTTATTAACATATAACCTGATGCTGTTTCATGTTTTACAAATTAAAAACCAGAAAAGGAGGTAGGGTTCAAAGTGAAAATGTTGTTGAATAGGAAGATATTGTTCATTTTGGATCAATTACACCATTCCAACAATGTATTCAGATTAGTCACAGACATCAAGTAATTTACATCAGGCAAGGGGCTAAACTTTCCCCTTTTCAACATACATCATTATAATTGGGACTTTTGAAAATATTTTATCCATCTGTATGCATAGTATTCTCATCTTTAAATGTCTCAAGAGTATACATTCAGCCAGATCATGCAAAGTTAGCCATTCATCTGGAGGTGAGAAATCAAAAGATGTATTTACGACTCATCGTTTGATTCTTTCTTAATTCTTCTTAGGCTTGGCCTGGAAGATTGTTGTGTGGAGTATTTTAGTATTCTAAAAAGCCAGGGGAAAATGTTAGATAAACTGAAGTACCATTGAAAATAATGTTAAGCTCAAGTCATTCAATCAACCATGGTAAGAGTCAGTTTCAAATTATATGTTTAACTATAGTTTACAAATAACTGGCATTTGTAAAAATAAATCAGAACATTCTTCAATGCCTTCTAGTGTTGTTTTCCATCAACATCCTTGGAGATGTAGTCTGTTAGGCCCCTGACCTAATAAAAAGATAAAACAGATGTATGTACAAATTTAACTTAATTTTATGCATGATAGGATTGGGGTTTTTCAATATCTTTTTCAAATTCCTTTTTGTAACTTTCTACAATTTGAGTATAGGTCATATTCTCAAAATTACCTTTAAAAAAACCCTGAATAGATAGATATATGCAGAAATGGTGCATGGTAAATGAACTGGCCTTTAGAAAGTATACACATTGTTGGAAATGCCAATAAATCCAAAGTAAATTCCGTATTTTCAAAAGACTGTTAGAAAGTTGAAAACAATGCTGGTAAAGGATAAATTGATTGTTTTAAACATGTTTAGATAGTGATTTATTGGTGCATTCCTGCTTCCTGATTCAAATGTACACTGATCAAATAGGTGAAAGTGTAGGATGAAATCAGACTTAATAGATATGTGTACATTTTTTATTGTTCACAAATGCCTATTGTTTTAATTAGTTGTTTATAAAATGCAAATAATGCAGAATGTTCTGAATCATTCATAAATCCATTTCCCACAATGTGTACAACAAGTCTGAAGCAGATGATTTTGAAAATATCATAGCATAGTATGGAAGTATGGAAACTCTATATAAATGAAAGTGTAACTATTGCATATGGTAGATCATATCGTCACGTGGCAAATTGGGCAATTGCCCAATATGATGTTTTCAAAAGTCATCTGATACAGATGCATAAATATGCATATGAAAATGGGAAAGAGTTTTCATTTTTAAATTCTCTCTTAAATTCCATACAGAGTAAAGAGGTCATGGACATAAATACAGAGATAGAAGAGTTTGTCACAATTTCTATGCCTTTAAAGCAGAAGAGGATGTCAAAACATTTACAGACCAGTAGTATTTCATCCATTATAGATCCTTCAGCTAAAGACAAGTCAAAGAGATCTGAGTTGGGAGACCGAAATGAGATGAATTGTTTTGCTTTCACACGACCTAGGCTTTGCCTATTAACATATTATGTATTACTATATAGTTTACAAATAACTGGCATTTGTAAAAATAAATCAGAACATTCTTCAATGCCTTCTAGTGTTGTTTTCCATCAACATCCTTGGAAATGTAGTCTGTTAGGCCCCTGACCTAATAAAAAAATAAAACAGATGTATGTACAAATTTATCTTAAATGCATGATAAGATTGGGGTTTTTCAATATCTTTTTCAAATTCCTTTTTGTAACTTTCTACAATTTGCCTATTAACTTGTTTCTTGTTGGGGGACTGACACTGCTTAATTAATTGTTATTGCTTTCACACGACCTAGGCTTTGCCTATTAACATATTATGACAGATAGACTAGGATTGTGTACTTACATGTATATTATCTTTTTCTTTTCTTATTTTAACATTAATTTCAATTCAGCTGTTTATGTTTCATTTTCACTTGTGATGTGGATGATTTAGTTTCGGTTTTTATGTTGTTGTTGTCACTGCTGGCTGTAACTGTATACTAGCCAGGTTGAATTTCAAAATAGCAACCCTAAAGATCCAAATAAATACGTAAGACATTAAGCCCCGCCCACTAAAAATTTGAGCCTTTTTAGGTTTTGTTATGAATATGAAACCTAGTTATTAAATGGCTGTTTTGTAAAATTAACACTGAATTTATGCTTTTTAAAATGCATATTTTTTAATTCATATGATAACATAAAAAAGGGTGTGATTTTAATTTATATTGAGCTTACCAGTTCATCTTAAAAAAGAGGGTGAACATTTTTGAGTGCGAAACAAGGACAGAAATTGAACCCCCAGAAATTAGACCGGAAGTTCGAAATATGGGAAATCCTAAATCCCAACAAAATGACAACAAATCAACTTCAACGACATATTTCGTGTTATTTAAGCAATCTAGGATGTCTGTGAAACGTATACTATTATGTTTGGTAAAAGAAACTTCATTTGATAGTCGAGATAAGGCCTGTCACACATACGGTGAGTAAAAAGTTGACAATGTCAGTTTAAAGTCGGGTTAAATGACTGATTGTTTTGGTAGAGAACAGTTTCGATGTCATTAAAAAACAAGTGGACTATTCAGTAAAAAGCTCAGTTTATGAGTAATTACAATAACAAATAAACTAGTTCATTCATGTATTTGTTTTAAAAAGTACTTACGAGATTGTTTAAAATAATCAGTTTTGATAAGTTATTGCCTGATTTTCTTCTAAAAGTTGCCAATTTGGCAACGTGACAGTGATTTTATTTCACATGAACGATTATAGATCTAAATGATTATTTATTTTCGGTTGTTTTTAAACATGAGTTTTGATTTATGATCAATGTTGAATGCGGAGTCGTGATAGCTTGGTAGAAACAATGAAGTATATCAATCCACAGTACATAAGTTGGAATTCCCGCTTGACTAGCATGCTTTTCAATGATTGACAAGAGTCATTTTGACTAAGTAATAGCGTCATTCATCTTCAATCATTGGGCTAAACAAAATTGTTGGAAGGGAGTCAGTTGTGAGCAGGTTTTTTTAGGGTGATTTTTATGGCCGGTAATCGGTCATGTTCGCAATGGCAAAAAGTATGTTTTTCCTCAATTTTTCAATAAAATTTCCCAATCAAATGTTCAAAACACATTTTTAGGGGAAAAAAAGGAAACAAAGAAGAAAATATAAACAAAATTGTTATTTCCCTTACATGCAGGCGTCTATTCACAAAGATATACAATCCAGGTTTAATATCCAGGTACCATATAGAAGCATATTATTTATGAAAAAGTTCCCAATTTTACTTAAAAAGACCCAAACAGAATTCACAATTCCATGAGTATAGGTCATATTCTCAAAATTACCTTTAAAAAAACCCTGAATAGAGAGATATATGCAGAAATGGTGCATGGTAAATGAACTGGCCTATAGAAAGTATACACATTGTTGGAAATGCCAATAAAATCCAAAGTAAATTCCGTATTTTCAAAAGACTGTTAGAAAGTTGAAAACAATGCTGGTAAAGGATAAATTGATTGTTTTAAACATGTTTAGATAGTGATTTATTGGTGCATTCCTGCTTCCTGATTCAAATGTACACTGATCAAATAGGTGAAAGTGTAGGATGAAATCAGACTTAATAGATATGTGTACATTTTTTATTGTTCACAAATGCCTATTGTTTTAATTAGTTGTTTATAAAATGCAAATAATGCAGAATGTTCTGAATCATTCATAAATCCATTTCCCACAATGTGTACAACAAGTCTGAAGCAGATGATTTTGAAAATATCATAGCATAGTATGGAAGTATGGAAACTCTATATAAATGAAAGTGTAACTATTGCATATGGTAGATCATATCGTCACGTGGCAAATTGGGCAATTGCCCAATATGATGTTTTCAAAAGTCATCTGATACAGATGCATAAATATGCATATGAAAATGGGAAAGAGTTTTCATTTTTAAATTCTCTCTTAAATTCCATACAGAGTAAAGAGGTCATGGACATAAATACAGAGATAGAAGAGTTTGTCACAATTTCTATGCCTTTAAAGCAGAAGAGGATGTCAAAACATTTACAGACCAGTAGTATTTCATCCATTATAGATCCTTCAGCTAAAGACAAGTCAAAGAGATCTGAGTTGGGAGACCGAAATGATCTTATTCTTCCAGTTAAAAAGAGAAAAGTGAATACAGTGAAGAAACAAAGAACCAAAAACACAGCAGTGTCACAAAAACAATGTAAGCTTGATTTTCCCCCGTGCAAAGTGTGCTATGGAAAAGGATCTGGGCTGCATTACGGTGTTAACAGCTGTGAGTCTTGCAAGTCATTTTTTCGACGCTGCTTGACAAGGAAGGAGGAATATAAATGTTTGAAGTACAATGACTGCCCAGTCACTTCTCAGGCTAGAGGAAATTGTTCTGGTTGTCGGTATAGGCGTTGTATGGAAGTTGGCATGTCTAAAGACAATGCCTGTTTGGGTAGGTATACCCTGTCTCGAAGAACACAGACGATAATGGAGGCTAAAGGAGAGAAAGTCGATGATTCTGAGCAGGCTCAACAATCAGAGTTCTCTCCCTTTGATTCATCCATTATTCAAAGTCCGGAATATCTAAGAAATGAGGGAAATGATTCATCACCCGATTTAAACAAAACTGTCTATTTGGATTCTGGGAACTCTAAACATGGCATGTCTTTAGTGGAGGTTGAAATTGGAAACGGTCCAGGAGTTAAAGTGCAATTAATTACCGATGACTTTACGGGCAGTATTATAGCAGAGCTAACTCTGGTTGAAAACCTTGTGGCAGCAATGGAGCAGATAAAACCATTTGGAAACATTGTAACAGAGGAACAGATTAAGGCTAAACTTTTAGAAGATTATGAAAGTTATACGGCTAAATCTCAGATGTTTGGAAACATGAAGCCTGTTCCACAGGATGAATATTTCACACTGTTAGAATCCACGGGTATCGATATTGATGGGCGACAGGAATTTTTGAGACAGTCAGCTCTCTCATGTCAGCCTGTGCTCCATAGTTATATCGCGTTTGCCAATGTTGTGCCCGGCTTCTCCTGTTTATCCCTTGAAGATCAATGTAGTCTTTTAAAAACATCTCATTTTGAAGTATTTTTGGTGTTAACCTACAAGGGCTATGACCCACACCTTCAAATGATATTGACAGAAACTGGGCGGGCGTACCATATAGATCAGGCTGCAGATATCTTCTACTCAAGGAATCTCATCAACGCAATTTTTGATGTGTGCAAAAAAATTCAAGCTCTTTGTCTCACCAAAGAAGAAACAGCTTTCTTACTTGCAATTGCAGTGACATTTGGAGATTGATGTCAGTTAGAGGATGCATCGAAGGTGGAAGAAATTCAGTTAAAGATTGTGAGCCTCTTTCGTTCATATTTAAAACGAGTGAGATGTCATGAAGCATCCAAATTCTTCACAAAGGTCGTTGATTGTTTTATAGTGATGCGTGAAGTGGGGGATAAGTATTTAAAGGAATATGGTGTGATATGTCAAGATAAACTTGTCCAGAAGGAAGCACCAATCTGGCTGGCCTACATTAACGCAAATACAGTCAGAAAAGCAAATCAGAATACTACGCCAGAAACAGATATGGCTCCTGGCACTTCAGTAACGGTTCAAACAGATTCAATCCAAGTTACATCAAGGGAAGCTGCCGTGTAAACAAAGTCAGAGGCTTAGCCCTTTCCCACATACAACAAAGCTGCAGCAGACGACTTTGAAATTATCAAGGTCAAATTATACAAAATATCTATAAAAGAAAGTATCATTATTGAAAGAGTTGAAATCATTGTGGCAAAAGGAGAAATTGCTTTATTGAAAAGAGTTGAAATCATTGTGGCAAAGGGAGGACTCTCTCATCATGAGCAATTTCGCTTTTTGCCACAATTATCTCCAAATTCGTCTGCTGCAGAGGCGTCAGAAAGCGTCTATATGTGGGAAAGGGTTAAATAAGGCAGATTAAACTGGTCTCTATCAAGCAATATATCTCTTCTTCAACAATTATACCCTGTATGGTTTGTATGCAGAAGAACCATCACCATTGGGTTGAAGGTCAAATGAGCTAGTCCATGGCTGGCATTTCTGAACAGATCAACCTCTCCATCTGCTTTGTCTTACCAGAAGCTTCTAACAAGCTTATGTGTGTAAAACGTGAAATATCTAGATCTTATATCAGACTGTGCAGATGCACGGACTGATCTGAATCTACATTGTTCACAAAAACCAACCTTTTCCCATGGACAGGCCCCCAAATGTGAAAATTAGAACAAGAGAAGCGTGCACTCTGAATGTAAACATAGCAACTCTGGATGTTTTCAATGTTGAAAAATCCCACTACATTAGTAGGTAAAAATAAAATCCTATTTTAGCATTTTGAATGTATGTTATTTTTCATATATTTTGGATCAAGCTGTATGGTTTATTAACCTTTTCCCTCAAATAAGCGAGCAATTTCACCTTTTGTCACCATATTTTCAACTCAATTCAATTATTGTACTTTCATTTAAAAAGAGTTTCCAATTTTTTTGGGTGTTTTTTTGTGTTTTCAAAGTCGTCTGCTGTAAATTTGTTGTTTGGGGAAAGGGTTAAAAACATCCATTGAAGGAGATTTTCCATATTTCTTTCTGTGAAGATGTTTTCAGAGTCGTCTGCTACAGATCTGTTGTTTGTGGTAAAGGGTAAACCCATTACTTCACATAAATGACGAAACATTACAATAAAAGGTGAAATTGCTCAAAGCTTTTATTGAAATATTTTCAACTCTTTATCAATATAATTCTTTCAGTTTTCTAGATTGGTGAAATTGTTCTTCTAATGATGGTAAAGCAGACGACCTATAAAAAGCCATGTGAAGTAATCGGTTAAAAGGTTGTGTGAGGATTTGCAGGAATCATATAGGCATCTGTAGAGTCTTCTATTTTGAAAACACCGGAGCAATAACCCTTTCCCTCATACGACAATTCTGCAGCAGATGACTGAACATATTTTGTCAAAAAATAGAAAATCTCTATAATTGAATGGATAACCTATGATTAAAAGTGGAAAATATTGTGGAAAAACTGAAAAGGAGAAATTGTTCGTTTTGAGCAATTTCTTCTTATGTCAAGTGCTATGTTTTGGAGTCCTCTCCCCTGATTTAAGATGGGCACGGAAAAAACTCTGTCAGCAAAAATACTAAATAAAGTGAAATAAAACAATACAGAGCGTGTAAATAAATATTGGACTAGGATTGTGAGGATTGTGAATACGAGGTAAATCAAATTACGTACTCTCGGGGAAACCAATTATTTGAAAAGTGATGAAAATTGACGTTTTCGCAATGGCTGAATGTTTGTAGAGCGTTAAAGGCGACGCCATTTTGAGCCACGATATACATTGCTATATAACATATGTTGACATCATGAACTTAAAAGCAGACGGGTCATCGAACATTTTTTGAAAAGTATACTGCAGAAAAAAAAAAAAGAATGCAATCCAGTAAAAATAAAACAGCAATAGCGAAATCAAAACATCAACAGCCAGATTCCGATAACGAAGAAGAAAAAAAACGTAAAAGGGAGCTTAGTAGCATAAGCAGCCAAAGCGAACTTGATTCTAGCATCAAAGAAACTGATAGTAAATCTAGAGCAGACAAACAAAAGAAAAAGAAAACAAAGAGTAGTGAAGTCAATTCAACAAAGCTCGACATGGAGTTTTTGAAAAGTGAACTCAGTGCAATAAATAGAAAACTGGAAGACGTGGTTACAAAAGACGACAGCTTTTTGAAGACAATGATCAGAGAAACCATCAGTGAAATGAAGGAAGAAATTATGACATCAATTGAGAAGAGAATTGATGTTCTAGAAAGTACACTGTATGAAAAACAGCTAGAGAATGATAGTTTGAAAAAGTCTGTCACTAAACTAACGGAGCAGATAGAAGAAATAAAGAATGAAAACCAACAGCTGGTCAGAAACACAGATAAGAAACTAGCCGACAAAGATGTATCAATAAACAATCTAGAGCAATACAGCAGACGCAATAATGTACGTATTGATGGCATACCGGACACTCAGCATGAGTCTGCGGAAGAAACAATAAAGAAGGTGACAGATACAATGAACGAAAAGATACCTAACCTCAGCCTGTCAGAATATGATTTTGACATTGCCCATCGGCTAGGTGAGTATAAAGCCGACAGAAATCGGAGCATAATCGTGAAATTCCAGTCCCGTGTGAAAAAGATGCAGATAATCAGAAAAAAGAAAACATTGAAGAATGATACACTATATGTAAGCGAAGATCTAACTAAGCTAAATTATAGTGTTTTCACAAGCGTGCGTGTCAAACAAAAAGATATAGTTACGTCGGCATGGACGCGTGACGGTACGATCTTTTATAAAGACGTCAATGGTGCAGTTAACGAAGTCACACCTAAATACTTTGACTACTGGTTGAACCTAGACTGGCCCAGTCAGTGACAAACTTTGTCGCCTTTTCTTTTTCAGGGAGTGTAATTAAATCACGCGTTGTTCAAAGCGGACACTGGTTTATGTATATATAACACCGACTAAATCACGTGCAGAACTGCTCTACTACATCTACAGTTTACTAGATTGATTGACACACTATGAATAGCCCTAGATACATAGGGACTTTCTAGTATTTTGTTAAACTTAGTTTATAAATATGTGTTAAACATTTAACATTTAAACGGAGGTTGAATATTAAAGTACATGTAATTGCTTAACCATTATATAAGAGTTACATATTGTACTCTTTAGTTCTTAATGATAATTTGCATAAGACTACAAGTGCCTATTTTCGTTTTCAAATATACAGGTTTATATATCTACTTTTCCGACACAATATGCTATAACATTTCAAATATGAAATATTGTATACGACCGACTGTGTAATGTTGCACGTATACCGACCACTCTGCCAAAAATTATTAGTCTAGCAGTCGAACTATAGGGTAGACCTTTTTGGTCGTATTATATAGTTTATGCTAGAATACTGAAATAGAATACATAGAATAAGCAATTGAGGGAGAGTGAAACTTGTAAATATTTTTTGGGTTGACTTTATTTTGGTTTACGCTTGTGTAGTTCACATTATACCATGGTTAAATACTTGAGTACAAGAAGCACTCTAAATATTTAACGTATATATTTACTCTTATTTAACATTTGAATAGGAAAACATGAGTCCGTTTTTGTTTTTGTGATATTTAAATCATTAGAAAAACATGACTTTGAAAGGTTAGATTATACGGAATTCAGTAATATTTAATCGGACCCAAATGCTGTTGTGGTAATTAATGGCTAGCCCGTCTAACATCTTTGCTATTATGAATACATCTTTTTTATCACAAGAACGCTCACTCTGGTCAAGAAACATTTATTTTAAACTAGAATTTTCAATATTGTAGTATGTCTGAATTAAAGATCTTATCTATGAACGTCCGGGGTTTGTGCCAAAATCTTAAAAGAAAACAAGTATTTCAATGGTTAAAAAATCAAAATGCAGATATATTCTTTTTGCAAGAAACTCACTTAACTGAAACTTTAAATAGTCAACTAAAACATGAATGGGGAGATGAATGTGTGCTTAATGGTAACTTTCGAAACAAGGAAGGTACAGCAATCTTATTAAACCCACGAAGCAACATAGTTGTAGAAAACCACTATCTAATAGTCCAAAACAGAATTCACGCGGTTGATATCAGTATTAACGATTCAATATTAACACTTATAAACATATATGGACCGAATGCTGATGAGAACTCAGCTTTTGAGAAACTTGAATCATTTTTACAAAAACATACCAATATACAATTCATTATCGGAGGAGACTTTAATACCATTCTTAATACACAAATTGACAAAAAGAACGGACTAAAAGACTCGCATTCAAAATGTAGAAAATCATTACAGTCATTAATTGAAACACATTCCCTGTCAGATATATGGCGCGTCAAACATCCAAATACAAAACGGTTCACTTGGCATAGCTCGACTAAACCAATTATCTTCAGTCGTCTAGACTATTTTCTAATATCAAATTCCTTAATGAATTCTGTGAAAAGTACTAACATTTATACAGGTTATAAAACTGATCACTCTTGTATTTCTATCACGATAGATTTTACAAAGAGCACAAAAGGACCAGGATATTTTAAACTTAATAACAGTCTTATCTTAAACAACGAGTATCAAAACTCCATTAGGAAATGCATAAAAGACACCGTAGAAATAAACAATAACACTAATCCTAATATATTGTGGGAAATAATAAAAGGGAACATAAGGAATGAAACCATCAAATTTGCATCCTATCAAAAAAGAAGAGAAACAGTAGAAGAAAAGACATTAATAAATAAATTAAATGCTCTTGAGAAACAAATATCAATCAACAACAATCAATTAGAAATGGAACATATGAAAAATGAACTCAATGAAATTACAACAAAGCTAGGTGTCATACAGGATAAACATATCAATGGACTTTTAATACGATCTAAAGCTATACAAATTGAAAACACTGACAAAAATACTAAATACTTCGCAAATATTGAAAAAAGAAATTTTGATACAAAAACAATAAAACGACTTATAATAAATGGAGCCGAAATTAATAATCAGAAAGATATATTAAATGCAGAAAAAAACTATTATGAAAAGCTTTATAAGAAACGAATCGAACCTGAGAATGATTTTTTTTCCTTTTTTGATATCCCTATAACAAAACTTACTGAAGAACAAAAAAATGAAATGGGAGGCATAATTACGGAAAGAGAAGCTCAGACATCACTTAAGGAGATGAACAATTGCAAAAGTCCAGGATCTGACGGAATAACTGTAGAATTTTATAAAATATTTTGGAATGATTTAAAACAATACTATCTTGATTCAATTAATTACTCATACGCACATGGCTCTCTTACTGAACTTCAGCGACAGAGCGTTATTACCCTTCTTCCAAAACATAATAAAGATACTACTATGTTATCGAATTGGCGACCCATCAGCTTACTTAATGTCGATTACAAATTAGCATCAAAGACAATCGCAAACAGAATAAAAAAGCACATAAAATCTATAATACATGAAACACAAACAGGATTTATAAAAGGTAGATTTATTGGTGAAAATGTAAGATTAATATTTGACACTATTGACTATCTAAATAAAACAGATCAAGATGGCATACTAATCTTTTCAGATTTTGAAAAAGCATTTGATAGCCTATCCCATAGTTTTCTGATAAAATGTCTTAAACATTTTAATTTCAGTACAAGTCTTATACAATGGATTGAATTATTTTACAATAATATAACAAGCGTTATCATTAACAATGGATATTTTTCCAACTCATTCGAAATTGAGCGTGGTGTCAGACAAGGTTGTCCTCTGTCCTCATACTTATTCATTATATGTATTGAATTATTATCAAATGCAGTAAAACACAATAAAGACATAAAGGGTATAATTATAAATGATACTGAAATCAAGCAAACTATGTTTGCAGATGACGCGACTTTTATTACAGATGGCACTGAGCAATCTTGTAATGCTTTAATAGAAACAATAGATAATGTTGGCACAATCTCTGGATTAAAACTAAATGCAAACAAAACCACAGTACTAAGAGTAGGTTCACTAAAGTATACGGATATTGTCTACAAAAAAAGAAAAAAAATGATTTGGACATCTGAATCTGCAAAGGCCCTTGGGATGTTATTCACAAATTCAACAAAAGATAATATACATCTGAACTATTTAAATAAAATAAAAGAATTTTACACTTGTTTAAATAACTGGAAAAAAAGGAAATTATCAATAATGGGTAAAATAACAGTAATTAAAACTTTTGCATTGCCTAAACTTGTTTATCCATTTACAGTCCTACCTAATCCTTCTAACGAAATTTTAAAGGAAATTGAATCCGAAATGTATAAATTTATTTGGAACAATAAACCGGATAAAATAAAAAGAAATAAACTTAAACAAAGCTATATCAATGGTGGATTAAAGATGGTTGATTTGACATTATTCCTAAGATCTATTAAAGCAAGTTGGGTCAAACGACTGCTTTTGAATAACAACATCAGTTGGAAAAGTTTTATGGGAATGCAACTAAAACCATATGGAGGTAATCTGGTGTTTCAATGTACGCCGAATAAAAAAGATGTTGAATATATATGTCAAACAAACCTATTTCTATTAGATGTCATGCAGGCATGGTTCGATATTAAACAGATATCAGACAAAGAATACTTTGGAAAATCAATTATATGGAATAACCAGAATATTAAAATAGACAAAAGAATAGTATACTATAAAGAATGGCACAACAAAGGAGTCACATTTCTAGAACACTTATTTGATTATAGAACGAACAGATTTTATACATTCGAAGAATTTAAACAATTATACAATATCAGCCACCAAGACTTCTTTAAATACTTTCAACTAATCTCACATATATCAAAAACTTATAAACAGTCAATTATCGATGAAGGTATCATATACAATAGAGACACGTGTCTATATGATATTATCTTAAAATCAAATTATGTGAATAAATTCTTGTATAATATACAACTTAACACAAATATACATAAAACCCAAATTCATTCGTCTCAAAATAAATGGGAATTGATATTTCAAAAACAACTTAACTGGAAAACATTAAACATAATCCCATTTCAAACAACATGTGACAACTACCTACGAAGTTTCCAATATAAAATAATTACAAGAATTATACCAACAAATACGCTTCTCTATAAACAGAAACTAACAAACTCAAACCTATGCGATTTCTGCAGCATGCATTATGAAACGATAGAACACTTATTCTGGGAATGCCCCCTTGTTACAAAACTATGGTATGAAGTTGCAAATTACATGAAACAAAAACAATTACCAATACAATTTACGTTGCAAATTATTCTGTTTGGTATACCACTAAACAATAACCAAGGCGTCTGCATAAACTACATCATTATTCTAGTGAAGTATTTTATATTTAGTATGAAATATAAACAAAAACAACCAACATTTAATCATTTCATCCGTTATTTTGAACACAGACTAGTTCTGGAAAAACAAATTGCTCTTAATAACGATAGAATCCAAACTTTTATAGATACCTGGATCATTTTTTTGGAATACTAAAATATTCTACATAATTAACGTATGTGAATTGGCAAGAGTGTTCGCGTTTTCTTATTTCGTTACCATCTTTATCCCCTATTTTCTTGGTTTCTTTATTAAGTCTTTTATTTTAAATAATTCAAATTATCTATAAAACACATGGGGAGAAAAAACAAGAAAAAACAATGATATTTATCAACATGAAAGTATGAATTTATGTATGTTTCTGCATTATATGCATATATGAAAGTTTAACCATGTAAATATCATGAAGAAATAAATGATAAAAAAAGTGCTATGTTTTCAAAAAGCTGTCTGCTGTAGAGGCGGCAGAAAGTGTCAATATGAGGGAAAGGGTTAAAATGGGACATGTAAACATTGCTGGCAATTGATTGCAGAATTTGAACAATTTTAATCCTTTTTCTCAACACTAAATTTGAAAATAGCTGCAGAGGTGTCAAAAGTTGTCTATATCAGGGAAAGGGTAGAATGATATATTAAACCCTTTCCCACATAAAACAATTTTGAAAACTTATTGGCAAAAACTTGAAAAATCTCCATAAATAAGTGTTAATTTATTGCTTGTTTTGAGCAATTTCTCCTTTTGTCACAAGGTTTTCAAAAGTCCCCTGCTGCAGAGGCATCAGAAAGCGTCTAAAGGTGGGAAACGGTTAAAGAGAAGGTCAAGCATCATTGGTGAGGTTCTGAGGTTCATATAATTACCTGTCTTGTATTTATGTAAGAGATGGGTTCTTATAATTTTTTACTCATCTATATTTCCATTTATAACCATAGCCCGCATAGGACATATCTGTAGCAGATCTAGGCGAGAATAATGAAAAGATCTCCATCAATAAGTCATTGAATAGAGTTGAAACCAATGTGGCAAAAGGAGAAATTGTTTATTACATGTATGAGCAATTTCTCTTTTTGCTACAATGTTTTCATATGTCACCTGTTACAGGTGCATTAATTAAAATGTGTCTTTTTACTCAAAGGGGTTAATTAAACATGCATTTATGAACTGTTTCTTGAAAACATTTTGATATTAGGTTTTATTTGTGTACATAAAATTGTGTCAAACCTTTGCTTTTATGGGGTCAATGGGTTGAGTAACTACTTGTTTTACAAGTTTATACATATTTTTTTTATTTCTGAATGTCTTATCTCTTTGACTTTTGATAATATTCTGGAAAAAGGAGAACTTGCCCATTTGAACAATTACTCCTTTTCTCATGTTTTCAACTCGATCAAAATTAATTCAAAATTAATTTTAAAACAATATTTCTGAAATCAAACCTTTTACTATTATTATTTAAACATACATTAGACATGTTATGTATCAATCAAATTTATTATTATCAATTAGTTTTATTTACAAGGATTGAGGATATTCAATATCAATGAGGGGCGTTCAAGAATAACACAGACAGACGTTTTTTCTCTCGGAAACAGCACAACTATGCAGCAGATTGCATTGAAACCTGTGCTAAAGACCACCTTTGTATAGCAATTCCCTGTCTTTAGAATCAACACTTTTAATTTCCAAATTACTCATTTCCTTCTCAAATAACCCTATTTAAAGACCACCTGTGAACAGAGACCATATTGTTCTCTTCCCATGGGTGGTCTTTTAGCACAGGTTGGACTGTACTTATAGAACATTTATACAAAATTAAGTAATATCTTTATAATGCTTAAACAATTTTGTAAACAATTTTTTTTGTGTATGTTTTCAAGTCGGCTGCTGCATATGTGTCTGCACGTGGAAAAGGGTTATTAACCCTTTTCCTCATATAGACGCTTTCTGACGCCTCTGCAGCATACGGCTTTTTGAAAACATAGTGACAAAAGAAGAAATTGCTCAAAACGAGCAATTTCTCCTTTTGCCACAATGTTTTCCACTTTTAGTCATAGGTTATCCATTCAATTATAGAGATTTTCTATTTTTTGACAAAATATGTTCAAAGTCGTCTGCTGCAGAATTGTCGTATGAGGGAAAGGGTTAAAGTCATAATAAAAGTAAACAGTATAAAAGTTTGCTTTCTTTTTTTCTGATAAAAAGAAAAATACTTTATAATCAGCAGTTTATGTGTATTTATATATATGGGATTCATATAGATCTAGTTGGAGACACTATTCTTTGTATTTTAACACATTTAAAAGAAATGGACTGAAACTAAAAATTATCTAATAATTAGAAAATATTTTTAGAAATTTATCCCTTTCTCCAACTGTTTTTTGTCCACTCATAATTCTTTTTTCATTCAACAGATTTTCCAATTTAGTTACTGGCCGAAGACTTTCTTGAATTAAGAACTACATTTATTATTCACCATATCAGATTTTTCTTAATTATCAATCACCTCCTCATTGTAGAGTGTGCGGGAGGTCGTGGGTTCGCTCCCCAGTAGGGTCATACCAAAGACTTTAAAAAATGGTAGTGATGGCTGCCCTCATTGGTGCTCAGGGTTGCTGAGTTAGCATTAATTACGACTGACTGCATGATTGGTGATAAATGGACCAGTAGTACTGGTAACTTATCCAGGAAATACGGTGATATAACTGAACAAATTAGTGAAAGCGGGGTTAAACACCAAATAATCAATCAATCAATTAATTATCAATCATTATTTTATAAATGAATATTGAACCTTACGCAAAATAATTGTGTCATTAGTGGGTTTAGTGTCCACAACATTGGATTGTTTGGGTCAGTCTCCTTATCTATTATATGCCTCTGCTAGTAATCCTACGATATATTGTATGGCCCTTTCCCACATTCAACAAACCTGCAGTAGACGACTTTGAAATCACATAATATGTAAACTTGAAAAAATATCTAAAAAGGAAAGTAGGATTATTGGATAAGAGTTGAAAAAACATTTTGACAAAAGGAGAAATTGCTCATCATGAGCAATTCCTCATTTTGTCCCAATGTTTTCAAAAAGGCGTCTGCTGCAGAGATGTCAGAAACCGTCTGTTTGAAGGAAAGGGTCAAAGAAGATCAGAGTAAAGGAAAAAAAATCTGTCTAATTCCAGGGACATGATGGCATTGACAATAAATTGGTGTGGAGAATAATCCTATTAAAGATCAGTAATTTGTGATCATTCAGAGGTGGTGATTATCAGAAAGACTCGAGGACGACCAAGTTCCCAAGATGTTCTCACGAATCACAAAGTCACGCAAGTCAGAGAACTATGAGGATTTGGAAGGTGAAGATCAAGTGGAGATGGACATCACGGACCAGACAATGAGGCGGTATGCAGCTGGTTCCAATGATGATCGTGATACCGGCCAGGTAGCGATACCACCCACTGATATTATTCCAGAAGGTATGTTTACCCTTTCCCACTTACAACAAATCTGCAGCAGACGACTTTGAAATTGAATGGGCTTAAATATGGAAATTCTCTACAAATGAAAGAACAATTTTTGAATAAAGTTCATAAAATTGTGGCAAAATGAGAAATTGCATAAAACAGTTTATCCTTTCTGCACAATGTTTTCAAAGTCGTCTGCTGCAGAGACATCAGAATGCATCTGTATGTGGATTACTGAGAAAAAGCAGTGGATGATGTCCTGTTAGACCCTTTCACACATACAACAAATCAGCAGCAGATGACTTTAAAAATATCTCAGCAAAAACACGGAAACTCTATGTACATGTATATGAAGGTTTAACTACTATAACAGTTTGAAAACGTTGTGGCAAAATGCTGCAGAGACGTCCGAAAACTTCTATATGTGGTAAAGTGTTAAAACAGTGACTTTCATCAAGAGACAATTTTCACTGTTTACTCTGTTGTTAACCTACCTCTGCAAGTTGTTAAGTTAAAAGATGAAATAAATAAAACAACAATTGATTGTTTACTTTTGGTGCTGATTCTGTGAAAATAAATCTTCAACTCTTAACTTTGTAATAGGGTCACTTTTGTGGTGACTTGGTGAAAAGAGTTCACCTTGTAAAAAAAAACAAGCTCAATATGCCATATTGGTCAACAAATTTGTGATCTCATTTACCACATGTGCTTTTTATACAGTGAAAGTTTATTCTTGAAAAGGACTGTTCTGTTTTGGAAAATCTTTGGAAAGAAATTAATTTGAATCAAAATACAGAAAGATGGTCAGTAAGATAAGCATATGAAATAGGTATCCCTCAACTCCACGAATTGAGGGATATCTATAAATCAAACTAAAATTTGTACAATAAAGACTATCAAGAAGAATTCGTTTCCATCATGACAACCAACTCCCATGAAAAACAGTAGATTGTTCCTTCGTTAATGTTCAACTAATAAATGATTCTTCCAATTTTGTTAGAGGCAACACAAAGTGTCTGTATGTGGGAAAGGGTTAAAACAGATGACTACAAAATGTAAAGAGTTCGAGAGCAGGTTACATGAATCTGGGCTGGAGTCCCAGTCGATTCACACCAAGACTTCATAAACTGGTGGTAACATCCTTATTAGGCAATGCCACTCAGGATTGCATGCAGAGCTCTAGATAAGGGGTATTTTCATGTTCTTAAATCCGTATTTGATACTTACACCCTATGTTGTGGGTACACTATAGGGTTTGGTTGAGTCATAAACGAGTTACAGTGGGGGAAAGACCAGTTTACTCCCCCTTATCTAGTCCTCTAATTGCAGGGGTGAAATAACAAAGATTGAAATACCAGAATGAAGAATGAAATACTTAAAAACTCAACTAGTAATTGAAAAGAGAAAAACACCAGCTCATTTTGGGAAATTTCTCTTTTCCAGACATTGTCACCCAACAATTTTCTAATTTTCACACAATCAAGTGCTGCAAATGTGCAAGATGTGTTTGCATGTGGGGTAACACTTTCTCATGGACAGATGATTTCTGACACCTATAGAAGATAGATTTTGAAAACATTGTGGAAAAAAGAGAACAATTTCTATCTTTGCCATAATGTTTTCAACTCTATTCACTGATTAAACTTTCAATTATCAAGGTTTACCATATTTTTAATCAGATTTTTTAAAAGTTGTTTTCTGCAGAGTTGTTGTATGTGGGAAAGGGGTTAATATGTTGTCACCCTGTCTTTAGTTTCCTTGCCATTCTGTCCTTCAATAGTGACATTAGCAAAATATAGTTAGAATTTTGCAACACTTTACATGCTCTATTTGTCTATTTATACAATAGAATTCTTGTCCCATTTTTAGCTTGACTATTCGAAGAATATGGAGAGCTATTAATTACAGTCACTTGTGCGTCGGCGTTGCAACTTTGGTTAAAGGCTTTTTCTCACAAACCACAAATGCTATTGCTTTGAGACTTCACACACTTATTGGACATCATCAAATGACCTTGCAGGACAATTCCCAAAACTCTATATCAGATTTTGACACAATCATGTCCCTTTTTGGACTTAAACATTTTGGTTTAAGTTTTGCATGCAAGGCTTTCTCTCACAAACCACAGATACTATTGCTTTGAAACTTAACACACTTATTGGACATCATCAAATGACCTTGCAGGACAAGTTCCAAAACTCTACATCAGAATCTGACACAGTTATGGCCCTTTTTGGACTTAGAAACTTTGGTTAAAGTTTTGCATGCAAGATACTATCATGGACATATCTCAGTAATCACTAATGATATTGACTTGAAACTTCATTCATGTCTCCTGGGTGTCAGACAGTCAAGTTAGGTAACTCTTGTATGAATTAAGTACAAATTATGGCCCTTGTTTGACTTTGAAAATTTGGTTAAGTTTTGCATGCATGGTACTATCATGCACATGTATATCTCATGGATTGATTTAAAACTTCAATATAGTCTTTAAAGATATCACACAATCAGGTAAGGTAACTCCTGACTGAATTTATTATAAATAATGGCCCTTGTTGAAGTTAGAAATTTGGGTTAAAGTTTTGTATGCAATGCCTTTTCTCACAAACAGCAGATGCTATTCAAACAAGACTTATCCAACATGATTTATAGTACAATACTAGCAAGACACTATCCCAGTAACAACTGTTGACTATATTGCCAAATAGTCGAGCATGCTGTCTTGCGGACAGCTCTTGTTTATTGATAAACTCTAAACATCAAACTTTCATTTCCACGCAATCACTGTCTTCTGGTTTGACTGCTGCTTACCAAATATCATTGGAAGATAGTTTTGAAAGAAAATTAGCCTAGGAATAATTTGGGGGTCGTTTTGGTCAAGGACACTTTTACTTAAAATAGATCCCATGTGTTATGGTCACAGTTGAAGATGTGGCTTTGTGGCTTTTGCCACATTTTTGTATTTCATTACATCAGTTTTGTACCATGGGATAAAGAATATTTAGGTCAGAGAGCTGATAGACTATTATGTTTGGCACATTTATCAATATTTGCAGAACAATTTTCCTGTCTGTTTTTGGCAGGGGTTTTATTGGTGTAAACGACTCTGGGGTCTTTGCTATTTATTGGTTATCCCCGATAATTGGCTTATAGTTTGGCATAATGGCTGTTTTTTCAAGCTCTTCTTTGTTATGTGACAATAGATAGGAAACATTATTGAGAATAATAGGGCTGTAAAACCCTTTTCCAATTCACAGTCACACTTTAACGTATCTACAGCAGACAATTTTTGAAATCATTGTGGCAGAAAGAGAAATGGCTCATGATGAGCAAATTCTTCTTTTTGCTACATGTTTTCAAAAATTATGCCCCCCTTTAACACTTTCCCACATACAGCAAATCTAGAGCAGACGACTTTGAAAACATGGTGACAAAAACCTTAAAAATCTCCATAAAAGATAGCCTAATTGTTAAATAAAGTTGAAAACATTGTGGCCAAAGGGGATATTGCTTATCATGAGCAATTTCACCTTTGGCCATGATGTTTTCAAAAGTTGCCTGCTGCTATTGCGTTGAATGCGTCTGCAGGTGGGAAAGGGTAAAAGAAAAGGGGCTATTTGCACATGTCTGACGGTAGACAAAAAAAAGCTCGTCCGATTGGTAACTGGATAATGCTTTGGACCTACAGTACTCTTACTAGCCATATCGCTTTAGTCACTCGAGAGTTATCGCCCTTTAATTATAGAAATTACCTAAAATCGGTCTTGTCCGCTCAATTTCTTTAGTCCAATCACTACCAAATTTGGTCAAAATGTGTATTGGCATAATATCTTGAACAAGTTCGATAACCAGCCATATCGCTGCTGTCACGCAAGAGCTATTGCCCTTTAATTATAGAAATTACCTAAAATCGGTGTTGTCCGATCAATAACTTTTGAACCCTTTATCCAATCATCACTAAATTTAGTCAGAATGTGTATGGGCATAGTATCTCAGACAAGTTTAATAACCAGCCATATTGCTCTTGTCACTCGAGAGTTATTGCCCTTTAATGACAGAAATTACCTAAAAGCGGTCTTGTCCGCTCAATAACTTTAGAAGCCTTTGTCCAATCACCCAAATTTGGTCAGAACGTGTATTCGCATAATATCTCGGACAATTCTTATTACCAGTCATATCCCTTCAGTCACTCGAGAGTTATTTCCCTTTAATTATAGAAATTACCTCAAATGGGTCTTGTCCTATCAATAACTTTTGAAGCCTTTATCCAATTATGACCAAATTTAGTCAGAATATGTAGGGGCATAATATCTCGGACAGGTGCTATAATCAGCCATATCGCTCGAGTCATTTTATTTGATCATCACCAAATTTAGACAATATGTTGATGGGCAGAATATCTTGGTCAGGTTCAATAACTAACCACGTTATCTTAGTCACTACCCACTTATGTCCCTCGAAATGGCCAAAACTGTATTAACAGTGTCCGCTCATTAAATTTGCCTGACTTACAACCAATTATCACAATACTTTGTCTCAAAAAAACAGGATGGGCATATTTTGTGATAGTTGGCGCTCTTGTTTATTTTAAGGTGATCTTATTTCCCCTTTTGCCACAATGATTTCAAAAGTTGTCTGTTGCAGGGGAGTCAAAAAGCGTCTGTTTGTGGGAAAAGGTTAAAGGTGGTCCACTGCAAAGGCATCAAAGCTCTTTTTAGATCACCTAGAGCCAAAGGCTCAAGGTGAGCTATTCTGATCACTCTGTGTCCGTCGTCCGTCGTCCGTCGTCCGTCGTTAACTTTTAGCTTTAAACATCATCTCCTCCTGAACCGCAAGAACAATTTCCACCAAACATCACAGGAATGTTCCTTTGGTGGTCCTCTTTCAAAATTGTTCAAGGATTTAAATTCCATTGAGAACTTTGGTTGCTGCGGCATCAGAAAGGGTACAAAATGTCCAAACTTTAAAAATCTTCTCCTCCGAATCTGCCTGTCAGATTCAAATATAATTTGGTAGAAATGTTCCTTGGGTGACCCTCTATAAAAATTGTTCAAGCCATACTGATTGGTCGAAAAACATGGCAGTCAGGCGGCATCAAAAAAGGGGCAAAATGACAATTCTTTAATAAAGCATCCTTATAAAAGTGCTTGTCTGATTTAAAGATAGTTTTGTAGAAATGTTCTTTCATTGATCATCTACATACTTTGTCAAGCCATATTGATTTGTTGAAAGGCATAGCAACCAAGCAGCATCAGAAAAGGAGTAATTAAACTTTTTGCTTCAAATGACATATGGTTATTAGATTTATGGTCTAAGGGAGGTAACACTTGGCAGAGTATTATGCAAGGGTTGTCTTCAACAGGAAGTGGAAAGTTAAAATCGCAACATTTCTGGTCTCAACAGCAGATGGAAATAGAAGTTTGTTATTGAAAGTGAACAAGTAATTATGACATGATTTGTCATGGACATGAATGTTCTTTTGTTGATCGTCTTTCAAAATTGTGCAAAGACTTGCATTCTATGTAAAACTTTGGTTGCTGCAGCATCAGAACATGAGTAAAACGACCAAACTTTAAAATCCTTTTCCTCCATAATCTGCTTGTCAGACTCCAAGATAATTCAGTAGAAAGAATCCTTAAGTGACCCTCTAAAAAAACTGTTCAAGCCATATTGGTTTATATTAAAAACAGATCAAGAAAGGTGCAAAATGACAAAAACTTAATAATTCAATTCTAATTGAAGTTCTTGTTAGATTTCAAGATATAAATTACCTTTACTTATAAGCTGTTTCTTGAGAAGTGTTCACTCCTTGAAGTTCTAATTGCACTCCTTGATCTTTTTCCCAGATATTTCTACTAATTTACTATCAATCAGGTGATCGATTTAGGGTCATCTTGGCCCTCTTGTTTTACAGAGCCAGACACATGAATTCTTAACACCTGCTACAGGTAACAATTACAAACACAGTTGTCAGAGGAGAGATTCATCACAAATGAGCAATTTCTCCTATTATCACCATGTTTCCTTTCAATCTAAAGATGATGTGCTTATGCGCAAGCTGATTAAGATGCCATTAAAGATGCCATTAAAGATATATGAATGAAAGTATTGTTATTGCATACAATTTACAACATTGTGACAAAAAAAGTTCTTATGTTTTCTAAAAATCATCTGCTGCAGATGTGTCTATATGTAGGAAAAGGATAAACTATTTTCCTGTGATACAGTGATTTTTTTTAATTTTCTTGATTTTGTCTTAGAAACTGTGATGAACTCCTGTTTTAGTATCCCCCGCTTTTTCGAAGAAAAAAAGGGGAGTTATTAATTTCGGTTTGTCCGTCACACTTCGTTTCCGTGCAATAACTGCCACAAATGTGAACCGGTTTTTTTTTCAAACTTGGTAACAAGGTTAAATGCCTTAAGGGCTAGGCCAAGTTCGATCGTCACTTTCGGCGGACTTTATTCGGTGGAGTTATGGCCCCTTAATTAACCTACAGATTACCAAGGATCTGCTTAACATCATTACATGTATGCAATATTTACACTATGCTTTCTTCAATCAGTTTAATTTACCCTGTAATACATGTTCAATAAAAAGTCTACTGACATGTTTAAACCTAACCTCAACATTTTCCTACAATATTTCCTGCAAGCGGGGGATATAAATTTCATGAATTTGCTTGTTATTATTTCATTTGGAGAAAATTTCAATATTTTTGCCAAGATTTTTTTGAAAATTTTCTCCTGCAGATTTCTTGTATTTGGAAAGGTACAAGAGTAATATCTGAAACCATATTTATCTAGAAAGGCTTCATTAATATACTCATTTGCTATAAACATACTCCCAGATAATTTCTTGGTAGCGTATACATATATAGTTGCCATGCTAGCTGACTTTGTGTCTGTCTGTCCTATTTATGTGTCCAGGCTATTTCTCTGACAGTAACTACTGTATGGAATTCAATGAAACTTTGTGTGACAAAAGTAAGGAATAAGGGTAGAGAACAATAAGACAATGGACTCATCTTTGTTTTATTCATAAAATTCTTTCTCCAATTTCATCAATAACCAGTGAAATAATGTTGAAAACGGCGTTAAACACCAATAAAACAAATCAATAACCTGATTAACCTTTTACCAGAAACAGATGTTTTCAGACACTTCTGCATTAGACGATTTGAAACTAATGTGGGAAAGGAGTAACAAAAATGTTCAACTGTATCAATATTAAATTAATGATTCTCGAGTTTTTTTTTTTCTCACAATACTTTGGAGTTCTTCAAATGTCATATCAGGACAACATTGTTTTTCGCTCCACTGGCTGAAAGCCATTCAAACTTATGTCATGGCGAATTGTCTGTTGTGTGTGCGTCCGTTTTTATCTCGGCTTTTTGAAAAAAACGAGAGCTATTGTCATGAACCTGGCGTCGGCGGCGTTGTCGTCCGGTTAAGGTTTTATGTTTAGCTCAGCTTTTTTGCTATTTTATAACAAACTACTAAAGCCGAGCGTCTGTGCCGTACGCGGTGCTCTTGTTTGGCTTCTCCTCTGTAACCACTGGGCCAAACGGGATGAAACTTCCGACGTAACATCCTCTCAATGTCCTCTCCTAAATTCCATCAAATGTTTTGGATCCATAGAATTTTGCATGGATCCAAAACATTTGATAGCCAAAAGAAAACACTTTAAAAATCTTCTGCCAAACTGGTTTGCCAATTTTCAAATAATTTTGAAGAAATGTGCCTTATGTAATCTATCAGATTTCTTCAAGCCATTTTGATTGGTAGAAACGTATGGCCGCATTGTGTCAGGGCTGTTTTGCCTTATATGGATGGCTACAATGAAAATTTCTCCTGCAAAACTGGTTGACTGATTTTGAAATAATTATGCAAAATGCAAAAAGGGGACCCTCTATCAGATTCCTTCAAGCCATGTTGATTGGTCAAAAGTCATGGCCTCCAGGTGCGGGTCTGTTTTGCCTTATATGGCTCTAGTGAAAAGTTTAAAAATCTTCTCCACCCAAATTACTTGGCTAATTTTCAAATAATTATGTAGAAATGTTCCAAGGCTTGTTTGAGATTCTTTCAATCCAAGTTAGTGTGTTAACGGAACAAAATGATGCCAGGGGACACATAAGGGTCACTACTGTATTGTCTGTCTTCCATGCTTTGATTCAATTGGTTGTAACTGTGTTAAGTCTGGTCACGCTGATAACATCTATGACCTGCAAATGTGTGGTAAACGGGACCATAACTTTAACATGCCCATATCCAGAGTTATCCATCCTTGTCCCTTTTTCTTTTCTGGTCATTTTTTAATTAAGCTTGTCTGTTTTTTGAAGAAAAAAAGTCTGGGTATTGTGATACCCTTAGGGTTGTCATAACAAAACTTTAACCTAACCTCATAACTCAAAAATCTTTAAATATTTTCAAATGAAACTTGGTACACATGTTCCTATGAACAATACACAGGTGTTTACCAAGTCACATAACTCTGGCTTGAATAAATATTCAGAAATACCCTTTTTCGACTTAGAAAAAACTGATGAGCATTGTCGTTCGCTTGCGGCACTCTTGTCCCTACTTATTTCCAACGTATGACATTCATACGTGATATATAGATATCTGGTGACCTACAGAAAAGGGTTGAACAAGGTCAGTCACTTCATGTCTCATGATTGAATTCTATGGAAATCTGGTTTCCATTGCAACGGTGAGGAAAAACTACATGAAACACAGGGATTTTCTCGAACAAACTTCAAAGGAATGTTACGTATGTGATGCTTAACCCTTTCCCTCATACGACAATTCTGCAGCAGACGACTTTGAACATATTTTGTCAAAAAATGGAAAATCGCTATAACTGAATGGATAACCTATGACTAAAAGTGGAAAACATTGTGTCAAAAGAAGAAATTGCACGTTTTGTGTAATTTCTTCTTTTGTCACTATGTTTTCAAAAAGCTGTCTGCTGCAGAGGCGTCAGAAAGTGTTTATATGAGGGAAAGGGTTAAAGATTGCCTGGTTTTAGGATCCTTATTCCATCAACCATTCCAATTTGGAAGACTTTATTTTCTGAATCATCTGTACCAGAGAAAGATGTAATTCTGAGTTCAAGGGAATTTTTCCAGAATAATAATGGAATAGATTCTGACCAATTATCAAACAGTGGTTATTTAGGCTCTTCAACAACACAAAACAAATTACATCAGATCTGTCTTTTATCTGTTGATGAGCACTTCTGTCTGGCGCTATAATCTCTTTAAAGGCTTTCCTACATATGGCAAAATTGCAGCTGACGACTTTGAAAAATGGAAAATCTCTGTACATGAAAGTATAGTTATTGAATAGAGTTTAGGTCATTGTGGCAAAAGGTGTATAGCTTCATATTTGTCAGACAAAAATCAGCATATATGAGCAATTCCTCCTTTTCCCACAATGTTTTCAACTCTATTATATACAATGATTTATAGAGATCTGCGATTTTGAATTGTCTCTATTCATATTTCTACTCATCTGTCTCTATTCATATTTCGAGGGCTTGGCGTGAAACGGCTGTAACTATAAAAACCTACTTTGAAAACCCTGGTTTTAAGGGGTAATTTTGACCCCTTTGTAAACAATGCAAATTTCCATTGTTTACCAAGAAAAATGATTTAACGCTTATAAAGACTTTATGGCGAGGTGATTAACCTTGGTAAAAGAATCAAATTTTAGTTACAACCGTTTCACGCCAAGCCCTCGATTTGTACTCATCTTTAACCCTTTCAATGCTAAATTTATGAAAATGGGCTTGTCAAGCTTTGCATTTTGAAGAATCCAGCTGTAGGAATATCAAGATAAAAATGTTGAGTTTAGCAGCCAATGGTATAGAGCCTGTTTAGACTGTGTGGACGTGCCGGCTGGCCTGGCTCTTAATCTTTTCCCACATACAACAGATCAGCAGCAGACAACTTCGAAAACATATATGCAAAATTAAAGAAAAATGAATGAATAACTATTGAATAGAGTTGAAATCATTGTGGCAAATGGATAAATTGGTCTTTATGAGCAATTTCTCCTTTTGCCACAATGATTTCAATAGTTGTCTGCTGCGTCAGAAAGCGCCTCTATGTGGGAAAGGGTTAACTAGTGGGCAGGCTTCACAAAATTGGTTCCAACAGTCAAAGGGCTAAGAATTGTCATTTTTTACCACCTTACTTATCTGTAAGAACAGTCTCTTTAGATAACATTATTTATTTACATTTATTTAATGATCTGTAAGAATTATCTCTGTTAACCTTTTCCCACAAACAATAAATCTGCAGCAGACGACTTTGAAATTATCAAGTCCAAACTATAGAAAATCTCTATGAATGATAGTATGATTGTTGAAAAGAGTTGTTGGGTTTTATGAACAGTATTATTTTACAGTACTTTTTGAGTCCATGCGTCCACACGATTTGATTCAAGAAATCATTATGGAGAAATTGCTCATTATGAGAAATTTCTTCTTTGCCACATTGGTTTCAAACGTCGTCTGCTGCAGAGGCGTCAGAAAGCGTCTCTATGTGGGAAAGAATTAAACATTACCGATTATAAAGTCTTCTTACTAAATGATCCTGTTTAAACACATATTTACTTATCTGTAGGCATTGTCTCTATAAGTATGCTTATTTGCTGATTTGTATGCATTACATGTATTTATAAAACAATTATTAACTGCTTTGCTAAGATTTTGATTTCATTGAAATTTACTTACTGATCTGTTTAAAGTGGTCTCTTTAACCCTTTCCCTCGTACGACAATTCTGCAGCAGACGACTTTGAACATATTTTGTCAAAATATAGAAAATCTCTATAATTGAATGGATAACCTATGACGAAAAGTGGAAAACATTGTGTCAAAAGGAGAAATTGCTCGTTTTGAGCAATTTCTTCTTTTGTCACTATGTTTTCAAAAAGCCGTCTGCTGCAGAGGCGTCAGAAAGCGTCTATATGATGGAAAGGGTTTAAGTTGTTTACTGATCTGCAGAAAAGCATCAAATATATTATTTACTGATCTGTAGGAATACATTAAAGCCCTTAATTACTGATCAGCAGAAATACATCAAAACCCTGAATTACAGATCTGCAGGAATACACCTAACTCCTTATTTACTTATCTGCAGAAATACACCAAACCCTTTATTTACTGATCTGCAGGAATACACCTAACTCCTTATTTACTTATCTGCAGGAATACACCTCACTCCTTAATTACTTATCTGCAGAAATACACCAAACCCTTTATTTACTGATCTGCAGGAATACACCTAACTCCTTATTTACTTATGTGCAGGAATACATCAAACCCCTGAATTACAGATCTGCAGGAATACACCTAACTCCTTATTTACTTATCTGCAGGAATACACCTAACTCCTTATTTACTTATCTGCAGAAATACACCAAACCCTTTATTTACTGATCTGCAGGAATTCACCTAACTCCTTATTTACTTATCTGCAGGAATACATCAAACCCCTGAATTACAGATCTGCAGGAATACACCTAACTCCTTATTTACTTATCTGCAGGAATACATCAAACCCCTGAATTACAGATCTGCAGGAATACACCTAACTCCTTAACTCCTTATTTACTTATCTGCAGAAATACACCAAACCCTTTATTTACTGATCTGCAGGAATACACCTAACTCCTTATTTACTTATCTGCAGGAATACACATAACTCCTTATTTACTGATCAGCAGAAATACATCAAACCCCTTATTTACTAATCTGCAGAAATACATCAAACCCCTTATTTACTGATCTGCAGAAATTCATCAAAACCCTGAATTACTGATCTGCAGGAATACACCTAACTCCTTAATTACTGATCAGCAGAAATACATCAAAACCCTGAATTACTGATCTGCAGGAATACATCAAAACCCTGAATTACTGATCTGCAGGAATACACCTAACTCCTTATTTACTGATCAGCAGAAATACACCAAACCCTTTATTTACTGATCTGCAGAAATACATCAAACCCCTTATTTACAGATCTGCAGGAATACACTAAATCCTTAATTTACTTATCTGCAGGAATACATCAAAACCCTGAATTACTGATCTGCAGGAAAACATCAAAACCAGGGAATACATGCATAAACAACTTTTTTATTTTTAGCAGTTCACACTTACTGCAGTCTTGCTGCTAATAAAGAGGCTTAGAGAAAATCCGGAGAGGTTTTTATTGAATGATTATTTACTTTGCAATGTCACCAGTTCAATATTAATTACAAACTCCACTTCATGCCATAATGGACTATATTGGTTGTTCTTCTCTCCTCCTTCTCACTGTCAAGCCAAAATCAATAAGTGACTGAATAACTTTTATCTGCTTACCCTTAACTTCATACAGACAACTTCTCAAACCTCAGTAGCCTATATAACTTTCGAAAACATAATAAGAAAAAGAGAATTTCCTCTGTACAACCAACTTTACTTTTTTTTTCTTGTGTTGCCTGCCTTTGCAGGCTGACGGAAGGGGATCATTTCTCCATTGTCTGACCATTTGACCGTCCGTTTGTCGATCATGTTATCTTATGTGTTGGTAAAATTGTGTTTCTGCTCCACAGCAATAAATTTACTTCCAACTTTACAGATATCTATCTTTAAATTTTCTTAATGATTTTAAAACTCTCATCTCAGGTTAAGCTTTCCCACATACATCAAATCTGCAGCAGACGACTTTGAAAATATCTGAGCAAAATTATAGAATATCTCTGGAAATAATAGTTGAATTATTGAAAAGAGTTGAAAGATTGTGGCAAAAGGAGAAATTGCTCATTACGAGCACTTTCTACTTTTGCCACAATGTTTTCAAAAGTGATTCGCTGCAGGTGCATCAAAATGTGTCTTATTGTGGGAAATGGTGAACAGTGGTCATTTAAAACCTCTTACCGATAATGACCTTTACAGGTCAATGTGGTGGAAACATTTTCAGAGAGTTGTTGGAAATAAGCCTGCCACTAGAGTAAAAGTTCCTTGAAAGTATGTACTGGAGATCAAGAACAAAGTCATCCCTGATGTGGATAATAGTTGAAACTTTGCTGCAATGACTTGAAAACGTGGGATAGTGGTCAAAATCAGCAATTTCTGCTTTTCCTGAATTGTTTTCAAATGGGCGTAACAATTATTGTTTTCAGTAAAGTACTCCTTTTCTTCAGATGTTTTTAAACCATTTGTAAAAGCAGATGACTTATACAATTATATCGTCGTCTGCTATGCAAGATAAAAAATACTGAAATGATTGAACTCCATTGAATCTCCTAAAACACTGGGCCAGGGACACTATATAGTGTCCCTGACTGGGCTTCGTGATGATGATCTTGACCAAACTGCACAGGAATGATACTTATGTAGTGCTTAAAGAATTGAATGTTATGAAAAACTCTGGCTGCCATGGTAACAGAGAAGTAAAACTTCTTGTCCAAACTTACTGGCCAGATTGGAAAATAATTTGGCAAAAATCTTTGTTGGTTGACCCTTTTCCAAGATTTTTCAAATTATTTGCTTATTATGAACAAATTCTCACTCTGCCAAAATATTTTCAAAATTATTGTTGTTTGCTGCAAATGCTTCAAAATGTGTCTGCAGGTTTGAAAGAACTTAAAATGTAGCAATAATTTATTGGCTTGTTTTAAAATACATTTGTATATTTGTTTGTGATTCATTTTCAGAGACCTTTACCATCCAGCAGGCTATTGACAACATAGGGTTCGGAAAGTTTCAAATCAAACTGTCTGTTCTTACAGGCGTGGCATGGGTAAGCATAGATGTTTATGCCAATGTATACCACTTACATGATAACCATTCAGTGTTGGTGATTATTATTATCCCCCGCTTTTTCGAAGAAAAAAAGGGGGGTTATTAATTTCGGTTTGTCCGTCTGTCCGTCTGTCCATCTGTCCGTCCGTCTGTCCGTCCGTCCGTCACACTTCGTTTCCGTGCAATAACTGCCACAAATGTGAATCGTTTTCTTTCAAACTTGGTAACAAGGTTAAATGCCTTAAGGGCTAGGCCAAGTTCGATCGTCACTTTCGGCGGACTTTATTTGGTGGAGTTATGGCCCCTTATTTAACAAAAAATGTCATTTCTTGCCGTTTCCGTGCAATAACTGCCACAAATGTGAACCTTTTTTTTTCAAACTTGGTAACAAGGTTAAATGCCTTAAGGGCTAGGCCAAGTTCGATCGTCACTTTCGGCGGACTTTATTCGGTGGAGTTATGGCCCCTTATTTAACAAAAAATGTCGTTTCTTGCTGTTTCCGTGCAATAACTGCGACAAATGTGAACCCTTTTTTTTCAAACTTGGGAACAAGGTTAAATGCCTTAAGGGCTAGGCCAAGTTCGATCGTCACTTTCGGCGGAGTTATGGCCCCTTAATTAACAAAAAAAAGTTGTTTGTTGCTGTTTCCGTGCAATAACTGCCACAAATGTGAACATAGATAGATGGCAATGTGAAGTTGTGCACCTTGCAAGAATTATAACTCTGGGCCACTTTGTTGCACAGTTATCTGCCCTTGTTCAATATTTTAATAGTTTAAACTTTGTCCAGAGCAGAACTCAGAAACTACTTGAAGGAATTTATTGAAACTTGGAATACAGATAGATGGCAATGTGAAGTTGTGCACCTTGCAATAATTATGAGTTATCTCCCCTTGTTCAATATTTTAATAGTGTAAACTTTGTCCAGAGCAGAACTCAGAAACTACTTAAAGGAATTTATTGAAACTTGGAATATAGATAGATGGCAATGTGAAGTTGTGCACCTTGCAAGATTTATGACTTATCTCCCCTTGTTCAATATTTTAATAGTGTAAACTTTGTCCAGAGCAGAACTCAGAAACTACTTGAAGGAATTTATTGAAACTTGGAATATAGATAGATGGCAATGTGAAGTTGTGCACCTTGCAAGATTTATGACTTATCTCCCATTGTTCAATATTTTAATAGTGTAAACTTTGTCCACAGCATAACTCAGAAACTACTTGAAGGAATTTATTGAAACTTGGAATACAGATAGATGGCAATGTGAAGTTGTGCACCTTGGAATAATTATAACTCTGGGCCACTTTCTTGCAAAGTTATCTGCCCTTGTTCAATATTTTAATAGTCATTGACAAACTGCAATGGGGAGACATATGTTTTTTCATAAAAACAACCTTTCTAGTTTACCCTGTAATACATGTTCAATAAAAAGTCTACTGACATGTTTAAACCTAACCTCAACATTTTCCTACAATATTTCCTGCAAGCGGGGGATATAAATTTCATGAATTTGCTTGTTCAGCTTGTGTTGTTTATAGATTTTGCTGCTTTAACTCTTTCCAACATACATCAAATCTGCTGCAGCAAACTTTGTAAACATCTAGGGAAAAATATGGAAAATTTCTCTAATAGTTTTTCGATATTGTTAAAAACATTTGGATAAAAGGAGAAATTTGCATTTTATGAGCAATTTCACTGTTTGTCACTTGTTTTCATAAATTGTCTAAAGCATATCTGTTAAAATGCGCCTGCATCTTTGACAGCATTTTCTAAAAGCCATTTATAAGGTCTTTGCCAACTTATTTCTATGATGAAAATATATTATAAAAGATATTTAAATATGATAAACCTCAATATTTTATTTTTCATTTTCTCTTATTCTTTTACTAGTACATAACTCTTTGTTTTTGAAATTTTTTTTCTGCAGATAAATCCGTTACCAGTATAATTATCATTTTCATGTTTGGTTCACTATACTTTTATTTAAATTTCGTTTAATTGTTTCTTTTCATACTTCTTTTTATATTATATGTTTTTCTATGTCTTCTTTTTTATCCTTGTAAAAGTCATTTAAAATCGGAAATATGTGTATACTTTAGCAGCTTGAAATCTAATTAGAAGGGGTATTTTGATGAGATCTAGGCATAGTTTGAATATTTTTCATGTCTAGTCAAAAACTAGGTCACTAGGCCAAATTGAGGGAAGATCTTCTTAACACTTCTTAATCAGCATATTGAAATTGTGTAAGAACGATTGTGTTGATGATATCTAGGCCAAGTTCAAAAGGGGTCATGTGGAATCAAAGCAAGGTCATTAGGCCAAGTTGAAGGAAATCTTGTAAGCAATAGTATTACTTTATCTAACCACAAAATGAGTCATTGTGATTGACTATACAGGTGAGCAATCAAGGGCCATCTTGGCCCACTTTATCAATATCATAATTATAAGTATTAGTACATTTTGTATTATTATTGCCTTCCAGATGGCAGATGCTATGGAGATGATGATCTTATCTATTTTGTCACCAGCCCTTCATTGTGACTGGCAGATAAATGAATGGAAACAAGCACTCATCACAACGGTAAAATAGTTCTAATTTCATAGTACATGTATTTATATTCTCATAGATTGAAAACATTGTAACAAATGAAACAAAAATCAACAAATGAAAATATAGTGTTGAGATTCAGAAGAAAACATTCCAGAAAAAGGAGAAATAATTGGCAGTTTAAAGAAACAGACAACCATTTGAGCCTGTTCTAAGGAAAAGGTACTTGCTGGGTTTTGTGAACAGTGTAAAACCACAACAGTCCATGCATCCACACAGTCTGATCCAAAGACTCCATTGTTCTCATATTACTTGTATAAGCTTGTTAGAAGATTCTGATTACACAGACCAGATGGACAGGGTGATCTGAGCCTTCACTGCTCAGATATACCAACTGATACATTTCCCCCCGGATAGGCTCATACAGTCTCTGGCAAAACCGGTAATGACTATTTCAAAAGCAGCTACTTTTCACCAGCTTAACGGCACTTCTTTTCCAAAATTCAAACAAGAAAAGTTGTTATCCCTTTCCCACTTATAGAAACCTTTTGATGCATCCGCAGCGGACGACTTTTGAAAACATGGTGACAAAAGAAGAAATTACTCATTTGTTTTTTCTTTTTGCAACAATGTTTTCAGCTCATATTAAATTATTATTCTCACATTTACAGAGGTTTTTTTATAAATCAAAAGTCATCTGCTGCAGATTTGTTGTATGTGGTAAAAGGTTATTGTCCGAGGGCAGTTTTATGTTTTTGACAGGTAACTGAAGGGGAACAAGTGTCTATCTCCACGGAAACCAGATTTCTATTGCACGCCTGATTACACCATTCATTGATGTATCTGTTGTCAGCTTGATATGGGGGAATCTGATGATATTTCCTATCCATCTATGATAAATGATATATCGGAAACTATATGAGAACCAGCACATTTTGAAGGACTTTGAAACCTTTCCCACATACAGCAAGCTGCAGTAGACGACTTTGAAAACATATCGAGGGCGTGAAACGGTTGTAACTAAAATTGGTATTTTTTTACCAAGGTTAATCACCTCGCCATAAAGTCTTTAAAAGCGTTAAATCACTTTTCTTTGTAAACAATGGAAATTAAGGTGCCATTGCTTGTTCTGAGCAATGGCACCTAAATTTGCATTGTTTACAAAGGGGTGAAAATTGCCCCTAAACCAGGGTTTTCAAAATAAGTTTTTAGTTACAACCATTTCACGCTAAGCCCCCGATATAGACTAAGACATGGATCATTTCTGTAATTAAAAGCAAAATTATTTGAAACATTGCAAGTATATGTTTCTTTTGAAAGTGGAAACATTTTTTTGAAAAGGAGAAATAGAAATTGCTCTTATATTAACCTGTGTCATTTGTTGAAAATGCTTCGAAAGTTACCTCTATGAGATAAAGAGGTATCTCAAAAGTCAAGGGCAAATTAAGTTTCTTGTCCCATTCTCATACAGTTCTTATTTTCTTGATGGAGGGTAAATTGTGGTGCTTTTGCAAAAGCCATTGTAACTACATCTTTTGACAATATGAAGTTGCATCAATTCTGCATGAACCCATCAAAGTGTTTGTCGTGATAAGTCAGCAATATTATATTTACAGATGGTGTTCTGTGGAATGATGTGCAGTTCTAGTATTTGGGGCAGTATTTGTGATAAATATGGCAGGAAGTCGGTGAGTACAAATTTGTCTAGGTTTAACCCTTTCCCACTTACAGGCACACTTTGATGCATCTTCAGCAGGCTACTTTGCAAGTGAAAAAGGGATAATATTATATACAGGAATATCAAGTATTTGTGATAAAAAAACTCACAGAAAATCTTCTATATACAGTTGAAATAATGAATGTGATATTTCCCAGTGGCTAATTAAGATTTTACTGATAGAAAAGGAAAATATTAATAATAGATAAGAAATTTGATTACAGGATGTTTATTCCTTTCCTCACATGAAAATGCAATTTGATGCATCTGCAACAGATTACTTTTTATGGCAAAAGGAGCATCATCAGTAATTGCTGCTTTTGCCACAATGTTTTTTAACTCGATTCAATAATTGAGCATTGCTTTGAGGAAAAAATCTCCCTGCGCATCTATGCTGTGGATCCAAATGGATCTGAACAGAACTTTTTCTAAACCTTCTGTGCTCAATTGTACATTTATGATGCCCCCCTTCACAGAAGATAGAGTATATTTCTCTGCACATTTCGGTGGATTAGTCAGTTAAAAGGTAGACCAAAGCTTGTACAATTGATAACTGGATAGTCTTTGGACCTACAGTACTCAAACAGGGATGTTGAGCATAACCAGAAGATGACCCCTATTGATTGTGAGGTCATCTGTTCAAATAGGATTCAAGTGATATGTTTAACCCTTTTTCACAAACAACAAATCTGCAGCAGACGACTTTGAAAACGTATAGATGTAAATTATGGAAAATCACTGTCAGGGATCTTTTATTTATTGTTAATAGTTCAAAACATCGTGGCAAGACGAGAAAGTGCTAGTTTTGAGCAATTTATCGGTTTTATCACAATTTTTTCTACAGTTGTCTACTGTAGAGGCATCAGAAAATGTGCGTATGTGGAAAAGGTTAACCCTTTCCCTCATATAGACGCTTTCTGACGCCTCTGCAGCAGACGGCTTTTTTAAAACATAGTGACAAAAGAAGAAATTGCACAAAACGTGCAATTTCTCCTTTTGCCACAATGTTTTCCACTTTTTGTCATAGGTTATCCATTCAATTATAGAGATTTTCTACTTTTTGACAAAATATGTTTGAAGTCGTCTGCTGCAGAATTGTCGTATGAGGGAAAGGGTTAAACCCTTTCCAACAAGCCAACATAAATGATGTGTATCTGCTGGAGACTACTTTTGAAAACATTGTGGTTAACAAAAGCTCATCATGAACAATTTCTCCTTTTGCTACAATGTTTCAGCTCTTTTCAATGAAATTTCCTAAGTTATTACATATTTTCAATATTTGTGTGCCTAGACCTTTTTGAAGTTGTTTGCTGCAGAATTTTCATATGTGAGATGATCATTGGCTTATTTCTCTTTCAGGAACTTATTTTGTGTTCAGTTATCACTTGCTACTTCGGTATTCTGAGCGCGTTTGCACCAAACTTTATTTGGATCCTTATTTTACGAGGACTTGTCGGATTTGGTATAGGTGGTGCTCCACAGTCGTAAGTACATAAAAAGCTTTGTTTTTCTTCTCTGATGTTGACTTGATGTGATATTTTGAGATAGAGTACCTTGCACTAATAATACTTAGACAAATATTGAAACATGTAGTTACTTGATGTATACTTATTAAACAGAGTTGAATTAATAGTGAGTAATGGATGGAGAAATTGATAATTTTGAGCAATTTCTTCATTTCACAATAATGTATGCAAAAGGTGTTTGCTGCAAAGGCACCAGAAGTGGTCTGTATCAGAATAAGGGTTCAATATTATGAAAAGAATTCAAGGACAAGGGATCTTTTATTTGTTATACATTCCAACAAGAATAAAAGCAATTATTAAGTTAAGTTGAAAACATTGTGACAAAAGGAGAAATTGCTCATCATGAGCAATTTCTCCTTTTGTCACAATGTTTCCAGTTTTCATCTACTGCAGATTCATCAAATTATATCTGCAAATTGAAAAGGTTTTATTACCATTACAGTTGAGATATGATATGTTGTCCTTATTTTACAGAGTCACCTTGTATTCTGAATTCCTGCCTAGTGCATCTAGAGCTACGTGTGTAATACTCGTGGAGGTAGGTATTTAACACTGTCAATGCTGCTTTGTAAAAATAGACTTGTCCAGATTTGCATTTAGAAGAGTCAATAGCCAATTCTAGGAATATCGAAATAAAACAGTATAGAGCCTGGTCTAACGGTGGGGATGCTCTGGCTGGCCTGACTCTATACTGGGGGGGTAAAAGGCTTAACAAAAATCAGTTCCAGCATTCAAAGGGTTAAGGTAATTATTATATAGCTTAACCCTTTCCCTCATACGACAATTCTGCAGCAGACGACTTTGAACATATTTTCTAAAAAAATAGAAAATCTCTATAATTGAATGGATAACCTATGACTAAAAGTGGAAAACATTGTGTCAAAAGGAGAAATTGCTCGTTTTGAGCAATTTCTTCTTTTGTCACTATGTTTTCCAAAGGATACCATCTGTAATGATGTGTGACAAACATCAACTGCCGATTAAATACTTCTGTAAAAATGACAATGGAGTATAAATATCATAAATTTTTGAAATTGAAAAAGTGTTTGTGTCTAAATATCATTTAGACAGTAAATTCAATGGTAACCTCTTTATGGAATACTGGAAAAAAAATCATAGACATTCAAGAAATAACTGAATTTTGAGTTTAAAGATCAGAAATATATGTAAGGGACAGGCAAAATGGTTAAAATTTACACATAAACGTGCCAATAAAATTTATTATAACAGATATAAAGACCATTTCAGTGGCTCATATTTTGGACAACAAGTTCATTTGTTATACAGATATGTTTTTGAATTGATTCCCAGCAGCATTTGAGAAAAATATTCAAAGGACAAGAATTTCTGCGAATTTTGAGAATGGCTCATGTACAGAACTCTTGTTTCTGAGAAAGGGAGTAAAATGCACAAAATTTAAAATTCTTGTTCCGATTCCAAGGTTATTTAGTAAAAATGTTCGTTCAGAGAAACACTCTACGAAAATTGTTCAAGCCATATAAATTGATGGAAAAAAGAGTAGCGAGGCGGCATCATAACTGGGCAAAACGACAACATTTTAAAATTCTATTCTTATGTAAGAACTTGTCTTATTTGTTCTCTCATTGACCCTCTTCATAATGTGTTAAGCAATATTGGTTGGTTGAAAGAATGTCAACACAACTTCACAGGAATATTCCTTCGGTGGTACTTCTTCAAATGTGTTCGATGATACAAATTATAAACACAACTTTTGTTGCTGCGGTAGCAGCAGGAAAGGAGTAAAATGCCTTAACTGTAAAAAAAAATACTTCTCTGAATCCGCTTGTCAGATTCCAAGATAATTTATAGCAAACGTTCCGTGAGTGACCCTCTACGAGATTTGCTTAAACCGTATTGATTGGTTGAAAAACATGGCAGTCAGGCGGCATCAGAAAGGGGGCAAAATTACAAAACTTAATAGTTCCTTTTCAAGTTTTGTTTAATTTCAGGATACATTTGTAATTTGTTCAAGCCATATTGATTTGAAAAGATAGCTGCATGCTGCATCAGAATAGGGATAACATTAACTATTAGCTTTAAACAAAATCTCCCCCAAACCATTTGACTGACATCAACCAAACTTCAAGGGAATGTTACTTTGGTGGTCCTCTTACAAACTGTACAAAGATTAAATGTCATAACAAATGTCCTTTATCGATAAGTTTCATTTACAGTACAGCTCACGTGGAAAACGCATTTTCCGCGATCCCACGATGGACAAATATTTTTCATCGCGGATGATCATCGCAATTCATACTCTATGATCACCGCAATACCACCGACGGGCTAATTGTATCACCGTAATCGACATTTCGTCGATTCGAGCTTCTCATCTATAATGAAATCACCGCGATTCCACCGCAATCTTTACCTGTAAAAATGTGTTACTTTTATTAAAAGGTTGTATTTTTTTCGATTATGTACATATACACATTTATTGACAAATTGGGATTATTTTATGATCCAACTTGCTAAAATTCATTCCATTTCAGCAAATTATTCGAAAAACAGTGTACAATTGTGTTTGTTTACGAAAAGGTTTAAACTCTATTGGATAAGAATCTTCTCTTTTATCATTGTTTCCATACTTTAGAATGAATGTTTTCGAAATCGTTTTAGCATATTTTTGTATGTGGGAACGGGTTAAACACAAAATGAAAAACATGACATATTACGGCTTTAATAAAGTCATACAATTCATTATAGTTATTGAATAGAGTTGAAAATAATGTTTCAATATGGAAAAATTGCAATAATGAGCAATTTCATTTTTTGCCACATTGTTTTAAAAGGTCTTCTGTTGCAGATTCGCCGAAATGCGTCTGCAAGTGGGAAAGGGTTAAACTGCTCAAGTTCTAACTACATGTTACTACATATTAATTATTTTAATAATCAAGCATGCCAGATAATGAACCACAGTAGTACGTGTATAGACATAATACGGCTTTAATAGTTATAAACTCCATTATAGTAATTGAAAAGAGTTGAAAACAATGTTGCAAAAGGAAAAAAAGCTCATCATGAGCAATTTCTTTTTTTGCAACATTGTTTTCAAAAAGTCTTTTGCTGCAGATTCGTCGAGAGATGCGTCTGCAAGTGTGAAAGTGTTAAACTGCTCAAGTTCCAAGTTCTTACTACATGTTACTACATATTAATTATTTAAATAATCAAGCATGCCAGAAAACAAAGTGTAACTATCATGCATATGGGACATGCTGACATTTTCCAATTGTATATTCTCTTTGTTCTGTATTTCCCGCTCTTTCTTTTCCTTTTCTGACCTTCTCTTCATTTCATTTATTTTAGGAATCACCGAATCCTTCCAAAACATAGATCTCTTGCTTCGGGATGATAATGAAATACATATTGCCTGATCAACTCTTTTTTTTACTGGCTCTAATTCTGTCTCGTTCAATTTACCAGTTATAATGAAAACGTAAACTTGTTGGGCCAAATAACTCAGGAAAGAGCGCCTTTGTGATACGGGCAGCGAAGTTACCTGGACCTGTGGATTCCTTCTGTATTAATATCAAACTTTTTATTGGAATTGCGTGCTCAGTGCTCTGTATCTGCTCAATATCTGGCATGGATTCAGGTGTAGACTCTGATGAGTTTCTGCTGCTTGCAATGTTCACCGTAAGCGCATCATGCTTACTCTCCAGTCTATTCACATTAACTTTTAAATCCAGAATTGACTTTGACATAACCTCTTGTCTTCTATTCAGATTGTCTAATTTTGTATCCATGGTTCTGAACTGGGTAAGCATATGCTGGCTAAGGCTCTGAATTACTGATACGACGGCACCTAGATTTATATCCTGAGTTGGTGTTCTAACCCTCTTAAATGTTAATTCCCTGTGTGGAGTAGTAGTTGGTGGTTTGGTGATTGTGGGTGGAAGCACTGAATCTCTGTTGGCTGTTGGAAGCTGAACGGGGTCGGGGGTTTCTAATTCACGGGTGTTACGGATGGGTAGGGTATCTAATTCACTGGTGTCTCGGATGGGTGGGCTTATGTGGTGGATATCTAATTCACCTTTATTTATTTATTTGAACACATGACCCTTTGTTAAAAATTGTTTGAAATTGGATGATAGAATATAACATTCATATAATCTGTATTGTATTGGCATGAAGCCAATGTACAATGTGTAAAGTGATAGATCTGTAACAACTCAAGATTATTTCATCAACAATTGCTATAAACGGCCCAACTACTTGAAGCTTCAAGACAGAAACTTTAATGTGTAAGTTAAAGTTGGAAAATGGGCAATGCGTAAAACCAGTATAATAACGAAACAAAAGATGTACCCTCTATCAGATTCCTTAAAGCCATGTTGATTGGTCGAAAAAGATGGGCGCCACAGGGCGTGGCTATTTTGCCTTAAATGGCTTAAGTGAAAACTTAAAAAATCTTCTCCTCCAAAAGTGTTTGGCCGATTTTCAAATAATTTTGTAGAAATATTGCTAGGGTGACCCTCTATCAGATTCCTTCAAGCCATGTTGATTGGTAGAAAACTATGGCCGCCAGGGGGCGGGGCTTATATGGCTAAAGTGAAAAAAAAAATCAGGTGAGCGATCCTGAGTGAGGGCCATCATGGCCCTCTTGTTTACCAGTATAGGTACATGTATTTAGTATTGGAAGGCTAGGGGATTAGTCTGCATTTCCAACTAGCCTTGTTCATTGATACATCCAACACAAGTATATAGAATCAGCGGACCCTTTCACATTTACAACCAATCTGCGGCCGACTACTTTGAAAACATATACAAAATCTCTGTAAATTAAAGTATGTTTGTTGAATACAGTTGAAAACATTGTAGCAAAAGAAGAAACTGATCATCGTGAGCAATTTCTCTTTTTGCCGCAATGTTTTAAAAAGTTGTGTGCAAGCGGGAAAGGTTTAAAGACTTTAAACCATATACTGTAGTAGTTGGAGGAGGAGGTATAAATCTTTGTAATTGTTATATTTTCTTATTTTTCTGATATTTTCTTCCACTGTTGTTAGGTTTGATATCTTCCCTTCATGTGAAAGCACTTGGGTAATTGGTTCGCTATACAGGTGATAAATTGCTATAAAGTATGTGTTATAATTCCCCTTGTGTGGAGATACCAGTACATTTATATAGCTAAGGTTTGTAATTCTTTATAACTCTAGTGTTTTGATACATTTTTGCAATTTTCAAGACACAGCCGACTTTTATAAACAAGTTAAAAAGAGAAATTGTTCAGTATGATCAATTGCTTCTTTTCTCACCATATTTTCTACTTTTGTCTCAAAAAGATTTTTTTCACATGCAGATGTATTTGCAGCAGACAACTTATGTGGCAAAGGGGAAAGATTGCTTTGTCACAATTGTTTAATTCTATTGAATAATAGTACTTTAACCCTTCCCCTCATATAGACGCTTTTTGACGCCTCTGCAGCAGACAGCTTTTTGAAAACATAGTGACAAAAGGAGAAATTGCACAAAACGTGCAATTTCTCCTTTTGCCACAATGTTTTCCACTTTTAGTCATAGGTTATCCATTCAATTATAGAGATTTTCTATGTTTTGACAAAATATGTTCAAAGTCGTCTGCTGCAGAATTGTCGTATGAGGGAAAGGGTTAATTTTTAGAGATAATTCATATTAGTGCCTTGGTGTTTTCAAATGGTCTGCTTCAGATTTGTTGTATACATGTGGAAAAGGACTTTAAATATCAAGCAAAACTGAAATTAGGAAAACAGATTAGCTTGCTTTAGTAGCAAAATTTTATATAATTATTTTTATCAAATATTGAATTTCAATTATTATTCATGTTTACGGATGGAAATGATTTATGTTCATCTTTGAAGATTAAGAATGCCATACAAAGCCATTAAAATATAAAAACGGCATATATTTTAGAAACTCTGGTTGTCTTTCTGTCCTAACTTAATCCTCTTCATAACCAATTTTGATTCATTTCTTTGGAAATTATACAATGTCATGTACAGTTCAATATTTTGTTGGTACATGTAGTTGTGTTTTAAAAGAATGTTTTGGTTGATGTCAAAGTTATTCCCCTTGGACCAAACAAACCGTTTAGCACATATAGACAGACGCTTCTGCAGCAGATGACTTTTTAAAACATTGTGACAAAAGGAGAAATTGCTCAAAACGAGCAATTTCTCCTTTTACCACAAAGTTTTCAACTATTCAGTAATTATACATGTACCTTTATTTTCAGAGATTTTCCATAATTGTTTAGATGTTTTCAAAGTCGTCTGCTGAAGATGTCATATATGGGAATGGGTTCAAAGGTTGTTTGCCAATGACAGGGCTGTGAACGTTGCTGTCTCATGTCTGGAGGCTTCGGAAGCAGGACCTTACAGTACCTGTCTCCATAACTGGGAAATGAAATGGGACATGGAGCTCAACCCTACAACATCACTGTGTTGTTTTAGTTGTAACTAGGTCCAGATATCCTGTCCCACGGCCAACACATTGAATCCACACAACTCCGTTCTTTTAGTCGTAACTAGGTCCAGATATCCTGTCCCACGGCCAACACATTGAATCCACACAACTCCGTTGTTTTAGTCGTAACTAGGTCCAGATATCCTGTCCCACGGCCAACACATTGAATCCACACAACTCCGTTGTTTTAGTCGTAACTAGGTCCAGATATCCTGTCCCACGGCCAACACATTGAATCCACACAACTCTGAGCGCCAAGGAAGGATGCCACTTCACACCTATAGACGCATTTTGACACATCTGCAGCAGACAAGTTTTGAAAACATTGTGACAAAAGGAGAAATTGCTCAAAACAAGCTCCTTTTGCCTACAATAACAGAGATTTTCCATATTTTTGAGTATATATTTTCAGTCATCTGCTGCATATTTCCTGTATGTGGGAAAGGGTTAAGAGAAATATAAGAACCTAAAACACCTGATGTCAATAAATTGCCCATAAACCTTGTTCCACAGCTGAAAGAAATATTCATTTACACTCTGGAGCCCATACACCAGTAACGCCATAATCAAAGTTAAGATGATGCGCAATTTCTCCTTTTGTCACAATGTTTTCAACTTAACTTAATAATTGCTTTTATTCTTGTTGGAATGTATAACAAATAAAAGATCCCTTGTCCTTGAATTCTTTTCATAATATTGAACCCTTATTCTGATACAGACCACTTCTGGTGCCTTTGCAGCAAACACCTTTTGCATACGTTATTGTGAAATGAAGAAATTGCTCAAAATTATCAATTTCTCCATCCATTACTCACTATTAATTCAACTCTGTTTAATAAGTATACATCAAGTAACTACATGTTTCAATATTTGTCTAAGTATTATTAGTGCAAGGTACTCTATCTCAAAATATCACATCAAGTCAACATCAGAGAAGAAAAACAAAGCTTTTTATGTACTTACGACTGTGGAGCACCACCTATACCAAATCCGACAAGTCCTCGTAAAATAAGGATCCAAATAAAGTTTGGTGCAAACGCGCTCAGAATACCGAAGTAGCAAGTGATAACTGAACACAAAATAAGTTCCTGAAAGAGAAATAAGCCAATGATCATCTCACATATGAAAATTCTGCAGCAAACAACTTCAAAAAGGTCTAGGCACACAAATATTGAAAATATGTAATAACTTAGGAATTTTCATTGAAAAGAGCTGAAACATTGTAGCAAAAGGAGAAATTGTTCATGATGAGCTTTTGTTAACCACAATGTTTTCAAAAGTAGTCTCCAGCAGATACACATCATTTATGTTGGCTTGTTGGAAAGGGTTTAACCCTTTCCCTCATACGACAATTCTGCAGCAGACGACTTCAAACATATTTTGTCAAAAAGTAGAAAATCTCTATAATTGAATGGATAACCTATGACAAAAAGTGGAAAACATTGTGGCAAAAGGAGAAATTGCACGTTTTGTGCAATTTCTTCTTTTGTCACTATGTTTTAAAAAAGCCGTCTGCTGCAGAGGCGTCAGAAAGCGTCTATATGAGGGAAAGGGTTAACCTTTTCCACATACGCACATTTTCTGATGCCTCTACAGTAGACAACTGTAGAAAAAATTGTGATAAAACCGATAAATTGCTCAAAACTAGCACTTTCTCGTCTTGCCACGATGTTTTGAACTATTAACAATAAATAAAAGATCCCTGACAGTGATTTTCCATAATTTACATCTATACGTTTTCAAAGTCGTCTGCTGCAGATTTGTTGTTTGTGAAAAAGGGTTAAACATATCACTTGAATCCTATTTGAACAGATGACCTCACAATCAATAGGGGTCATCTTCTGGTTATGCTCAACATCCCTGTTTGAGTACTGTAGGTCCAAAGACTATCCAGTTATCAATTGTACAAGCTTTGGTCTACCTTTTAACTGACTAATCCACCGAAATGTGCAGAGAAATATACTCTATCTTCTGTGAAGGGGGGCATCATAAATGTACAATTGAGCACAGAAGGTTTAGAAAAAGTTCTGTTCAGATCCATTTGGATCCACAGCATAGATGCGCAGGGAGATTTTTTCCTCAAAGCAATGCTCAATTATTGAATCGAGTTAAAAAACATTGTGGCAAAAGCAGCAATTACTGATGATGCTCCTTTTGCCATAAAAAGTAATCTGTTGCAGATGCATCAAATTGCATTTTCATGTGAGGAAAGGAATAAACATCCTGTAATCAAATTTCTTATCTATTATTAATATTTTCCTTTTCTATCAGTAAAATCTTAATTAGCCACTGGGAAATATCACATTCATTATTTCAACTGTATATAGAAGATTTTCTGTGAGTTTTTTTATCACAAATACTTGATATTCCTGTATATAGTATTATCCCTTTTTCACTTGCAAAGTAGCCTGCTGAAGATGCATCAAAGTGTGCCTGTAAGTGGGAAAGGGTTAAACCTAGACAAATTTGTACTCACCGACTTCCTGCCATATTTATCACAAATACTGCCCCAAATACTAGAACTGCACATCATTCCACAGAACACCATCTGTAAATATAATATTGCTGACTTATCACGACAAACACTTTGATGGGTTCATGCAGAATTGATGCAACTTCATATTGTCAAAAGATGTAGTTACAATGGCTTTTGCAAAAGCACCAAAATTTACCCTCCATCAAGAAAATAAGAACTGTATGAGAATGGGACAAGAAACTTAATTTGCCCTTGACTTTTGAGATACCTCTTTATCTCATAGAGGTAACTTTCGAAGCATTTTCAACAAATGACACAGGTTAATATAAGAGCAATTTCTATTTCTCCTTTTCAAAAAAATGTTTCCACTTTCAAAAGAAACATATACTTGCAATGTTTCAAATAATTTTGCTTTTAATTACAGAAATGATCCATGTCTTAGTCTATATCGGGGGCTTGGCGTGAAATGGTTGTAACTAAAAACTTTTTTTGAAAACCCTGGTTTAGGGGCAATTTTCACCCCTTTGTAAACAATGCAAATTTAGGTGCCATTGCTCAGAACGAGCAATGGCACCTTAATTTCCATTGTTTACAAAGAAAAGTGATTTAACGCTTTTAAAGACTTTATGGCGAGGTGATTAACCTTGGTAAAAAAATACCAATTTTAGTTACAACCGTTTCACGCCCTCGATATGTTTTCAAAGTCGTCTACTGCAGCTTGCTGTATGTGGGAAAGGTTTCAAAGTCCTTCAAAATGTGCTGGTTCTCATATAGTTTCCGATATATCATTTATCATAGATGGATAGGAAATATCATCAGATTCCCCCATATCAAGCTGACAACAGATACATCAATGAATGGTGTAATCAGGCGTGCAATAGAAATCTGGTTTCCGTGGAGATAGACACTTGTTCCCCTTCAGTTACCTGTCAAAAACATAAAACTGCCCTCGGACAATAACCTTTTACCACATACAACAAATCTGCAGCAGATGACTTTTGATTTATAAAAAAACCTCTGTAAATGTGAGAATAATAATTTAATATGAGCTGAAAACATTGTTGCAAAAAGAAAAAACAAATGAGTAATTTCTTCTTTTGTCACCATGTTTTCAAAAGTCGTCCGCTGCGGATGCATCAAAAGGTTTCTATAAGTGGGAAAGGGATAACAACTTTTCTTGTTTGAATTTTGGAAAAGAAGTGCCGTTAAGCTGGTGAAAAGTAGCTGCTTTTGAAATAGTCATTACCGGTTTTGCCAGAGACTGTATGAGCCTATCCGGGGGGAAATGTATCAGTTGGTATATCTGAGCAGTGAAGGCTCAGATCACCCTGTCCATCTGGTCTGTGTAATCAGAATCTTCTAACAAGCTTATACAAGTAATATGAGAACAATGGAGTCTTTGGATCAGACTGTGTGGATGCATGGACTGTTGTGGTTTTACACTGTTCACAAAACCCAGCAAGTACCTTTTCCTTAGAACAGGCTCAAATGGTTGTCTGTTTCTTTAAACTGCCAATTATTTCTCCTTTTTCTGGAATGTTTTCTTCTGAATCTCAACACTATATTTTCATTTGTTGATTTTTGTTTCATTTGTTACAATGTTTTCAATCTATGAGAATATAAATACATGTACTATGAAATTAGAACTATTTTACCGTTGTGATGAGTGCTTGTTTCCATTCATTTATCTGCCAGTCACAATGAAGGGCTGGTGACAAAATAGATAAGATCATCATCTCCATAGCATCTGCCATCTGGAAGGCAATAATAATACAAAATGTACTAATACTTATAATTATGATATTGATAAAGTGGGCCAAGATGGCCCTTGATTGCTCACCTGTATAGTCAATCACAATGACTCATTTTGTGGTTAGATAAAGTAATACTAGTGCTTACAAGATTTCCTTCAACTTGGCCTAATGACCTTGCTTTGATTCCACATGACCCCTTTTGAACTTGGCCTAGATATCATCAACACAATCGTTCTTACACAATTTCAATATGCTGATTAAGAAGTGTTAAGAAGATCTTCCCTCAATTTGGCCTAGTGACCTAGTTTTTGACTAGACATGAAAAATATTCAAACTATGCCTAGATCTCATCAAAATACCCCTTCTAATTAAATTTCAAGCTGCTAAAGTATACACATATTTCCGATTTTAAATGACTTTTACAAGGATAAAAAAGAAGACATAGAAAAACATATAATATAAAAAGAAGTATGAAAAGAAACAATTAAACGAAATTTAAATAAAAGTATAGTGAACCAAACATGAAAATGATAATTATACTGGTAACGGATTTATCTGCAGAAAAAAAAAATCAAAAACAAAGAGTTATGTACTAGTAAAAGAATAAGAGAAAATAAAAAATAAAATATTGAGGTTTATCATATTTAAATATCTTTTATAATATATTTTCATCATAGAAATAAGTTGGCAAAGACCTTATAAATGGCTTTTAGAAAATGCTGTCAAAGATGCAGGCGCATTTTAACAGATATGCTTTAGACAATTTATGAAAACAAGTGACAAACAGTGAAATTGCTCATAAAATGCAAATTTCTCCTTTTATCCAAATGTTTTTAACAATATCGAAAAACTATTAGAGAAATTTTCCATATTTTTCCCTAGATGTTTACAAAGTTTGCTGCAGCAGATTTGATGTATGTTGGAAAGAGTTAAAGCAGCAAAATCTATAAACAACACAAGCTGAACAAGCAAATTCATGAAATTTATATCCCCCGCTTGCAGGAAATATTGTAGGAAAATGTTGAGGTTAGGTTTAAACATGTCAGTAGACTTTTTATTGAACATGTATTACAGGGTAAACTAGAAAGGTTGTTTTTATGAAAAAACATATGTCTCCCCATTGCAGTTTGTCAATGACTATTAAAATATTGAACAAGGGCAGATAACTTTGCAAGAAAGTGGCCCAGAGTTATAATTATTCCAAGGTGCACAACTTCACATTGCCATCTATCTGTATTCCAAGTTTCAATAAATTCCTTCAAGTAGTTTCTGAGTTATGCTGTGGACAAAGTTTACACTATTAAAATATTGAACAAGGGGAGATAAGTCATAAATCTTGCAAGGTGCACAACTTCACATTGCCATCTATATATATTCCAAGTTTCAATAAATTCCTTCAAGTAGTTTCTGAGTTCTGCTCTGGACAAAGTTTACACTATTAAAATATTGAACAAGGGGAGATAAGTCATAAATCTTGCAAGGTGCACAACTTCACATTGCCATCTATCTATATTCCAAGTTTCAATAAATTCCTTTAAGTAGTTTCTGAGTTCTGCTCTGGACAAAGTTTACACTATTAAAATATTGAACAAGGGGAGATAACTCATAATTATTGCAAGGTGCACAACTTCACATTGCCATCTATCTGTATTCCAAGTTTCAATAAATTCCTAGGGTTAGGGTTAGGGTTAGGGTTAGGGTTAGGGTTAGGGTTAGGGTTAGGGTTAGGGTTAGGGTCAGTGCTGCCGTTAAAATGTAAGCAATGTCATGCTATAAATGACCGATTGCGCATTTAAATGGTATGTTTGGCAGCACTCTGTGTTCAATTTTGGTAATATCCCTTGGCCGGGCGTCTGTAGAACAGTGTGTGCTTTACCCGCGCTTGACGGCGAAGTGCTCGCTTCGCTTCTACAGGAAGTCGCGAGGTCAGTGCTGCCGTTAAAATGTAAGCAATGTCATGCTATAAATGACCGATTGCGCATTTAAATGGTATGTTTGGCAGCACTCTGTGTTCAATTTTGGTAATATCCCTTGGCCGGGCGTCTGTAGAACAGTGTGTGCTTTACCCGCGCTTGACGGCGAAGTGCTCGCTTCGCTTCTACAGGAAGTCGCGAGGTCAGTGCTGCCGTTAAAATGTAAGCAATGTCATGCTATAAATGACCGATTGCGCATTTAAATGGTATGTTTGGCAGCACTCTGTGTTCAATTTTGGTAATATCCCTTGGCCGGGCGTCTGTAGAACAGTGTGTGCTTTACCCGCGCTTGACGGCGAAGTGCTCGCTTCGCTTCTACAGGAAGTCGCGAGGTTAGTCCTGTCAAGGACACACTGTTCTACAGAGGCACGTCCAAGGGATATTACCAAATTTAACATTTAACATTATCTACGTCGCGACTAGAGCGTTTGGTTCACATTGCAAGGGCAATGATATATCCAGACCACACCACGAGGAGGCGCTCTAAATCATGGTCCACCTATCAGGGTTGCTTTTCATAAGAAAAACCTTGCTGACATGCCAGGGTTGCATTCCGCGGGGAAGCCTTGCTGGAAGCACACACAAACACAATAGTAAAAGCACTGATTAATCCACGGAATATAACACACACACAAACGCGCAAAACGCTTCAAGGGTCGACTTATCATTTCTGACCGATGATTTCTTAAACCTTTTCCGATAATCTTTAGCATTCGATAGTCTTGCCATCTGAAGCTTCTTGGTTTCATTGTTATCCTCATATACACACACTTACCCTGTCCACACATAAACGCAATAAACAAAGAAATCATAAAAGACACTTACCTTATTAATTATACACTTACCTTATTGCTGTCCTTCTTTGTCCTTCGTTTCACTTCCGTTACGATCTTGTCCCTGATATTAGCAGGGGACAGGTCTGACCATTGATTTTGAAGGTCGAGCTGTTCCAGTTTACGCTTTATGACGACGAGACTAGCTTTCTTGCCGGTTGCCTCGCATAAGACTATTTCTACAGCCCAGTCCGAAGCAAATCTCCTATTGGAATCTTCCGTCCATTTGCGCCGTTGAAACGGCACACCGCCACGCATAACCGTCGAGACGCTTTCGAAAATGACTGATGGTCTCTGCTGGTGGTGGTGGTTAACGCTAGTTGGAACTTGCGAGAAATCTTGGGTCTCGACCCATGCGGAAGTTGGACACGAAGTTCCGGCCACCGGTCCCGTGGTTACGGGATCGAAGTCTGTGGTCTCGACGCAGGCTGCTGTAGGACACGAGGTTCCAGTGACTGGAGCTAAACAATAGTCGACTAATCGCATCGGCTCGCTAGAGGCCCGTTCAAAAGGTTCCATATTGCTGCCGGAGAACCGTGGCGGCAATGAACAGCTTCTTGTCTTGGATGTCGCCTGGACTGACACTGTTTGGTCAACCTCCGTTGACGGTGGCGCAGGTGTTTCCGACGCTTTTTTCCGTTTCGTCAACGATGCAATTCGTGCAGCACCCCGGGGCGCGTCGCCCAAGTCGTAATATATCGCTTCTGTGGTCGCTGAATGTCGTAGCTGGCGGGCGGTCTGCTCTCGAAGCTGAGGATGGTCTGTCGCCATCTGTGTTGCTATCCGTTTCCGATTCATCGTGGCATTGTATGTTCCGTACTTTGCCTGACAACCCGATTCGGCCCACACTCTGCCAAAAACTTTCCCTATTCTGGCAGAGTTGTAGGGTTTGCCCCCTTCACTCGATCCGTCAACAGGAAGAGAAACAAATGGGTGTGTGATTCCCCGAAATGACCTCAGGAGAAATTCTCTTACCTTTCTCAGAGAACGGTACTCGGGTAGAGTTAAGACCAAATTAAAAGGCCCTAACTGCGCCGTTTTGTGATCGGTGACCGAGAGCACAGCATAGCCCACACCACCCTCGGTTTGGTAACTGGGCGACGCAACCTCCGTCAGTGTCAGACCGGCGATGGCACTCGGCCTAGCTCCGCTCCTTACTATCATGCAGGCGATGATCCCTCGGACGTTGGAATACGTACTCGTGTCCGTGCACTCACTCAGTCTGGTGATGCACGACTGGACACAGGTACTATTCAACAGCAGCTCCATGTCTGGAGCCATAACCGAGGTGCGTTCCCTCGAGGCCTTTTCCACTCTGTCGGTCCTGCGTCGTCTCTGAACAGAGGTCCGAGTTCCCACGATGGACGCCAAGAAATCACGTAACACTGTTGCCTCCATTTTGCCTATATGCGACAGAGCTAAGAACTTAAAGAACTTCGCCAGATAGCCTAACAGACTCGCCTTCCATGCAGCACTCGTGCTACAGCCGATGCTCCTTCTGTTAGCTACGAACATGTCAATCCGATCTAAACTAGCGGCAGCGGCCGGGGACTCGGACAAATCGTGGAACTGTAAATATCTATCCACCGCCCGGGCGTATTCTAAAGCCCGCTCGGGCTTTGTCGAGCCGCCCCGTTCTGTAATCATGTGGTGTCTCCATTCGTTGGTAATGGAGGACACACCCCTCGGCCCTTCAAACACGGTCTTCTGATGGGGAGACACTGGTCTTTGCTCCTTTGTAGGTGGTACGTCTGGAGAAGGGCGACGGATTGCCGCATCAGACACGGACGAGGGAGAGCCGATGGACGAATTCACGGGCGATGTCTCTGGATGCTCAGGGCCGGTTTCGGAACCGTGCTGTGATGGATCGCGAACTCGCGAACTTGCCTCGGACCGTTCTTCACAATCAGGTTCAACTGGGATTGACCAATCTAAATGAGAAACGCGCTGTGCTCTACTCGAATCCGTTAGACTGGAAGGCGTACTGAAACTGTGAGCCGTTCTGAGATGGACCGGGATATTAGCAGTGATCGCTGCACACATCGGTACCGGACAGACTCTATACAATCGCCCTCTGTCGGTTCTTTCCTTCCCGTCCAACCTGCGATGGTTTGCAAAGAGACGGCAGCGGTACTCGCTGCCCAGAAGTCGAGCGTGCTGACTGACTATATGCTGCGTCAACCGCACAACAGCACTGCCGCACACGGGGCAGTGATATCGGTTTCGAAACTGTGACATTGTAGTCAACCACTTCTATGAAGTAAGTAAAACGGAAAGCGTAGGTGTAGAGATGACCTCTACTACAATTTTTTACTGACGTGTTAGTTAAGCGTATATTTCTATTTTTAGATTTCTATTTTTAATTTTACAGAAGCAGGTCACAATTTGGAATCCTTATTTTCATCTAATTTCCTTCATATGAAGCCTCGACTGTTAACCTGGAGCCGGGACAGAGGCAGTGTCTGGCGGATGGACAACCCCGTGTGTGTCAACGCTCTAGCTGAAGTAGGTACTAGATATACGGTTTAGCCTTAGAAAATAACCCCTGCGTACTATTCGGACTGAAAATCAGAATGTGTCAACAACAACAACAACAACAACAATACGCTCAATCATCACGTGGAAATATATGTGTTGGTTGAGCGGTTTGTCGTTGATGTTTTTTCTACCGAAGTAGGTCACGGATTTCAATCATTTGAAGAATATAAAATGAAAACTACAATTCCTTCTTAAGTTCTAATATATGTTTGAACATATAGAATGTAAATCAATTCGAAAATGTAATTCTTGAGAGAAAACAAGTAAAAAGGGAATATATGATGTTTGTTGGCAAACACACGTAATTAAGTAATAATTAAGTAATAATTATAAAATAATTAAATAGTTCAAATATAACTTTAACATAGAGAACTGACCAATTTCACCAAAGGCAAACATATAGGCATTTGGGCGGAAAACCTAAAAATCACCAACAAGTTAAAATGAAAACGACAATTCCTTCTTAAGTTCTAATATATGTTCGAACATATAGAATGTAAATCAATTCGAAAATGCAATTCTTGAGAGAGAAAAAAGTAAAAAGGGAATATATGATGTTTGTTGGCAAACACACGTAATTAAGTAATAATTAAAAAATAATTAAATAGTTGAAATATAACTTTAACATATAGAAATGACCAATTTCACCAAAGGCACATATATAGGCATTTTGGCGGAAAACCTAAAAATCACCAACAATTTAAAATGAAAAACTACAATACCTCGTTAAGTTAGAATATAGGTTTAACATATAGAATGTAAATCAATATGAAAATGCAATTCTTGAGAGAGAAAAAAGTAAAAAGGGAATATATGATGTTTGTTGGCAAACACACGTAATTAAGTCATGATTAATAATTAATACGGGAGGCGTTGTAGTCAACCACTTCTATGAAGTAAGTAAAACGGAAATCGTTGGTGTAGAGATGACCTCTACTACAATTCTTTACTGACGTGTTAGTTAAGCGTATATTTCTATTTTTAGATTTCTATTTTAAATTTTACAGAAGTAGGTCACAATTTGGAATCCTTATTTTCATCGAATTTCCGTCATATGAAGCCTCGACTCTTCCCTGGCGACGGAGAGAGACCGTGTCTGGCAGATGAACAAGCCCGTGTGTGTGTGTGTGTCAACGCTCTAGCTGAAGTAGGTACTAGATATAAGGTTTAGCCTTAGAAAATAACCCCGGCCTACTATTCGGACTGAAAATCAGAATGTGTCAACAACAATACGCTCGATCATTACGTGGAAATTGATGTGTTGGTTGAGCGGTTTGTCGTTGTGGTTTTTTCTACCGAAGTAGGTCACGGATTTTAATCATTTGAAGAATATAGAATGAAAACTACAATTCCTTTTTAAGTTCAAATATAATTTTAACATATAGAATCAGTGTCAGACCGGCGATGGCACGCCGCTCCTTACGATCATGTCAGACTGTCTTTCCTATCGGCGACATTACGAGGAATCGTTTTCCTGCGAGTTCTCGGCTCGTTCCGACTGTTGGGGACTGCATCAAGTATGGCTTTGCGTAATACATCATTGCCGCTGCCATTCAAATGTACCCCATCCTTCCCTAAATGGTTAGGCCGGATGAGCTTCGCTACTCGGAGGATTTCAGCCTTGGTTTTGGTTAGCAAGCTGTTAACACGGAGTCTGATATCTATCTGTCCCGCACTGTAACTCGACCTGCGCCAGAAATCTGTCACAAAGATTCGGACAGTCGGACTAACTGCACGTATCTTATTACAAACGTTCTGTAGGCTTTCAATAATACGTTCGCCATGTGCAGTACATTCAACATCGTTGGATCCTAGGACGATGACAATGTTCTCTGCCGTCGTGACCCGTTTCATCATCTCTGGCCAGTCCGTGTCTTCCGTACAGCTCCTGGCCTTTCTGCCGCCTTTAAACAATTTCAGGAATCCTCTTAACTGCAATCGACGGACGTGAGAGTCTCCATATATCAAATTCATGTTTCTGCTAAAGATATTCAGCCGATTGTGACATAGATGACATTGCCCAATGGGTATATAGCGACATACATTGAGTAGTCATTACGGATTATCGACACTACTCGTGCCAGCCAGACAGTAGACAGGTGTCTGGACACGTGTGAAAGCGACATGCATTGAGTATGTTGACACCTGACATAGACAGACAGACAGCCAGCCAGTCAGTAGACAGGTGTCTGGACACGTGTGAAAGCGACATGCATTGAGTATGTTGACACCTGACATAGACAGACAGACAGCCAGCCAGCCAGCCAGTCAGTAGACAGGTGTCTGGACACGTGTGAATTCTAGCGAGTATTCCTAGCTGCATGACCTTATAGGGGAATTCGGGAAATCAAGGATCATCATTCGCTATCCAGTTACTTGAAACAGAAACATGCTAGTATTCGGAGACCAAAATGCTGAGAGGATGACTTTCAAGTCATACACTTTTGCTATTCATGGTCGTGAGGCCAGAACAGCTATCGCGGACCATGACGTTGCTCGGTTTTTGCGTGAATGTCGCGGAGAGAGGAAATGCATAGTTATCGTACTAGGCCATAATGACCTCCATAAATGCCGAAGCACTGAATGCAAGAAAGTGGCTGTTGACATTTTAACGAGCCTTCGGCAACTGGTAGACAAGATAAGGGAAGTGAATAACAATGTGCGCTGGGCCCGTAGCGGCTTTAAGGCAGTCCCCCTGCGTGCCTGCCCGAGGAGAGTGGCTGTCACTCCCGCCGTCTATCCGCGCTGCTGACGGGGAAGTGCTCGCCTCGCGTCTGTAGGCAGCACTCTTGCCTATGGCTGGGGGAAATGCGCGCTGGGGCTATACGGCAGTCCCCTGCGTGCCTGCCCGAAGAGAGTGGCCGTTACTCCCGCCGTCTATCCGCGCTGCTGACGGGGAAGTGCTCGCACTTCGCGTATGGCTGGGGCCGAAATCGCGACAGGGCACTCAGTCCTAGGTGTTTACGTGGGTTTTTGAAAATTTTGACCTTGACCTTTGACCTAGGCCTTAATCCCGACAATCCGCATCTGCACTCGGACAGTTCTTGATCCGTGCCAATTTTCGGGATAATCGGAGACACTTTTTTTTTTTACCTAAAAAAGTCGTAAGGGGTTAGGCTTACGGATTTTTCGGGCCAAACAAAAAAGTGTCTCCGATTGACTCGAAATTTTGCACAGACAAAGGACTGTCCGAGTGCTGATGCGGATTGTCGGGATTAAGGCCTAGGTCAAAGGTCAAGGTCAAAAATTTCAAAAAACCCAGGTAAAAACCTCGCCTCTCGTCTAAGACAGCACTCTGCGAATGGCTGGGGGAAAATGTGCGCTGGGCCCGCAGCGGCTATAAGGCAGTCCCCTGCGTGCCTGCCCGAAGAGAGTGGCCGTTACATCCGCCGTCTGTCCGCGCTGACGGGGAAGTGCTCGCCCCGAGTCTGTCGGCAAGGCAGCACTCTGCGTATGGCTGGGGGGAAATGTGCGCTGGGCCCGTAGCGGCTATAAGGCAGTCCCCCTGCGTGCCTGCCCGAAGAGAGTGGCCGTTACTCCCGCCGTCCATCCGCGCTGCTGACGGGGAAGTGCTCGCCTCGAGTCTGTAGGCAGCACTCCGCGTATGCGGCTATAAGGCAGTCCCCCTGCGAGCCTGCCCGAAGAGAGTGGCCGTTACTCCCGCCGTCCATCCGCGCTGCTGACGGGGAAGTGTTCGCCTCGGGTCTGTAGGCAGCACTCTGCGTATGGCTGGGGGAAATGTGCGCTGGGGCTATACGGCAGTCCCCCGCGCGCCTGCCCGAAGAGAGTGGCTGTCACTCCCGCCGTCTATCCGCGCCGCTGACGGGGAAGTGCTCGCCTCGAGTCTGTAGGCAGCACTCTGCGTATGGCTGGGGGAAATGTGCGCTGGGCCCGTAGCGGCTATAAGGCAGTCCCCCTGCGTGCCTGCCCGAAGAGAGTGGCCGTTACTCCCGCCGTCCATCCGCGCTGCTGACGGGGAAGTGCTCGCCTCGAGTCTGTAGGCAGCACTCCGCGTATGCGGCTATAAGGCAGTCCCCCTGCGAGCCTGCCCGAAGAGAGTGGCCGTTACTCCCGCCGTCCATCCGCGCTGCTGACGGGGAAGTGTTCGCCTCGGGTCTGTAGGCAGCACTCTGCGTATGGCTGGGGGAAATGTGCGCTGGGGCTATACGGCAGTCCCCCGCGCGCCTGCCCGAAGAGAGTGGCTGTCACTCCCGCCGTCTATCCGCGCCGCTGACGGGGAAGTGCTCGCCTCGAGTCTGTAGGCAGCACTCTGCGTATGGCTGGGGGAGAAATGTGCGCTGGGCCCGCAGCGGCTATAAGGCAGTCCCCCATGCGTGCCTGCCCGAACAGTGTGGCCGTTACTCCCGCCGTCTATCCGCGCTGACGGGGAAGTGCTCCCCTCGAGTCTTTAAGCAGGCACTCTGCGTATGGCTGGGGAGAAATGTGCGCTGGGCCCGAAGCGCCTATAAGGCAGTCCCCCCCCCTGCGTGCCTGCCCGAAGAGAGTGGCCGGTTACTCCCGCCGTCTCTCCGCGCTGACGGGGAAGTGCTCCCCTCGAGTCTTTAAGCAAGCACTCTGCGTATGGCTGGGGGAGAAATGTGCGCTGGGCCCGAAGCGGCTATAAGCCAGTCCCCCTGCGTGCCTGCCCGAAGAGAGTGGCCGGTTACTCCCGCCGTCTATCCGCGCTGACGGGGAAGTGCTCCCCTCGAGTCTTTAAGCAAGCACTCTGCGTATGGCTGGGGAGAAATGTGCGCTGGGCCCGAAGCGGCTATAAGGCAGTCCCCCCCCTGCGTGCCTGCCCGAAGAGAGTGGCCGGTTACTCCCGCCGTCTATCCGCGCTGACGGGGAAGTGCTCCCCTCGAGTCTTTAAGCAAGCACTCTGCGTATGGCTGGGGAGAAATGTGCGCTGGGCCCGAAGCGGCTATAAGGCAGTCCCCCCCCCTGCGTGCCTGCCCGAAGAGAGTGGCCGGTTACTCCCGCCGTCTCTCCGCGCTGACGGGGAAGTGCTCCCCTCGAGTCTTTAAGCAAGCACTCTGCGTATGGCTGGGGGAGAAATGTGCGCTGGGCCCGAAGCGGCTATAAGCCAGTCCCCCTGCGTGCCTGCCCGAAGAGAGTGGCCGGTTACTCCCGCCGTCTATCCGCGCTGACGGGGAAGTGCTCCCCTCGAGTCTTTAAGCAAGCACTCTGCGTATGGCTGGGGAGAAATGTGCGCTGGGCCCGAAGCGGCTATAAGGCAGTCCCCCCCCTGCGTGCCTGCCCGAAGAGAGTGGCCGGTTACTCCCGCCGTCTATCCGCGCTGACGGGGAAGTGCTCCCCTCGAGTCTTTAAGCAAGCACTCTGCGTATGGCTGGGGAGAAATGTGCGCTGGGCCCGAAGCGGCTATAAGGCAGTCCCCCCTGCGTGCCTGCCCGAAGAGAGTGGCCGGTTACTCCCGCCGTCTATCCGCGCTGACGGGGAAGTGCTCCCCTCGAGTCTTTAAGCAAGCACTCTGCGTATGGCTGGGGAGAAATGTGCGCTGGGCCCGAAGCGGCTATAAGGCAGTCCCCATGCGTGCCTGCCCGAAGAGAGTGGCCGGTTACTCCCGCCGTCTATCCGCGCTGACGGGGAAGTGCTCCCCTCGAGTCTTTAAGCAAGCAGTCTGCGTATGGCTGGGGCGAAATGTGAGCTGGGACCGAAGTCGCTAGATGGCAGTCCTGCGTCCCTACCTTAAGGGAGTGGATGTTACTCCCGCCGTTTACCCGCGCTTGCGTGTCCAGGCAGCCCTCTGATTATGGCTGGGGGAAATGGGCGCGCCGGGACCTAGAGTCGCTGTACACCCGTCCCGACGGTTACCAGCGCTGACGGCGAACTGCTCGCCTCGAGTCTGTAGGCAGCAGTCTGCGTATGGCTGGGGGGAAATGTGCGCTTGGGGCTATAAGGCAGTCCCCCGCGTGCCTGCCCGAAGAGAGTGGCTGTTACATCCGCCGTCTGTCCGCGCTGACGGGGAAGTGCTCGCCCCGAGTCTGTAGGCAGCACTCTTGCGTATGGCTGGGGGAAATGTGCGCTGGGGCTATACGGCTGTCCCCCGCGTGCCTGCCCGAAGAGAGTGGCCGTTACTCCCGCCGTCTACCCGCGCTGCTGACGGGGAGGTGCTCGCCTCGAGTCTGTAGGCAGCACTCTGCGTATGGCTGGGGGAAATGTGCGCTGGGGCTATACGGCAGACCCCTGCGTGCCTGCCCGAAGAGATCGGCTGTTACTCCCGCCGTCTATCCGCGCTGACGGGGAAGTGCTCCCCTCGAGTCTTTAAGCGAGCAGTCTGCGTATGGCTGGGGAGAAATGTGCGCTGGGCCCGAAGCGGCTATAAGGCAGTCCCCCTGCGTGCCTGCCCGAAGAGAGTGGCCGGTTACTCCCGCCGTCTCTCCGCGCTGACGGGGAAGTGCTCCCCTCGAGTCTTTAAGCAAGCACTCTGCGTATGGCTGGGGGAGAAATGTGCGCTGGGCCCGAAGCGGCTATAAGGCAGTCCCCCTGCGTGCCTGCCCGAAGAGAGTGGCCGGTTACTCCCGCCGTCTATCCGCGCTGACGGGGAAGTGCTCCCCTCGAGTCTTTAAGCGAGCACTCTGCGTATGGCTGGGGAGAAATGTGCGCTGGGCCCGAAGCGGCTATAAGGCAGTCCCCCTGCGTGCCTGCCCGAAGAGAGTGGCCGGTTACTCCCGCCGTCTATCCGCGCTGACGGGGAAGTGCTCCCCTCGACTATTTAAGCAAGCAGTCTGCGTATGGCTGGGGGGAAATGTGCGCTTGGGGCTATAAGGCAGTCCCCCGCGTGCCTGCCCGAAGAGAGTGGCCGTTACATCCGCCGTCTGTCCGCGCTGACGGGGAAGTGCTCGCCCCGAGTCTGTAGGCAGCACTCTTGCGTATGGCTGGGGGAAATGTGCGCTGGGGCTATACGGCTGTCCCCCCGCGTGCCTGCCCGAAGAGAGTGGCTGTTACTCCCGCCGTCTATCCGCGCTGCTGGCGGGGAAGTGCTCGCCTCGAGTCTGTAGGCAGCACTCTGCGTATGGCTGGGGGAAATGTGCGCTGGGGCTATACGGCTGTCCCCTGCGTGCCTGCCCGAAGAGAGTGGCCGTTACTCCCGCCGTCTATCCGCGCTGACGGGGAAGTGCTCCCCTCGAGTCTGTAGGCAGAACTCCGCGCATGCGGCTATAAGGCAGTCCCCCTGCGAGCCTGCCCGAAGAGAGTGGCTGTTACTCCCGGCGTCCATCCGCGCTGCTGACGGGGAAGTGTTCGCCTCGAGTCTGTAGGCAGCACTCTGCGTATGGCTGGGGGAAATGTGCGCTGGGGCTACACGGCAGTCCCCCACGCGCCTGGCCGAAGAGAGTGGCTGTCACTCCCGCCGTCTATCCGCGCCGCTGACGGGGAAGTGCTCGCCTCGAGTCTGTAGGCAGCACTCTGCGTATGGCTGGGGGAAATGTGCGCCGGGCCCGCAGCGGCTATAAGGCAGTCCCCCTGCGTGCCTGCCCGAACAGTGTGGCCGTTACTCCCGCCGTCTATCCGCGCTGACGGGGAAGTGCTCCCCTCGAGTCTGTAGGCAGCACTCTGCGTATGGCTGGGGGGAAATGTGCGCTGGGCCCGCAGCGGCTATAAGGCAGTCCGCCATGCGTGCCTGCCCGAAGAGAGTGGCCGTTACTCCCGCCGTCTATCCGCGCTGACGGGGAAGTGCTCCCCTCGAGTCTGTAGGCAGCACTCCGCGTATGCGGCTATAAGGCAGTCCCCCTGCGAGCCTGCCCGAAGAGAGTGGCCGCCGTTACTCCCGCCGTCTACCCGCGCTGCTGACGGGGAAGTGCTCGCCTCGAGTCTGTAGGCAGCACCCTGCGTATGGCTGTGGGAAAATGTGTGCTGGGCCCGTAGCGGCTATAAGACAGACCCTCTGTCTGGGCGATTTGCATTCACCCCCCCACCTGGGAACTTGGAGAAAAAAAACGGGAAAAAAAAAGACCCCCTTCAGAGTGACTCTGAAGGGGGTCTTTTTTTTTCCCGTTACGCCTCGAGTTTGTAGGCAGCACCCTGCGTATGTCAGGGGGAAATGTGCGTGCCTGCCCGAAGAGAGTGGCTGTTACTCCCGCCGTCTATCCGCGCTGTGAGAACGACAGACCCTCTGTCTGGGCGATTTGCATTCACTCCCGCACCTGGGAACTTGGAGAAAAAAAAAACGGGAAAAAAAAAGACCCCCTTCAGAGTGACTCTGAAGGGGGTCTTTTTTTTTCCCGTTACGCCTCGAGTTTGTAGGCAGCACCCTGCGTATGTCAGGGGGAAATGTGCGTGCCTGCCCGAAGAGAGTGGCTGTTACTCCCGCCGTCTATCCGCGCTGTGAGAACGACAGACCGTCTGTCTGGGCGATTTGCATTCACCCCCCGCACCTGGGAACTTGGAGAAAAAAAAAACGGGAAAAAAAAAGACCCCCTTCAGAGTGTTCGGCCGCGCGGCCGAACACTCTGAAGGGGGTCTTTTTTTTTCCCGTTTTTTTTTTCTCCAAGTTCCCAGGTGCGGGGGGGGGGAACGCGGCCGAAGGCCGCGTTCGAGCAATGGAGTGGAACACTCACAATGGAGTGGAACACTTTTTTTGCTCACCCCCTTAGCCTTTTAATGAACCCTCTCCAGCGTGTTACTACAGTGATGCTGCAAATAACATTACCGCTCTACATCGACACACCGCATGCCAATCCCACGCTGACACTCGAATCGGGCGGGCGAGGGGAGCTGCGTAGTGCAAACCTTTTGAACCGCTGTTAGGCGGCCCTACTTGGAATGATACGAGCACATCGCGCAGCCGTCTTCCGAGATCCTACGGGTTCCATGCAGCGCCTTTACAGCGCCGCGGTTTCCCCCGAAGTGCCGAACGCTTTCATGGTTTCAGGGTGGTCCTGCAAATTCTTCACTCGCCGTTATCGTACCGAGCAAGACTACCATCTTTCGAATCAAATTACCGAGTTTCTCTCTTCTTCTAGGTCAACAGTAGGGGAAAACTAACCTGTCCCACATAACATCATTGTTCAGTGCCACGACGCTGTGCTACGCCCGCTTCTTCACTCGCCGTTACTATAAGCCAGCATGTTACTAGAGTCACGCTTTCAGTGTGGTCGTGCAATTTCACACCACTTCTCTTCATCGACACACGAGCCAAGTGATCCACCGCACAGAGTAGTCGCAATGTGTCTGGGAGTTTTTTACTTATTTAAAGTGTCTGGTTTCCCTTCCAGGCAGCGTCATGCGTGTGTTTGTGTGTTTGATGAGGTGCGCGGCCTTCTAACAAAAACGCCTAATTTGACCCGCTCCACCCAACAGCTCTGTTGTCACAGAGAGGGGGAGTAGGTCTCGGCGGAGAGTTGTCCAGCACATACACCTGTACGCGGCTTCTTCCGTGACAGAAGAAAGCCGCGTATATTCTGGTAAATTGAATGAAAGACGGCAGCAAACGCGGGACAGAGCGGACGAGGGCGCCGGCCGGCCAGCCTCGACATGTTGCATTGTCCCATCCCCGTAAATAAAATCCACGGTTTTGTCCGCGCTGCCTAAGCATTCTCTCGAACTACCCTGCATTAGAACGAGGCGTAAAGTAGTGTTTGAGTCAAATAATGCCACAGGCTCCATCCCTTGGGATGGTGCCCACCCGCCAATTCCTTTTCTTTCAGCTTTGCAACCGTACTCCCCCCGAAACCCAAATACTTTGGTTTCCCGGGGGCTCCTCGCCCAGTCAATAAAGCAACCAACGGCGGGAGGGTCAGTTGGCATAGTTTACGGTCAGAACTACGACGGTATCTGATCGTCTTCGAACCTCTGACTTTCGTTCTTGATTAAGGAAAACATTCTTGGCAAATGCTTTCGCGTTCGTTCGTCCAGCGACGGTCACAGAATTTCACCTCTCGCGCCGCAGTACGTAGGCCCCCGGCAGTCCCTCTCAATCATTACCTCGAGCACCGTAAACCAACAAACGTGGCGCCGAGGTCCTTCTCTATTATTCCATGCACCAGTATTCGGGGCACGTAGGCCTGCCTTGAGCACTCTAATTTTTTCACAGTAAACGTTCCGGCCACCCAAGCCACTCAGTCAAGAGCGCCAAGGGAATATATCTGCCGGCCCCTTTTTATCGCCGGCACTGGCAGTAGACACGCCACAACGGGCGCACCGCCAGCCCAGCATCGAGATCCAACGACGAGCTTTTCAACCGCAACAACTTTGACATACGCTATTGGGTTAGGGTTTGGAGCTGGAATTGCCCTCCAATTGATCCTCGTTAAAGGATTTTGAATGTACTCATTTCAATTGCGGGAACTCGTAAAGAGGGTCCCGTATTGTCATTTTTCGTCACTACCTCGCCGTTTCGGCATTGGGTAAGTTGCGTGCCTGCTGCCTTCCTTGGATGTGGCAGCCGTTTCTCATGCTCCCTCTCCGGAATCGAACCCTGATTCCCCGTCACCCGTTGTCACCATGGTGCGCAGAGCGCAAACCATCTAGTGTGATAGGTCAGACACTTGAAAGAAATGTCGCCGGCACGAAGGCCGTGCGATCGGCAAAGTTGTCCAGAATTCACCCAAAGGTACCGACGCAGCACATGGCCGCTACTGCCCAAAAGGCAGACGAACACCCGTGACGGCCGGATTGGTTTGAGGCTAACAAGTGCACTCCTGCTGTCGCCTCCACGAGGGAGGCAGCGGCGAAGTTTCAGTAGCATGTATTAGCTCTAGAATTGCCACAGTTATCCAAGTAGATTTCGCTGGCTCCTGGGAATCATAACTGATTTAATGAGCCGTCCGCAGTCTCGCCCCCACAATGGAAGGGCCGTACTTACACTTGCAAGGCTTAATGTTTAAGACAAGCATATAATTACTGGCAGGATCAACCAGGTAACAAGCCATGTAAAAGCCCGAGAGCTTTCTCTTGTTTCTTTCGCTGCGACTGCTGCACAGCTCAGCAGCGAGCGAGCCGGCATCAGCAGCACAACACCTCTCTCCACTCTCGTGTGTGTGTGTGCGCCGGACTTTTCATTCGTTTCTCAGCCACTCTCGCGGTGGTGCTCAGCCACTCTCTCAGCCACCGCGCGCTCCTTCTTCGCTGATCCGACGACGCCACCACACAGCTGGCGCGACGAGCGGAAGGGAAGAAAAGAGCGTGAACCCAGCTTGCCACTCTCTGCAGGGGGTTGCCCTATGCGCAGCGCGAACATGCAGGGTTTTTTGTCTCAATTTCTCTCGCGTCTCCGAGCCCATCTGTTCATAGGCCCGGAAAGCACAGGTCCGAGTCAGACGTTCGTACCTTTCTTTTCGCTTCTCTCGCCGACCAAAGTCGCTCGAGACCGAGAGCGACACCGCGACACCATCCAATGGTATATTTCCCTCCTCCCACCGTCCCGTCATGCGGGAAACGTCGGGTGCGCCTTTCGTATCAGCCGCCGTAGCAGGAACCACGCAGAGGCAGGTTCGCTACATGTGGGGCTATCGTGTTGCCTTTACCAAGATATATACGGCTCCCGAGTGTCCGCGATGGAATACCCGAGCACACCGGGTGACTCAGCTTCACCCGGAGCCTTCTTCAACCACGCCGAAGGGCCAAAAACGTCTCTCGTTGAGCAGCATTTTACGGGGTCACTATTCCCAACCGTGTGTTCGAGTCTGTCTCTCTTTGGGGGGATTAAGAGTCCCCCCAAACCCGACCACGGGTCAACCATCTTGCTCGGTAGACGGTTGTCCTTTGATTGCTACACGGGGGGGGTTTTGTTCTAGCGAAGCAGGGAACGAATCCAGCCAATTCGACTCCCAAGCCCGCCCTACCCCCCAGTTTTTTTCCACGATGGGATACCCGAGCACACCGGGTGACTCAGCTTCACCCGGACCCTTCGTCAACCACGCCGAAGGCGTAACTCGTTGCGCAGCATTTTATGGGGTCACTACTCCCAACCGTCTGTGCCGGTCTGTCTCTCTCTCTCTCCGGGGGGTCGCAAGTCCCCCAAACCCGGCCACAAACAGGCAGACGGTCAGTCCGGAACGTTCCCGCAAGGGGGAAAGGACAGGTGACTTTCTCGTATTACCGGGAATATGTCCGTCTTAAGCGGACAAATCTCGGTGTCGAGGGCTAAGTCTCAATAGATCGCAGTGTGGTGGCTGCTCTACTATTTACGACACCCCGACCCAAGAAAGCCAAGCCGTCTACAAGTGATCTAACACCGCAAGCCAAGCGCCACGGAATGGAATCGCCGTGGCGAAGGAGGCTAGTTGCTGTGGCCTGACCACGGTCCGCCGGGGACGCGAACGGGCACGGCGGTTAAGCCGGGCCGGACGCCTGCCCCCTTAAAGCGAGACCTTATCGTTGCCTTCGAACGACAGTATGTGCGGTTCTGCTTCACAATGATAGGAATTGCCGAGATCGAAGGATCAAAAAGAATTGCCGAGATCGAAGGATCAAAAAGCCTGTTTCCTTGCCTGTGATTTCGCTAGATAGTAGATAGCGACGGTCGGAATCACGTTAATACATTCATGCGCTTCGCACCCTAGCCCGTCCAGCCTCGTTTTTAGAGCCAATCCTTCCCTTACCTACATCGTTCTATCGACTAGAGGCTCTTCATTGACACACAGCCTGCCATTCCTACTTCACTCGCCGTTACTAGAGCCACTACAGCGAACCCTTTCAGTGTGGTCCTGTAATTGACACACAACTTCATCTTCATAGACACGAGTGATCCACCGCACAGAGTAGTCACAATGTGTCTGGGAGTTTTTTACTTATTTAAAGTGTCTGGTTTCCCTTCCAGGCAGCGTCATGCGTGTTTGATGAGGTGCGCGGCCTTCCAACAAAACCCCCTAATTCGGGGGAGAGTTTTCCAGCACACACACCTGTACGCGGCTTCTTCCGTGACAGAAGAAAGCCGCGTATATTCTGGTAAATTGAATGAAAGACGGCAGCAAACGCGGGACAGACTGGACGAGGGCCCCGGCCGGCCAGCCTCGACTAGTTGCATTGTCCCATCCCCGTAAATAAAATCCACGGTTTCGTCCGCGCTGCCTAAGCATTCTCTCGAACTACCCTGCATTAGAACGAGCGGCAAGTAGTGCACACCGGGTGACCCAGCTTCACCCGGCACCTTCTTCAACCAAAACTCGGTCGACGCCCGAAGGGCCAAGGCGTCTCTCTCGTTAGGCAGCATTTTGCGGGGTCACTCCTCCCAACCAGGTAACAAGCCACGTAAAAGCCCGCGAGCTTTCTCTTGTTTCTGTCGCTGCGACTGCTGCACAGGGCAGCGAGCGAGCGAGCCAGCATCAGCCGGACTTTTCATTCGTTTCTCAGCCAACGAGCGGCAAGTAGTGCACACCGGGTGACACAGCTTCACCCGGCACCTTCTTCAACCAAAACTCGGTCGACGCCCGAAGGGCCAAGGCGTCTCTCTCGTTAGGCAGCATTTTACGGGGTCACTCCTCCCAACCAGGTAACAAGCCACGTAAAAGCCCGCGAGCTTTCTCTTGTTTCTGTCGCTGCGACTGCTGCACAGGGCAGCGAGCGAGCGAGCCAGCATCAGCCGGACTTTTCATTCGTTTCTCAGCCAACGAGCGGCAAGTAGTGCACACCGGGTGACACAGCTTCACCCGGCACCTTCTTCAACCAAAACTCGGTCGACGCCCGAAGGGCCAAGGCGTCTCTCTCGTTAGGCAGCATTTTACGGGGTCACTCCGCCCAACCAGGTAATAAGCCATGTAAAAGCATGGTTACCTAGTTGGGCGGAGTGACCCCGTGTGCGTCAGCCGGACTTTTCATTCGTTTCTCAGCCAACGAGCGGCAAGTAGTGCACACCGGGTGACACAGCTTCACCCGGCACCTTCTTCAACCAAAACTCGGTCGACGCCCGAAGGGCCAAGGCGTCTCTCTCGTTAGGCAGCATTTTACGGGGTCACTCCTCCCAACCAGGTAACAAGCCATGTAAAAGCATGGTTACCTAGTTGGGCGGAGTGACCCCGTGTGCGTCAGCCGGACTTTTCATTCGTTTCTCAGCCAACGAACGGCAAGTAGTGCACACCGGGTGACCCAGCTTCACCCGGCACCTTCTTCAACCAAAACTCGGTCGACGCCCGAAGGGCCAAGGCGTCTCTCTCGTTAGGCAGCATTTTACGGGGTCACTCCTCCCAACCAGGTAACAAGCCACGTAAAAGCCCGCGAGCTTTCTCTTGTTTCTGTCGCTGCGACTGCTGCACAGGGCAGCGAGCGAGCGAGCCAGCATCAGCCGGACTTTTCATTCGTTTCTCAGCCAACGAGCGGCAAGTAGTGCACACCGGGTGACACAGCTTCACCCGGCACCTTCTTCAACCAAAACTCGGTCGACGCCCGAAGGGCCAAGGCGTCTCTCTCGTTAGGCAGCATTTTACGGGGTCACTCCTCCCAACCAGGTAACAAGCCACGTAAAAGCCCGCGAGCTTTCTCTTGTTTCTGTCGCTGCGACTGCTGCACAGGGCAGCGAGCGAGCGAGCCAGCATCAGCCGGACTTTTCATTCGTTTATCAGCCAACGAACGGCAAGTAGTGCACACCGGGTGACCCAGCTTCACCCGGCACCTTCTTCAACCAAAACTCGGTCGACGCCCGAAGGGCCAAGGCGTCTCTCTCGTTAGGCAGCATTTTACGGGGTCACTCCTCCCAACCAGGTAACAAGCCACGTAAAAGCCCGCGAGCTTTCTCTTGTTTCTGTCGCTGCGACTGCTGCACAGGGCAGCGAGCGAGCGAGCCAGCATCAGCCGGACTTTTCATTCGTTTCTCAGCCAACGAGCGGCAAGTAGTGCACACCGGGTGACACAGCTTCACCCGGCACCTTCTTCAACCAAAACTCGGTCGACGCCCGAAGGGCCAAGGCGTCTCTCTCGTTAGGCAGCATTTTACGGGGTCACTCCTCCCAACCAGGTAACAAGCCACGTAAAAGCCCGCGAGCTTTCTCTTGTTTCTGTCGCTGCGACTGCTGCACAGGGCAGCGAGCGAGCGAGCCAGCATCAGCCGGACTTTTCATTCGTTTCTCAGCCAACGAACGGCAAGTAGTGCACACCGGGTGACCCAGCTTCACCCGGCACCTTCTTCAACCAAAACTCGGTCGACGCCCGAAGGGCCAAGGCGTCTCTCTCGTTAGGCAGCATTTTACGGGGTCACTCCTCCCAACCAGGTAACAAGCCACGTAAAAGCCCGCGAGCTTTCTCTTGTTTCTGTCGCTGCGACTGCTGCACAGGGCAGCGAGCGAGCGAGCCAGCATCAGCCGGACTTTTCATTCGTTTCTCAGCCAACGAGCGGCAAGTAGTGCACACCGGGTGACACAGCTTCACCCGGCACCTTCTTCAACCAAAACTCGGTCGACGCCCGAAGGGCCAAGGCGTCTCTCTCGTTAGGCAGCATTTTACGGGGTCACTCCTCCCAACCAGGTAACAAGCCACGTAAAAGCCCGCGAGCTTTCTCTTGTTTCTGTCGCTGCGACTGCTGCACAGGGCAGCGAGCGAGCGAGCCAGCATCAGCCGGACTTTTCATTCGTTTCTCAGCCAACGAGCGGCAAGTAGTGCACACCGGGTGACACAGCTTCACCCGGCACCTTCTTCAACCAAAACTCGGTCGACGCCCGAAGGGCCAAGGCGTCTCTCTCGTTAGGCAGCATTTTACGGGGTCACTCCGCCCAACCAGGTAATAAGCCATGTAAAAGCATGGTTACCTAGTTGGGCGGAGTGACCCCGTGTGCGTCAGCCGGACTTTTCATTCGTTTCTCAGCCAACGAACGGCAAGTAGTGCACACCGGGTGACCCAGCTTCACCCGGCACCTTCTTCAACCAAAACTCGGTCGACGCCCGAAGGGCCAAGGCGTCTCTCTCGTTGCGCAGCATTTTACGGGGTCACTCCTCCCAACCGTGTTTTTGCGCGGGTCTGTCTCTCTTTGGGGGGGTTGCAAATTCCCCCAAACCCGGCCACGGATCAACCACCTTGCTCGGTAGGCGGTTTGTCGTTCGACTGCTTGCTGCACAGGGGTTTTTCTGTTCTTCTAGCGAAGCAGGGACGAATCCAGCCAATTCGACTCCCAAGCCCGCGCCTACCCCCAGTGATTTTCCAGACTGCAGCGGTTAGGATTCCAGGTACCTAGAATCTACCCGGTAGCGTACGCGAGCGTACGGTCTGACAAGAGCGCAAAGGCTGCACCGATCCTGTTTCGGTTGCCCGAAAACTCCCGGTGGCGTACACTAGCGTACACTAGCATACACTAGCATGTACGGCCTGACATGACACACAGACAGCACCGGTTCGGTTTCAGGTACCTGAAAACTCCCGGTGGCGCATGCAAGCATGCGGTCTGACGGTGATGTTGTGCGAAGCAAGCACGACTCCAGCACTCTCAACCCCGCTGTCCAGCGTAATCGTGGGCTTCCTCTGCGGAGTAGGCTGAATTCAAAAACTCCCAGCCCGCACGTCCAGCCTGAAACCACCGAGTGCTCTGCGGGCCACCCCGCACAACTGCTTTTTGGTTGGACAAACCTGTTTTCTGCGTCTCAAGCGGAATTCCAAAACTTCCAGTCCGCACGTCCAGCCTGAAACCACCGAGTGCTCTGCGGGCCACCCCGCACAACTGTTTTTTGGTTGGACAAACCTGTTTTCTGCGTCTCAAGCGGAATTCCAAAACTTCCAGTCCGCACGTCCTGCCTGAAACCACCGAGTGCTCTGCGGTCCACCCGCGCAACTGCATTTCACGAGCACTCGGAATTCGTTTTCAGACCAACCACCTACCCTACTATACGGGCCGAGCACTCCCCATTGCGTTCCGCTTTTTGGTTGGACAAACCTGTTTTCTGCGTCTCAGGCGGAATTCCAAAACTCCCAGCCCGCACGTCCTGCCTGAAACCACCGAGTGCTCTGCGGTCCACCCCGCACAACTGTTTTTTGGTTGGACAAACCTGTTTTCTGCGTCTCAGGCGGAATTCCAAAACTCCCAGCCCGCACGTCCTGCCTGAAACCACCGAGTGCTCTGCGGTCCACTCGCGCAACTACATTTCACGAGCACTCGGAATTCGTTTTCAGACCAACCACCTACCCTACTATACGGGCCGAGCACTCCCCATTGCGTTCCGCTTTTTGGTTGGACAAACCTGTTTTCTGCGTCTCAGGCGGAATTCCAAAACTCCCAGCCCGCACGTCCTGCCTGAAACCACCGAGTGCTCTGCGGTCCACTCGCGCAACTACATTTCACGAGCACTCGGAATTCGTTTTCAGACCAACCACCTACCCTACTATACGGGCCGAGCACTCCCCATTGCGTTCCGCTTTTTGGTTGGACAAACCTGTTTTCTGCGTCTCAGGCGGAATTCCAAAACTCCCAGCCCGCACGTCCTGCCTGAAACCACCGAGTGCTCTGCGGTCCACCCCGCACAACTGTTTTTTGGTTGGACAAACCTGTTTTCTGCGTCTCAAGCGGAATTCCAAAACTTCCAGTCCGCACGTCCTGCCTGAAACCACCGAGTGCTCTGCGGTCCACCCGCGCAACTGCATTTCACGAGCACTCGGAATTCGTTTTCAGACCAACCACCTACCCTACTATACGGGCCGAGCACTCCCCATTGCGTTCCGCTTTTTGGTTGGACAAACCTGTTTTCTGCGTCTCAGGCGGAATTCCAAAACTCCCAGCCCGCACGTCCTGCCTGAAACCACCGAGTGCTCTGCGGTCCACCCCGCAAAACTGTTTTTTGGTTGGACAAACCTGTTTTCTGCGTCTCAAGCGGAATTCCAAAACTTCCAGTCCGCACGTCCTGCCTGAAACCACCGAGTGCTCTGCGGTCCACTCGCGCAACTGCATTTCACGAGCACTCGGAATTCGTTTTCAGACCAACCACCTACCCTACTATACGGGCCGAGCACTCCCCATTGCGTTCCGCTTTTTGGTTGGACAAACCTGTTTTCTGCGTCTCAGGCGGAATTCCAAAACTCCCAGCCCGCACGTCCTGCCTGAAACCACCGAGTGCTCTGCGGTCCACCCCGCACAACTGTTTTTTGGTTGGACAAACCTGTTTTCTGCGTCTCAAGCGGAATTCCAAAACTTCCAGTCCGCACGTCCTGCCTGAAACCACCGAGTGCTCTGCGGTCCACCCGCGCAACTGCATTTCACGAGCACTCGGAATTCGTTTTCAGACCAACCACCTACCCTACTATACGGGCCGAGCACTCCCCATTGCGTTCCGCTTTTTGGTTGGACAAACCTGTTTTCTGCGTCTCAGGCGGAATTCCAAAACTCCCAGCCCGCACGTCCTGCCTGAAACCACCGAGTGCTCTGCGGTCCACCCCGCAAAACTGTTTTTTTGGTTGGACAAACCTGTTTTCTGCGTCTCAAGCGGAATTCCAAAACTTCCAGTCCGCACGTCCTGCCTGAAACCACCGAGTGCTCTGCGGTCCACCCGCGCAACTGCATTTCACGAGCACTCGGAATTCGTTTTCAGACCAACCACCTACCCTACTATACGGGCCGAGCACTCCCCATTGCGTTCCGCTTTTTGGTTGGACAAACCTGTTTTCTGCGTCTCAGGCGGAATTCCAAAACTCCCAGCCCGCACGTCCTGCCTGAAACCACCGAGTGCTCTGCGGTCCACCCCGCACAACTGTTTTTTGGTTGGACAAACCTGTTTTCTGCGTCTCAAGCGGAATTCCAAAACTTCCAGTCCGCACGTCCTGCCTGAAACCACCGAGTGCTCTGCGGTCCACCCGCGCAACTGCATTTCACGAGCACTCGGAATTCGTTTTCAGACCAACCACCTACCCTACTATACGGGCCGAGCACTCCCCATTGCGTTCCGCTTTTTGGTTGGACAAACCTGTTTTCTGCGTCTCAGGCGGAATTCCAAAACTCCCAGCCCGCACGTCCTGCCTGAAACCACCGAGTGCTCTGCGGTCCACCCCGCAAAACTGTTTTTTTGGTTGGACAAACCTGTTTTCTGCGTCTCAAGCGGAATTCCAAAACTTCCAGTCCGCACGTCCTGCCTGAAACCACCGAGTGCTCTGCGGTCCACCCGCGCAACTGCATTTCACGAGCACTCGGAATTCGTTTTCAGACCAACCACCTACCCTACTATACGGGCCGAGCACTCCCCATTGCGTTCCGCTTTTTGGTTGGACAAACCTGTTTTCTGCGTCTCAGGCGGAATTCCAAAACTCCCAGCCCGCACGTCCTGCCTGAAACCACCGAGTGCTCTGCGGTCCACCCCGCAAAACTGTTTTTTGGTTGGACAAACCTGTTTTCTGCGTCTCAAGCGGAATTCCAAAACTTCCAGTCCGCACGTCCTGCCTGAAACCACCGAGTGCTCTGCGGTCCACCCGCGCAACTGCATTTCACGAGCACTCGGAATTCGTTTTCAGACCAACCACCTACCCTACTATACGGGCCGAGCACTCCCCATTGCGTTCCGCTTTTTGGTTGGACAAACCTGTTTTCTGCGTCTCAGGCGGAATTCCAAAACTCCCAGCCCGCACGTCCTGCCTGAAACCACCGAGTGCTCTGCGGTCCACCCCGCACAACTGTTTTTTGGTTGGACAAACCTGTTTTCTGCGTCTCAAGCGGAATTCCAAAACTTCCAGTCCGCACGTCCTGCCTGAAACCACCGAGTGCTCTGCGGTCCACCCGCGCAACTGCATTTCACGAGCACTCGGAATTCGTTTTCAGACCAACCACCTACCCTACTATACGGGCCGAGCACTCCCCATTGCGTTCCGCTTTTTGGTTGGACAAACCTGTTTTCTGCGTCTCAGGCGGAATTCCAAAACTCCCAGCCCGCACGTCCTGCCTGAAACCACCGAGTGCTCTGCGGTCCACCCCGCAAAACTGTTTTTTTGGTTGGACAAACCTGTTTTCTGCGTCTCAAGCGGAATTCCAAAACTTCCAGTCCGCACGTCCTGCCTGAAAACACCGAGTGCTCTGCGGTCCACCCGCGCAACTGCATTTCACGAGCACTCGGAATTCGTTTTCAGACCAACCACCTACCCTACTATACGGGCCGAGCACTCCCCATTGCGTTCCGCTTTTTGGTTGGACAAACCTGTTTTCTGCGTCTCAGGCGGAATTCCAAAACTCCCAGCCCGCACGTCCTGCCTGAAACCACCGAGTGCTCTGCGGTCCACCCGCGCAACTGCATTTCACGAGCACTCGGAATTATTTTCAACTCCCAGGGCCGAGCACTTCCCATTGCGTTCCGCTTTTTGGTTGGACAAACCCGTTTTCTGCGTCTCAGGCGGAATTCCAAAACTCCCAGCCCGCACGTCCTGCCTGAAACCACCGAGTGCTCTGCGGTCCACCCGCGCAACTGCATTTCACGAGCACTCGGAATTCGTTTTCAGACCAACCACTCACCCTACTATACGGGCCGAGCACTCCCCATTGCGTTCCGCTTTTTGGTTGGACAAACCTGTTTTCTGCGTCTCAGGCGGAATTCCAAAACTCCCAGCCCGCACGTCCTGCCTGAAACCACCGAGTGCTCTGCGGTCCACCCGCGCAACTGCATTTCACGAGCACTCGGAATTATTTTCAACTCCCAGGGCCGAGCACTTCCCATTGCGTTCCGCTTTTTGGTTGGACAAACCCGTTTTCTGCGTCTCAGGCGGAATTCCAAAACTCCCAGCCCGCACGTCCTGCCTGAAACCACCGAGTGCTCTGCGGTCCACCCGCGCAACTGCATTTCACGAGCACTCGGAATTCGTTTTCAGACCAACCACTCACCCTACTATACGGGCCGAGCACTCCCCATTGCGTTCCGCTTTTTGGTTGGACAAACCTGTTTTCTGCGTCTCAGGCGGAATTCCAAAACTCCCAGCCCGCACGTCCTGCCTGAAACCACCGAGTGCTCTGCGGTCCACCCGCGCAACTGCATTTCACGAGCACTCGGAATTATTTTCAACTCCCAGGGCCGAGCACTTCCCATTGCGTTCCGCTTTTTGGTTGGACAAACCCGTTTTCTGCGTCTCAGGCGGAATTCCAAAACTCCCAGCCCGCACGTCCTGCCTGAAACCACCGAGTGCTCTGCGGTCCACCCGCGCAACTGCATTTCACGAGCACTCGGAATTCGTTTTCAGACCAACCACTCACCCTACTATACGGGCCGAGCACTCCCCATTGCGTTCCGCTTTTTGGTTGGACAAACCTGTTTTCTGCGTCTCAGGCGGAATTCCAAAACTCCCAGCCCGCACGTCCTGCCTGAAACCACCGAGTGCTCTGCGGTCCACCCGCGCAACTGCATTTCACGAGCACTCGGAATTATTTTCAACTCCCAGGGCCGAGCACTTCCCATTGCGTTCCGCTTTTTGGTTGGACAAACCCGTTTTCTGCGTCTCAGGCGGAATTCCAAAACTCCCAGCCCGCACGTCCTGCCTGAAACCACCGAGTGCTCTGCGGTCCACCCGCGCAACTGCATTTCACGAGCACTCGGAATTCGTTTTCAGACCAACCACTCACCCTACTATACGGGCCGAGCACTCCCCATTGCGTTCCGCTTTTTGGTTGGACAAACCTGTTTTCTGCGTCTCAGGCGGAATTCCAAAACTCCCAGCCCGCACGTCCTGCCTGAAACCACCGAGTGCTCTGCGGTCCACCCGCGCAACTGCATTTCACGAGCACTCGGAATTATTTTCAACTCCCAGGGCCGAGCACTTCCCATTGCGTTCCGCTTTTTGGTTGGACAAACCCGTTTTCTGCGTCTCAGGCGGAATTCCAAAACTCCCAGCCCGCACGTCCTGCCTGAAACCACCGAGTGCTCTGCGGTCCACCCGCGCAACTGCATTTCACGAGCACTCGGAATTCGTTTTCAGACCAACCACCCACCCTACTATACGGGCCGAGCACTCCCCATTGCGTTCCGCTTTTTGGTTGGACAAACCTGTTTTCTGCGTCTCAGGCGGAATTCCAAAACTCCCAGCCCGCACGTCCTGCCTGAAACCACCGAGTGCTCTGCGGTCCACCCGCGCCACTGCATTTCACGAGCACTCGGAATTATTTTCACCTCCCAGGGCCGAGCACTTCCCATTGCGTTCCGCTTTTTGGTTGGACAAACCCGTTTTCTGCGTCTCAGGCGGAATTCAAAAACTCCCAGCCCGCACGTCCTGCCTGAAACCACCGAGTGCTCTGCGGTCCACCCGCGCAACTGCATTTCACGAGCACTCGGAATTCGTTTTCAGACCAACCACCCACCCTACTATACGGGCCGAGCACTCCCCATTGCGTTCCGCTTTTTGGTTGGACAAACCTGTTTTCTGCGTCTCAGGCGGAATTCCAAAACTCCCAGCCCGCACGTCCAGCCTGAAACCACCGAGTGCTCTGCGGGCCACCCGCGCAACTGCATTTCACGAGCACTCGGAATTATTTTCAACTCCCAGGGCCGAGCACTTCCCATTGCGTTCCGCTTTTTGGTTGGACAAACCCGTTTTCTGCGTCTCAAGCGGAATTCCGAATCTCCCAGCCCGCACGTCCAGCCTGAAACCACCGAGTGCTCTCGGGACTCCTGCGTAAATGCATTTCTGTGCTTTGTGTAAGGCGAGCACTCCGCCGTTCGCCCGCACCTCCAGCCTAAAACGAGCGAGTGCTCTCGGGGCTGCTGCGGGGACGCAGGACTGCCTTATAGCCGCTTCGGGCCCAGCGCACATTTCCCCCAGCCATACGCAGAGTGCTGCCTACAAACCCGAGGCGAGCACTTCCCCGTCAGCGCGGGTAGACGGCGCGACTAACAGCCACTCTCTTCGGGCAGGCACGCATGGCGGACTGCCTTATAGCCGCTTCGGGCCCAGCGCACATTTCTCCCCAGCCATACGCAGAGTGCCTGCTTAAAGACTCGAGGGGAGCACTTCCCCGTCAGCGCGGGTAGACGGCGCGACTAACAGCCACTCTCTTCGGGCAGGCACGCATGGCGGACTGCCTTATAGCCGCTTCGGGCCCAGCGCACATTTCTCCCCAGCCATACGCAGAGTGCCTGCTTAAAGACTCGAGGGGAGCACTTCCCCGTCAGCGCGGGTAGACGGCGCGAGTAACGGCCACTCTCTTCGGGCGGGCAGGCAGGCAGGGGACTGCCTTATAGCCGCTTCGGGCCCAGCGCACATTCTCCCCAGCCATACGCAGAGTGCCTGCTTAAAGACTCGAGGGGAGCACTTCCCCGTCAGCGCGGGTAGACGGCGCGAGTAACGGCCACTCTCTTCGGGCGGGCAGGCAGGCAGGCAGGCAGGCAGGCAGGCAGGCAGGCAGGCAGGGGACTGCCTTATAGCCGCTTCGGGCCCAGCGCACATTTCCCCCAGCCATACGCAGAGTGCTGCCTACAAACCCGAGGGGAGCACTTCCCCGTCAGCGCGGGTAGACGGCGCGAGTAACGGCCACTCTCTTCGGGCAGGCACGCGGGGGACTGCCTGACAGCCGCTTCGGGCCCAGCGCACATTTCCCCCAGCCATACGCAGAGTGCTGCCTACAGACTCGAGGGGAGCACTTCCCCGTCAGCGCGGGTAGACGGCGCGAGTAACAGCCACTCTCTTCGGGCAGGCACGCAGGGGACTGCCTTATAGCCGCTTCGGGCCCAGCGCGTACGCAGCGAATTGCTAGGCCTTGTGTACGGGTAGGCGTGATGGGCTCCCCGGGAGAGGCTCGACAGCAGGAAATAAAAATTATAATTTTTTATTTTTTTATAATCCACACCAACCGTCTCCCTTATATATAGGGCCGAGCACTTCCCATTGCGTTCCGCTTTTAGGTTGGACAAACCTGCATTTTTAGTTTTTTTTTTTTTTCTCATGGATGTGGAAAGCCGGACTTTACGGGGATTTCTCGCCGAGTTTACGGCGTGTATTTGGGTACCAACCGGGGCCCCGTAACGGGAGTGGGACAATGTTTTTTCTTAATTTTTTAATTTTTTTTTTTTCACAACGGAGTGGAACGAAATCGGGGGTTGACCGAGCACTTCCCATTGCGTTCCGCTTTTAGGTTGGACAAACCTGCATTTTTAGTTTTTTTTTTTTTTCTCATGGATGTGGAAAGCCGGACTTTACGGGGATTTCTCGCCGAGTTTACGGCGTGTATTTGGGTACCAACCGGGGCCCCGTAACGGGAGTGGGACAATGTTTTTTCTTAATTTTTTAATTTTTTTTTTTTCACAACGGAGTGGAACGAAATCGGGGGTTGACCGAGCACTTCCCATTGCGTTCCGCTTTTAGGTTGGACAAACCTGCATTTTGAGTTTATTATTTTTCCTCACTGGACCGACCCAACGGCCGTACGTCGAATTATTCGCCCGGGTCGCCCGCGTAATTTAAGCGGAGCACTCCCGTCCTAGAGGCCCTAGCCGCGGCAGGGGAAGCACGGACATTTCACAACGGAGTGGAACACTTGTTTTTTTTTTTTTTTTTTTTTTTTTTTTCTCCCACGCATAATTCATTTAAGGGGAGCACTCCGTCCGAAAGGCCCTAGTGGTTTTTTTTTTTTTTTTTTTTTTTTTTTTTTTTCTCCCACGCATAATTCATTTAAGGAGAGCACTCCGTCCGAAAGGCCCTAGTGGTTTTTTTTTTTTTTTTTTTTTTTTCACAATGGAGTGGAACAGTTTTTTTTTTTTTTTTTCCCACGGCCGTAAGTCGGATTTCTGCCCGAGTCTACCGCGTAATTTAAGGGGAGCACTCCGTCTGACAGGCCCTAGTGGCCGGCGGTGGAAGCACGAACGTTTCACAACGGAGTGGAACACTTTTTTTTTTTTTTTTTTTTCCCACGGCCGTAAGTCGGATTTCTGCCCGAGTCTACCGCGTAATTTAAGGGGAGCACTCCGTCTGACAGGCCCTAGCCGCGGCAGGGGAAGCACGGACATTTCACAACGGAGTGGAACACTTTTTTTTTTTTTTTTTCCTCACGGGACAGACCCAACGGCCGTACGTCGAATTATTCGCCCGGGTCGCCCGCGTAATTTAAGCGGAGCACTCCCGTCCTAGAGGCCCTAGCCGCGGCAGGGGAAGCACGGACATTTCACAACGGAGTGGAACACTTTTTTTTTTTTTTTTCCTCACGGGACAGACCCAACGGCCGTACGTCGAATTATTCGCCCGGGTCGCCCGCGTAATTTAAGCGGAGCACTCCCGTCCTAGAGGCCCTAGCCGCGGCAGGGGAAGCACGGACATTTCACAACGGAGTGGAACACTTTTTTTTTTTTTTCCCTCACGGGACAGACCCAACGGCCGTACGTCGAATTATTCGCCCGGGTCGCCCGCGTAATTTAAGCGGAGCACTCTCGTCCTAGAGGCCCTAGCCGCGGCAGGGGAAGCTCCGACATTTCACAACGGAGTGGAACACTTTTTTTTTTTTTTTTCCTCACGGGACAGACCCAACGGCCGTACGTCGAATTGCTCGCCCGGGCCGCCCGCGTAATTTAAGCGGAGCACTCCCGTCCTAGAGGCCCTAGCCGCGGCAGGGGAACCTCCGACATTTCACAACGGAGTGGAACACTTTTTTTTTTTTTTTTCCTCACGGGACCGACCCAACGGCCGTACGTCGAATTATTCGCCCGGGTCGCCCGCGTAATTTAAGCGGAGCACTCCCGTCCTAGAGGCCCTAGCGGCGGCAGGGGAAGCACGGACATTTCACAACGGAGTGGAACACTTTTTTTTTTTTTTTTCCTCACGGGACAGACCCAACGGCCGTACGTCGAATTATTCGCCCGGGTCGCCCGCGTAATTTAAGCGGAGCACTCCCGTCCTAGAGGCCCTAGCCGCGGCAGGGGAAGCTCCGACATTTCACAACGGAGTGGAACACTTTTTTTTTTTTTTTTCCTCACGGGACCGACCCAACGGCCGTACGTCGAATTATTCGCCCGGGTCGCCCGCGTAATTTAAGCGGAGCACTCCCGTCCTAGAGGCCCTAGCCGCGGCAGGGGAAGCACGGACATTTCACAACGGAGTGGAACACTTTTTTTTTTTTTTTCCTCACGGGACAGACCCAACGGCCGTACGTCGAATTATTCGCCCGGGTCGCCCGCGTAATTTAAGCGGAGCACTCTCGTCCTAGAGGCCCTAGCCGCGGCAGGGGAAGCTCCGACATTTCACAACGGAGTGGAACACTTTTTTTTTTTTTTTTCCTCACGGGACAGACCCAACGGCCGTACGTCGAATTGCTCGCCCGGGCCGCCCGCGTAATTTAAGCGGAGCACTCCCGTCCTAGAGGCCCTAGCCGCGGCAGGGGAACCTCCGACATTTCACAACGGAGTGGAACACTTTTTTTTTTTTTTTTCCTCACGGGACCGACCCAACGGCCGTACGTCGAATTATTCGCCCGGGTCGCCCGCGTAATTTAAGCGGAGCACTCCCGTCCTAGAGGCCCTAGCGGCGGCAGGGGAAGCACGGACATTTCACAACGGAGTGGAACACTTTCTTTTTTTTTTTTCCTCACGGGACAGACCCAACGGCCGTACGTCGAATTATTCGCCCGGGTCGCCCGCGTAATTTAAGCGGAGCACTCCCGTCCTAGAGGCCCTAGCCGCGGCAGGGGAAGCTCCGACATTTCACAACGGAGTGGAACACTTTTTTTTTTTTTTTTCCTCACGGGACCGACCCAACGGCCGTACGTCGAATTATTCGCCCGGGTCGCCCGCGTAATTTAAGCGGAGCACTCCCGTCCTAGAGGCCCTAGCGGCGGCAGGGGAAGCACGGACATTTCACAACGGAGTGGAACACTTTCTTTTTTTTTTTTCCTCACGGGACAGACCCAACGGCCGTACGTCGAATTATTCGCCCGGGTCGCCCGCGTAATTTAAGCGGAGCACTCCCGTCCTAGAGGCCCTAGCCGCGGCAGGGGAAGCTCCGACATTTCACAACGGAGTGGAACACTTTTTTTTTTTTTTTTCCTCACGGGACCGACCCAACGGCCGTACGTCGAATTATTCGCCCGGGTCGCCCGCGTAATTTAAGCGGAGCACTCCCGTCCTAGAGGCCCTAGCCGCGGCAGGGGAAGCACGGACATTTCACAACGGAGTGGAACACTTTTTTTTTTTTTTTCCTCACGGGACAGACCCAACGGCCGTACGTCGAATTATTCGCCCGGGTCGCCCGCGTAATTTAAGCGGAGCACTCCCGTCCTAGAGGCCCTAGCCGCGGCAGGGGAAGCTCCGACATTTCACAACGGAGTGGAACACTTTTTTTTTTTTTTTTCCTCACGGGACAGACCCAACGGCCGTACGTCGAATTATTCGCCCGGGTCGCCCGCGTAATTTAAGCGGAGCACTCTCGTCCTAGAGGCCCTAGCCGCGGCAGGGGAAGCTCCGACATTTCACAACGGAGTGGAACACTTTTTTTTTTTTTTTTCCTCACGGGACAGACCCAACGGCCGTACGTCGAATTGCTCGCCCGGGCCGCCCGCGTAATTTAAGCGGAGCACTCCCGTCCTAGAGGCCCTAGCCGCGGCAGGGGAACCTCCGACATTTCACAACGGAGTGGAACACTTTTTTTTTTTTTTTTCCTCACGGGACCGACCCAACGGCCGTACGTCGAATTATTCGCCCGGGTCGCCCGCGTAATTTAAGCGGAGCACTCCCGTCCTAGAGGCCCTAGCGGCGGCAGGGGAAGCACGGACATTTCACAACGGAGTGGAACACTTTTTTTTTTTTTTTTCCTCACGGGACAGACCCAACGGCCGTACGTCGAATTATTCGCCCGGGTCGCCCGCGTAATTTAAGCGGAGCACTCCCGTCCTAGAGGCCCTAGCCGCGGCAGGGGAAGCTCCGACATTTCACAACGGAGTGGAACACTTTTTTTTTTTTTTTCCTCACGGGACCGACCCAACGGCCGTACGTCGAATTATTCGCCCGGGTCGCCCGCGTAATTTAAGCGGAGCACTCCCGTCCTAGAGGCCCTAGCCGCGGCAGGGGAAGCACGGACATTTCACAACGGAGTGGAACACTTTTTTTTTTTTTTTCCTCACGGGACAGACCCAACGGCCGTACGTCGAATTATTCGCCCGGGTCGCCCGCGTAATTTAAGCGGAGCACTCTCGTCCTAGAGGCCCTAGCCGCGGCAGGGGAAGCTCCGACATTTCACAACGGAGTGGAACACTTTTTTTTTTTTTTTTCCTCACGGGACAGACCCAACGGCCGTACGTCGAATTGCTCGCCCGGGCCGCCCGCGTAATTTAAGCGGAGCACTCCCGTCCTAGAGGCCCTAGCCGCGGCAGGGGAACCTCCGACATTTCACAACGGAGTGGAACACTTTTTTTTTTTTTTTTCCTCACGGGACCGACCCAACGGCCGTACGTCGAATTATTCGCCCGGGTCGCCCGCGTAATTTAAGCGGAGCACTCCCGTCCTAGAGGCCCTAGCGGCGGCAGGGGAAGCACGGACATTTCACAACGGAGTGGAACACTTTCTTTTTTTTTTTTCCTCACGGGACAGACCCAACGGCCGTACGTCGAATTATTCGCCCGGGTCGCCCGCGTAATTTAAGCGGAGCACTCCCGTCCTAGAGGCCCTAGCCGCGGCAGGGGAAGCTCCGACATTTCACAACGGAGTGGAACACTTTTTTTTTTTTTTTTCCTCACGGGACCGACCCAACGGCCGTACGTCGAATTATTCGCCCGGGTCGCCCGCGTAATTTAAGCGGAGCACTCCCGTCCTAGAGGCCCTAGCGGCGGCAGGGGAAGCACGGACATTTCACAAACGGAGTGGAACACTTTCTTTTTTTTTTTTCCTCACGGGACAGACCCAACGGCCGTACGTCGAATTATTCGCCCGGGTCGCCCGCGTAATTTAAGCGGAGCACTCCCGTCCTAGAGGCCCTAGCCGCGGCAGGGGAAGCTCCGACATTTCACAACGGAGTGGAACACTTTTTTTTTTTTTTTTCCTCACGGGACCGACCCAACGGCCGTACGTCGAATTATTCGCCCGGGTCGCCCGCGTAATTTAAGCGGAGCACTCCCGTCCTAGAGGCCCTAGCCGCGGCAGGGGAAGCACGGACATTTCACAACGGAGTGGAACACTTTTTTTTTTTTTTTTCCTCACGGGACAGACCCAACGGCCGTACGTCGAATTATTCGCCCGGGTCGCCCGCGTAATTTAAGCGGAGCACTCCCGTCCTAGAGGCCCTAGCCGCGGCAGGGGAAGCTCCGACATTTCACAACGGAGTGGAACA
>JASEVX010000020.1:1482612-1679049 GCA_031761405.1 Serripes groenlandicus | reverse complement strand
ACCCTTTCCACCATGCAGACGCATCATGAGCAATTTCTCCTTTAGCCAAAAGATTTTCAAAAGAATCTTCTGCAAATGCCTCTGCATGTGTAAAAGTCTGTATGGTTATAAGTCTAGAGCACCACAAGCCAACGCCAACGCTTGTCTCTGCTATTTTCTAAGTAGCAAAAGGGACAGTACTGAATAATTACTAAAGCCAGAGTTATGTGACTTGGTATAGACAATGTGTATTGTTCATAGGAACATGTGTTGTGTATTGTTTCTAGGAACATGCAGGCCCGTAGCTGGGCATACGCCCGTACGCCCGTGCGTATCATCATTTTCAAAAGTCGAAAAAATAAAAACTCCAAATCAGCATTAAAAATCGAAGGCTGAGGGGGTAGAAGGGTTACAGCACAGCAGGTGTCATGAATCAGACAGAGATCATTAATGAGGGACCGTAGCCAAATAGAGTTAATGACAACTTAATGGATACAGCTGGTTACCAGGACTGATAAGCCATGCCGAAATCCCTGCCATTGTCTGTGGAGGAGTTAATGTGTAAACATGTCTGACTGCAACGATCCTTCTTACATTGATATTTTCGGTCCAAATCTTGATCTGGATGACCAAAAAAGAGTAACGTTGTTGAAAAACGAGTGGAACACTGCCCACAAGTTCATATTCCAAGCAGGTAAGCACAAACAATAATTTACATATTACTTGAGGTTTTTAAATATATATAAGTGATATTGATGTTATTTCCAAGACTTCAGACAGTGGATGAAGCATTTTATTCAATTCAAATAAAATCCCGAAAATAGATGACTTCACATTGTGTAAATACTTTTTTAAGTTATATAACATTATGTTACCATATATGTATATACATGCTTGTGGATCGGTTGTGTTATACTTTGTTTCCGTTTCATGGGCACGCCTTTATATTCTCTGTTATATATTATCATAATTAATCAGAGAAAGGGTATATGCCCGGCTAGAGCAATGCGATAATCCATGGATCACGGATTATGAGGTCTTGGCTATCGTGAGTTCGACTCCCGGGTGCATCGATCTTTTTCTCTCTCTTTTTTTGTTTTCGCTACAAGTTGAAGTTTGTGTATTGTTTTTATTTCAGATACCAAGCTGGAAAGTTCCGGAAACTACAGGCACATTATTTTACAAGTAATTCTTGGCTTCGCTATTCCAAGTCAACCAATGGTGTATTCCGTGCCCCGTGCAGCCTGTTTGCTCCCGAAGATGACAAAAACAAGAACCTTATCACACAACCGTTTGAACGACTGGAGCAATGTATCTAAGGTAAAACTTCAAGTACAGTTTAACGGAGGAGATTCAGATTGCCATCATTTAAAAGAATAAGCGTATGCTCCCATTTTGTTGGGCGGGTAGGGGTACTTGAAAACTTACCCGCTTGCGAAGCTTGACTTTGACTCAAAAGTATTTACGTACCGAAAACATTAATAAAACAATTCAGAAACAGAGTAAACGTTTAGCTCTTTCGGAGCTTTGTGGCTTTTACTTTGTCCTGTTTCAGTATCGTCAAATATGGTATTAGATGATTCGATCCTTTTCCAAGGCGGTAGCGATTTTTTCCTTCTTTTATATATATATATATGTGTAAAGTTGAAGTTGTAGTTAAATACAAGTGTATATTTCAGATATTGGGTAAGCACAGTATGTCAACAACCCATATGTCGTCGGCAGAAGCTGCGGAAACGTTCCTGTCCGTGTTGAGTGGTAAACAGAAAGACATAGCCTGCGCAATATCATCTTCCTATAACCAAGTAGTAGAAAAGAATCGTCAGATTTTAGCGGGAATAGTCGAGACCGTCGTTCAGCTCGGGAAGCAGGGTTTGGCATTTCGCGGAACAGACGACAAAAGAAGTAACTTCGTTAGCCTGCTTCATTACCAAGCTAAATACAATCCCGTAATGAAAGACCATTTGAAAAACGGGGATCCAAGAACAATGTATACGTCACCTGAAATCCAGAATGAAATCATTGAAATATGCCGAGATGCTTTAAAAAGGGAAATAGTGGACAAATGTAAAAAAGCATTCTGTTTTGGATTTATGGCTGATGAGGCGACCGATGCAGCTACCATCGAACAAATGGCTCTCTGTCTTCGCTTTTATGATGAGGAATCGAAAACAATCAGAGAAGATTTCCTTTGTTTTGCTGAGTGTATCGGCACCACGGGCGAAGCATTGTCAAATGCATTTCTTCAACAGCTGCGCGCAAACGGAATCGATGTCAACCGGATGCGAGGCAAGGGGTATGATGGAGCAGCTAACATGTCCGGCAAGTTCCGAGGTGTTCAAGCCCGTGTGAAGCAGATTGTACCGGAAGCTGCATATACACATTGTAAAGCACATTGCCTTAACCTTGCCATTATTCACGCATCAAAGGAACTATTCGTTCGTATGATGATGGATAAAGTACAAGAGGTCGCCTTTGCCTTCAATTATTCTGGAAAGAGGCTCCTTCGCTTTCAGGAAACACTTGAAAATGACCCTGTCAGCCGTGAAGAAATGGAAAGGCGTACTAAGCTCCAATCCTTATGCGAAACAAGATGGGCGGCAAGAGCGGATGCTCTCCTTACTTTCCTTTCGGCTTTCAGAACGCTGGAAGCGGCATTATTAAATTTGTCGATGGAAGGGGATACTAAAGCTGGCTGCCATAGGAACGCCATTTTATAATTACTTTAGTTGCCGCTGAACATGTCCTGTCCTCGTGTGTACCACTATCGAAGCTGTTACAACGCAAGTCATGTGACCTCATTGAGGCTGTTACTGAGGCAAGGGTTTTAAGCAAACTTCATCTTGATGAAAGAAACGATCCATTAGTGTGGGAGGCATTGTATAACAAAGCCGTTGCTCTGGCTGTAGATGTGGACATTGAACCATCTCAACCGCGCAATGTCTGTGGAAGAGCACAACATAGACCCAATGCCCCAGCAGATACAGTTTCAGACTTCTGGAGGGTGAATATGTATCTACCGTTTGTAGACCATTTGCGCATGGAGTTGGAAATGAGGCTACTTACGGAAGGCGAACGGTTCAAGGTGCAGTATCTTATACCGACGAGAGTTGCGAACCTCACTGACCAGGTACGTTTTAACATCCCATTACCTTTCATTAACAGACTAAAAAAAACTGAGTCTGCCTTGTGCAGTGGTACAGTATATTGAACTATACGTACATATATTGGTATTTATTAATTACACACGATATTATAAAAGTATAATCATATATAATTTATATATGTAAATAATATGATATACAAATCATGGGGTTATACTGGACTGGTTCTTCGTGTTTACAAATAGAAAAGACAATTAAATTTAGTTCAGAACTATATTTTTGGTATCATACGAACATTGGCATTTCCAGGAATAGAATAATTGTGTATTAAAATATTTGACAGTTGTTTGCATACGCTTTTATTTTCACCATCGGACGGACGAACAGACGGATTCCTTTCATACAAATAAATATGTGTTTAATATGCTGTGGCAAAAGAAAAATTGCTCAAAACAAGCAATTTCTCCTTTTGCCACACTGTTTTCAACTTCTTTCAGAAATACTACTTTCATTTGTAGAGATATTTCATATTCTTGTCCAGATGCTATCAAGGACGTCTGCTATAGATTGATTGCATGTTGGAAAGGGTTAAGTTTAGGCTGACAGCTCTGGCTCTGATGATGATGATGATAATACTAGTGATTTAACCCTCTCCCACATACAACAAATCTGCAGTAGATGACTTTACAAACAGAGTGACAAAAACCTGAAAAATCTCCATAAAAGATAGCTTAATTGTTAAATAAAGTTGAAAACATTGTGGCCAAAGGAGCAATTTCGCCTTCGTCCACAATGTTTTCAAAAGTCGTCTGCTGCTATTGCGTCAAAATGCATCTGCAGGTGGGAAAGGGTTAAAGTACATTCCAGCAATAAAGTCTTATAAAATGGAAATTGAGTGAATCTGGAATCCTCTACACTATGTGAAAGGGATCGGAGCAATATTGTTCTAGAGATAGATTTACCCTTTTCCTGAGATAGACAACTAGTGACACATCTGCAGCAGGATAGTTTTGAAACATGGCAGGGAAAAGAGAAATTGTTAATAACCAGTAATTTCACAGAATTTTATTTACATTAATCAAGATTAAATACATTTGAATGTGGGAAAGGGTTAACTTTTCCTAAAAACAAATGTTTAACCAAGTCCTACGGACCTTAAAGGTGATATCCGGAGTTTTTACTGTTTAGCCATTTTTTCCGTTCAAACAACTGAATTTATTGTCAGAAATGTGTTAATGAGGTAATTTTTAAAAAAAAAAAATGTGAAAATGCCTTTAATCGGGTATTTAATTTACACCGGACATAATTGTTGCGAAATGGGTACTCGCTTACGTCCCCTTAATTTATTGATCAATGACATCATAGGTCGCGTGCGGTGTGTGGTCTGCATAACGGTTACTGCATATATCTATACATGTTTACGTGTCGGAGGAAATTATTGTGATCGAAATATCATTGAAAAATAAACAAGAGGCCCATGAGGGCCTATGCTCTACTGGTATGGTTCTTTGGTCATTTTCAATCCAGAGCATGTATGTATGGTGAAGATCGGATAGTAAATGGAGGCTCTTTTGTGTTCACAAGCTGTATTATAGCAATTTTTACAATTTCATGGGCCATAATCCAGTCTTGCATGGGCGGATCTGGCTGATTTTCAAAAGGAACCAAGCTCTCATCAATATTTAACTACTATCTAAGTTTGGTGAAGATCAGATAGTAAATGGAGCCTCTATTGTGTTCACATGCTCAATTATAGCAATTTGGACAATTTCAAGGGCCATAATCCAGTCTTGCATGGGCGGATCTGGCTGGTTTACGAAAGGAACTGAGCTCTCATGGATATCTAACTACTGTATAAGTTTGGTTGAGATACAATCAAAAGTGAAGACTGTATCGTGTTAACAAGCTCTTTTATAGCCATTTTGACCATTTCAAGGGCCATAATCCAGTCATGCATGGGCGGATCTGGCTTGTTTTCGAAAGGAACCAAGCTCTCATAGATATCTAACTACTGTATAAGTTTGGTTGAGATACAATCAAAAGTGAAGACTATCGTGTTAACAAGCTCTTTTATAGCAATTTTGACCATTTCAAGGGCCATAATCCAGTCATGCATGGGCGGATCTGGCTGGTTTTCAAAAGGAACCGAGCTCTTTTGGATATCTAACTACTGTATAAGTTTGGTTGAGATACAATAAAAAATAAAGACTGTATCGTGTTAACAAGGTCTATTATAGCAATTTTGACCATTTCAAGGGCCATAATCCAGTCATGCATGGGCGGATCTGGCTGGTTTTCGAAAGGAACCGAGCTCTCATGGATATCTAACTACTGTATAAGTTTAGTTGAGATACAATCAAAAGTGAAGACTGTATCGTGTTAACAAGAAATTGTTTACGGACGCACGGACGCACGCACGGACGACGGACAAATCGCCACAACATAAGCCCTTCTGGCCTTTGGCCAGTAGAGCTAATAAAAAATGGTAATTTGTGTTGCTTATGGGTGTGATTCCAAGACTGGAACCAATATAGTATAAGTCTTTTTAAATTCCCCACGGATCCAAACAGAAAGGAGATGTCCAAAGACTTTGATCTGCTAATACACAGGCTAGTCCAACCTCCTTGACCCTTTCCACCATGCAGACGCATCATGAGCAATTTCTCCTTTAGCCAAAAGATTTTCAAAAGGAATCTTCTGCAAATGCCTCTGCATGTGTAAAAGTCTGTATGGTTATAAGTCTAGAGCACCACAAGCCAACGCCAACGCTTGTCTCTGCTATTTTCTAAGTAGCAAAAGGGACAGTACTGAATAATTACTAAAGCCAGAGTTATGTGACTTGGTATAGACAATGTGTATTGTTCATAGGAACATGTGTTGTGTATTGTTTCTAGGAACATGCAGGCCCGTAGCTGGGCATACGCCCGTACGCCCGTGCGTATCATCATTTTCAAAAGTCGAAAAAATAAAAACTCCAAATCAGCATTAAAAATCGAAGGCTGAGGGGGTAGAAGGGTTACAGCACAGCAGGTGTCATGAATCAGACAGAGATCATTAATGAGGGACCGTAGCCAAATAGAGTTAATGACAACTTAATGGATACAGCTGGTTACCAGGACTGATAAGCCATGGCCGAAATCCCTGCCATTGTCTGTGGAGGAGTTAATGTGTAAACATGTCTGACTGCAACGATCCTTCTTACATTGATATTTTCGGTCCAAATCTTGATCTGGATGACCAAAAAAGAGTAACGTTGTTGAAAAACGAGTGGAACACTGCCCACAAGTTCATATTTCCAAGCAGGTAAGCACAAACAATAATTTACATATTACTTGAGGTTTTTAAATATATATAAGTGATATTGATGTTATTTCCAAGACTTCAGACAGTGGATGAAGCATTTTATTCAATTCAAATAAAATCCCGAAAATAGATGACTTCACATTGTGTAAATACTTTTTTAAGTTATATAACATTATGTTACCATATATGTATATACATGCTTGTGGATCGGTTGTGTTATACTTTGTTTCCGTTTCATGGGCACGCCTTTATATTCTCTGTTATATATTATCATAATTAATCAGAGAAAGGGTATATGCCCGGCTAGAGCAATGCGATAATCCATGGATCACGGATTATGAGGTCTTGGCTATCGTGAGTTCGACTCCCGGGTGCATCGATCTTTTTCTCTCTCTTTTTTTGTTTTCGCTACAAGTTGAAGTTTGTGTATTGTTTTTATTTCAGATACCAAGCTGGAAAGTTCCGGAAACTACAGGCACATTATTTTACAAGTAATTCTTGGCTTCGCTATTCCAAGTCAACCAATGGTGTATTCCGTGCCCCGTGCAGCCTGTTTGCTCCCGAAGATGACAAAAACAAGAACCTTATCACACAACCGTTGAACGACTGGAGCAATGTATCTAAGGTAAAACTTCAAGTACAGTTTAACGGAGGAGATTCAGATTGCCATCATTTAAAAGAATAAGCGTATGCTCCCATTTTGTTGGGCGGGTAGGGGTACTTGAAAACTTACCCGCTTGCGAAGCTTGACTTTGACTCAAAAGTATTTACGTACCGAAAACATTAATAAAACAATTCAGAAACAGAGTAAACGTTTAGCTCTTTCGGAGCTTTGTGGCTTTTACTTTGTCCTGTTTCAGTATCGTCAAATATGGTATTAGATGATTCGATCCTTTTCCAAGGCGGTAGCGATTTTTTCCTTCTTTTATATATATATATATGTGTAAAGTTGAAGTTGTAGTTAAATACAAGTGTATATTTCAGATATTGGGTAAGCACAGTATGTCAACAACCCATATGTCGTCGGCAGAAGCTGCGGAAACGTTCCTGTCCGTGTTGAGTGGTAAACAGAAAGACATAGCCTGCGCAATATCATCTTCCTATAACCAAGTAGTAGAAAAGAATCGTCAGATTTTAGCGGGAATAGTCGAGACCGTCGTTCAGCTCGGGAAGCAGGGTTTGGCATTTCGCGGAACAGACGACAAAAGAAGTAACTTCGTTAGCCTGCTTCATTACCAAGCTAAATACAATCCCGTAATGAAAGACCATTTGAAAAACGGGGATCCAAGAACAATGTATACGTCACCTGAAATCCAGAATGAAATCATTGAAATATGCGGAGATGCTTTAAAAAGGGAAATAGTGGACAAATGTAAAAAAGCATTCTGTTTTGGATTTATGGCTGATGAGGCGACCGATGCAGCTACCATCGAACAAATGGCTCTCTGTCTTCGCTTTTATGATGAGGAATCGAAAACAATCAGAGAAGATTTCCTTTGTTTTGCTGAGTGTATCGGCACCACGGGCGAAGCATTGTCAAATGCATTTCTTCAACAGCTGCGCGCAAACGGAATCGATGTCAACCGGATGCGAGGCCAGGGGTATGATGGAGCAGCTAACATGTCCGGCAAGTTCCGAGGTGTTCAAGCCCGTGTGAAGCAGATTGTACCGGAAGCTGCATATACACATTGTAAAGCACATTGCCTTAACCTTGCCATTATTCACGCATCAAAGGAACTATTCGTTCGTATGATGATGGATAAAGTACAAGAGGTCGCCTTTGCCTTCAATTATTCTGGAAAGAGGCTCCTTCGCTTTCAGGAAACACTTGAAAATGACCCTGTCAGCCGTGAAGAAATGGAAAGGCGTACTAAGCTCCAATCCTTATGCGAAACAAGATGGGCGGCAAGAGCGGATGCTCTCCTTACTTTCCTTTCGGCTTTCAGAACGCTGGAAGCGGCATTATTAAATTTGTCGATGGAAGGGGATACTAAAGCTGGCTGCCATAGGAACGCCATTTTATAATTACTTTAGTTGCCGCTGAACATGTCCTGTCCTCGTGTGTACCACTATCGAAGCTGTTACAACGCAAGTCATGTGACCTCATTGAGGCTGTTACTGAGGCAAGGGTTTTAAGCAAACTTCATCTTGATGAAAGAAACGATCCATTAGTGTGGGAGGCATTGTATAACAAAGCCGTTGCTCTGGCTGTAGATGTGGACATTGAACCATCTCAACCGCGCAATGTCTGTGGAAGAGCACAACATAGACCCAATGCCCCAGCAGATACAGTTTCAGACTTCTGGAGGGTGAATATGTATCTACCGTTTGTAGACCATTTGCGCATGGAGTTGGAAATGAGGCTACTTACGGAAGGCGAACGGTTCAAGGTGCAGTATCTTATACCGACGAGAGTTGCGAACCTCACTGACCAGGTACGTTTTAACATCCCATTACCTTTCATTAACAGACTAAAAAAAACTGAGTCTGCCTTGTGCAGTGGTACAGTATATTGAACTATACGTACATATATTGGTATTTATTAATTACACACGATATTATAAAAGTATAATCATATATAATTTATATATGTAAATAATATGATATACAAATCATGGGGTTATACTGGACTGGTTCTTCGTGTTTACAAATAGAAAAGACAATTAAATTTAGTTCAGAACTATATTTTTGGTATCATACGAACATTGGCATTTCCAGGAATAGAATAATTGTGTATTAAAATATTTGACAGTTGTTTGCATACGCTTTTATTTTCACCATCGGACGGACGAACAGACGGATTCCTTTCATACAAATAAATATGTGTTTAATATGCTGTTCATTTAATGGCAGGTGATGCGTGAAATTCATGCCGCGTGTGCATCTGATGTGACCAACGACATTGACCAGTTCTGCACTGAGATACGTCGCTGGCAAAGACGCTGCCAGTCGGTAATGGAGGACCCAAGCGACTGCCTACTGGAAGCTTTGGGTCAGGCAAATAAAGACCTCTACCCAAATGTTCGAGCCTGTCTATCTGTTCTGTTGTCAATGCCTGTGTCAACAGCGACAGCAGAACGGTCTTTTAGCACGATGCGACGCGTTAAGACCTATTTGAGAAGTACGATGATATATAGAGAGAAGGAGATAGATATTGAGGCAGTGGTAGATATTTTTGCTAGGAAAAAGGAAAGACGCCTGGGTCTTTTATTTAGGATTTGAACGTGCTTAAGCATTTAATGTATACGGCTTACATTTTAATAAGAGTGAACATTATGCCGTTATACATGTAATGTATCAATCTAGTTGAAAAAGAATCAGTTTAGAATGCTTTTACAATAATGCTATGTAAAATAAATTGTTGGATTTATATTTCTGTGATTGTTGACAGACGCTGTTTTTTAAAAATAAATGGTCCTTATAACAAATGAAAAGTTCGACTCTTCTTTATATCAAACTATATAAAAATAACCTTAATCGAGTTTTGGTGAAATGCTATGGATATCCAAAACACATTCAGAGCTCACCATTTGTTTTCGAATTATCAAAATTTTCCGAACCCCCCCGCTATAGAGGAGGGGGACACCCCCTCCTTCACCTCCCCCAGTCGTGCGTATCATCAAAAAAGCCCCAGCTACGGCCCTGACATGTGTACCAAGTTTCATTGCAAAATGTGGAACGTGTTTTGAGTTATGATGTAAGGTCAAGGTTTTGTGACAATGCAGACGACGACGATGCTAAACACAATACCTCGACTTTTTTCTTCGAAAAACAGACAAGCTAAAAATACAAACAAAAGAAAGAATGAAAACCCCAGTATTGGTCAAAATTATTTGCGGACAATTGTAGACCTTTAGGCTGACTGACAAAGCTATATGTATCATTAACAAGCAATTTCGCTGAATTGATATCCCCCGCCAATGATGGCTTGTTTGTGAATGAAGGTCTTTATGTTGAATGTGCAATAATTGACCTGCAAAAATTATTTCAACTTATTCACACAAGAACAAGGGGTATGAACAGAAATTGAAACAGATAAACATATTCTTCCTGAAAGAATAAAATAACGACGCTGGTTTTATAAACAACTTTATTAAACTAAGAGTGTGAATTAAAGACATTTTTTCATAATTAAATCCCAAAGGAAAATGTGAAAACAAGTTTTTGCTACTTTAACCAACAGTGACACAAGTGCAATAGCTCCCTTTATTCCCTTTATTCAATTTTTTTCCTTAAATCAACGGCAATAACTCTAAAGAAAATTGACCAATCCAAACAAGAGGGCCATGATGGCCCTGGATCGCTCACCTGAATTTTTATTTTTTCACTTTAGCTATATAAGCCCTGCCCCCTGGTGGCCATAGTTTCCGACCAATCAACTTGGCTTGAAGGAATCTGATAGAAGGTCACCCTAGGCCATATAAGGCAAAATAGCCCCCCCCCCCGGCGGCCATGTTTTTCAACCAATCAACATGGCTTGAAGGAATCTGATAGAGGGTCACTTAAGGAACATTTCTACAAAATAATTTGAAAATCGGCCTGACACTTTCAGAGGAGAAGATTTTTTAAGTTTTCACTATAGCCATATAAGGCAAAATAGCCCCCCCCCCCCCCCCCCCCTAGTGGCCATGTTTTTCAACCAATCAACATGGTTTGAAGGAATCTGATAGAGGGTCATCCAAGAAACATTTCTACAAAATTATTTGAAAATCGGCCTGATAGTTTCGGAGAAGAAGATTTTTTAAGTTTTTATAGGCAAAATGGCCCCGCCCCCCGCCCCCCCCCCCCCCCCCCCCCCCCGGCGGCCATGTTTTTCAACCAATCAACATGGCTTGAAGGAATGAATCTGATAGAGGGTCATCCAAGGAACATTTCTACAAAATTATTTGAAAATCGGCCTGACACTTTCGGAGGAGAAGATTTTTTCACTATAGCCATATGAGGCAAAGTAGCCCCGCCCCCCCTGGCGGCCATGTTTTTCGACCAATCAACATGGCTTGAAGGAATCTGATAGAGGGTTATCCAAGGATCATTTCTACAAAATTATTTGAAAATCTGCCAACCAGTTTGGGAGAAGAAGAATTTTGAAGTTTTTTTTCATTTCGTTGCCATGGAAACCAGAATTCTGCATGGATCCCAAAAATTTGAAGGAAATCTGGTAAGGTCAATGAGAGTTGCCTTTCTGTGAAGTTTCATCCCATTTGACCCACTGGTTACTGAGCAGAAGAAGTTGACGGACGCTGGACGACTGACGCCGGACATAGGGCGATCACAATAACTCATCTTGAGCACTTCGTGCACAGGTGAGCTAAAAAACAATGGACGGGCATCATCCCAGTATGTTGGTTCATATTTATTTCAAGTTTCATGAAATTCTACAAGCTAGTTACTGAGAAATAGCTGCGGACGTGGATTTTTCAATATGTCAAAGGCAATAACTCTAAGGAAAATTGACCAATCCAAAAAAACAATGGACGGGCATCATCCCAGTATGCTGGTTCATATTTATTTCAAGTTTCATGTAATTCTACCAGCTAGTTACTGAAACAAGAGGCCCAGTATCGCTCCACGGCCATAAGGCAAAAATAAAATCTCCAAACAGCCCTGCCCCGTGGTGGCTATTTTTTTTACCAACCACCATGGCTTAAAGGAATCTTGTAGAGTGTCACCAAAGGAATGTTTCTGCAAAATTATTTGAAAATATGCCTGACACTTTCGGAGGAGAAGATTTTTTAATTTTTCACTATGGTCATATAAGTCAAAATAGCCCCGCCCTCTGGCGGCCATGTTTTTCGACCAATCAACATGGCTTGAAGGAATCTGATAGAGGGTCACCCAATGAACATTTCTACAAAATTATTTGAAAATCGGCTGAACACTTTCGGAGAAGAAGATGTTTTAAGTTTTCACTATAGCTATATAACGCAAAAAAGCCCCGCCCCCTGGCGGCCATGTTTTTCGCCCAATCAACATTTCTTGAAGGAATCTAATTAAGGTTCACACAAGGAACATTTCTACAAAATTATTTGAAAATCGGCCTGACACTTTTGGAGGAGAAGATTTTTTAAGTTTGCTCTTTAGCCATATAGGCAAAATAGCCCCGCCCTGTGACGGCCATGTTTTTTTACCAATCAACATGGCTTGAAGGAATCTGATAGAGGGTCACCCACGGAACATTTCTACATAATTATTTGAAAATCTGCTGAACACTTTTTGAGAAGAAGATTATTTAAGTTTTCACTATAGCTATATAAGGCAAAAAAGCCCCGCCGCCTGGCGGCCATGTTTTTCACCCAATCAAAATTTCTTGAAGGAATCTAATAAAGGGTCACCCAAGGAACATTTCTACAAAATTATTTGAAAATCGGCCTGACACTTTCGGAGAAGAAGATTTTTTAAGTTCTCACTATTTTTTTCTTTCGGTTGCCATGGAAACCAGAATTTTGAATGGATCAAAAAAAATTGAAGGAATTTAGTAGAGGACATTGAGAGGATGCTTCCCATGAAGTTTCAACCAAATTGGCCAAGTAGTTAGGGAGATGAAGTCGTTTAAAGGAAAAAGTTAACGCATGCACGCACGACGGACAATTCGCCATGACATAAGCTCGACTGGCTTTCAGCCAGTGGAGCTAAAAATGGGTGCAGACAGACGTGACGGACACACAGACGGACGGATGGACATTGACCAATTAAAAACAAGAGGGCCATGATGGCCCTTGAATCGCTCACCTGATTTTTTATTTTTTTTTCACTTTAGCTATATAAGCCTCGCCCCCTGGCAGCCATAGTTTCCGACCAATCAACTTGGCTTGAAGGAATCTGATAGAGGGTCACCCAAGGAACATTTCTACAAAATTATTTGAAAATCGGCCAGATACTTTTGGAGGAGAAGATTTTTTAAGTTTTCACTATAGCCATATAATGCAAAATAGCCCTGCCTACTGGCGGCCATGTTTTTTGACCAATCAACATGGCTTGAAGGAATCTGAAAGTGGGTCATCCAAGGAACATTTCTACAAAATTATTTGAAAATTGGGCCGACACTTTTGGAGAAGAAGATTTTTTAAGTTTGCACTATAGCCATATAAGGCAGAATAGCCCCGACCCCCTCCCCCCCCCTGGCCTCCATGTTTTTCTACCAATCAACATGGCTTGAAGGAATCTGATAGAGGGTCACCCAAGGAACATTTCTACAAAATTATTTGAAAATCAGCCAACCAGTTTGGGAGAAGAAGAATTTTGAAAAAAAATTCGTTTCGTTGCCATGGAAACCAGAATTCTACATGGATCCCTAAAATTTGAAGGAATTCTGGTGAGGTCATTAAGAGGATGCTTTCTGTGAAGTTTCATCCCAATTGACCCACTGGTTACTGAGGAGAAGATGTTGAAGATTTTTTAAGTTTTCACTTTGGCCATATAAGGCAAAATAGCCCCCACCCCCTGGCGGCCATGTTTTTCGACCAATCAACATTGCTTGAAGGAATCTGATAGAGGGTCACCCAAGGAACATTTCTACAAAATTATTTGAAAATCGGCCTGACACTAAGTCTTATGGAGGAGAAGATTTTTTAAGTTTTCATTATAGCCATAAAAGGCAAAATAGCCCCGCCCCCTGGCAGCCATGTTTTTTGACCAATCAACATGGCTTGAAGGAATCTGATAGAGAATCACCCAAGGAACATTTCTACAAAATTATTTGAAAATCGGCCTGACACTTTTGCAGGAGAAGATTTTTTAAGTTTGCACTATAGCCATATAAGGCAAAAACGCCCGCCCCCCCTGGCGGCCATGTTTTTCGACCAATCAACATGGCTTGAAGGAATCTGATAGAGGGTCACCCAAGGAACATTTCTACAAAATTATTTGAAAATCGGCCTTACACTTTCGGAGGAGAAGATTTTTTAAGTTTTCACTATAGCCATATAAGGCAAAATAGCCCCGCCCCCCCTGGCGGCCATGTTTTTCGACCAATCAACATGGCTTCAAGGAATCTGATAGAGGGTCATCCAAGGAACATTTCTACAAAATTATTTGAAAATCTGCCAACCAATTTGGGAGAAGAAGAATTTTGAATTTTTTTCGGTTTCGTTGCCATGGAAACCAGAATTTTGCATGGATCCCAAAAATTTGAAGGAATTCTGGTGAGGTCATTGGTAGGATGCTTTCTGTGAAGTTTCATCCAAATTGACCCACTGGTTACTGAGGAGAAGAAGTTGACGCACGACGCACGACGCACGACGGACAAAAGGCGATCACAATAACTCACCTTGAGCAAAGCTCAGGTGAGCTAAAAACAATGGACGGGCATCATCCCAGTATGTTGGTTCATATTTATTTCAAGTTTCATGAATTTCTACCAGCTAGTTACTGAGAAATGGGTGCGGACGGACAACGCCATTTCAATATCCCTCTCCCTGAAATCAGGCGGGGGATAATAAATGTAATTAAGATGGCCATCACTCACGTACCCTTTCCCACATACACCAACTCTCTAGCAGACAACATTGAACACTTGAAAGTCAAAAATATGGAAAATCTCTAAAAATGAAATAATATTTATATATAATGTATGGAGTTTAAAATATTGGACAAAAAGGTAATATTGCTCAATAGATCTACTAGCAATTTTTCCTTTTGCTACAAAAAATGCATAACTTAAGGATGCAGTTAAATGGGTTTGAATGCGGGAAAAGATTAAGTAAATACCTTAAATTGTATCCTGTAAATTTGCTGGTTCCCAGTATTCTATTCCATTCTGTTGCTGATTTGGTCTCTGACTTGAGCCAGGAAAGAGTACCATCAATCTGACTGAGTAGGTCAGTAGTTTTATTGTATCTTTCTTCACTCACACAGCCCACTGCAAAGCCTGAAAAGATTCATCGATAATTAACCCTCTCTCACATGTAGATGCATTTTGTTAGTTTAGTTTAAACTTATTTTTTTTACATCATTTGTGAAACAAGCTTTCGACTTATATTAATCACGCTTGATATCTGCTTGATATCAGAATCCGCTTATCATGGAACTAAAACCCAGGACCTTTGGTACGAGAGGCCGACACTCTACCTCTACACTACTGTCTTCCACTACATTTTGTTGCAGTCAACTACTGAAAACATTTTGACATAAGAATAAATTACTCATAATGAACAATTTATCATTTTGTCACATTATGTTTCCAACTCTATTCAGAAATGAATCGTTCATTTATAAAGATTAACCCTTTTCCTCATATAGACGCTTTCTGACGCCTCTGCAGCAGATGGCTTTTTGAAAACATAGTGACAAAAGAAGAAATTGCACAAAACATGCAATTTCTCCTTTTGCCACAATGTTTTCCACTTTTTGTCATAGGTTATCCATTCAACTATCGAGATTTTCTATGTTTTGACAAAATTAGTTCAAAGTCGTCTGCTGCAGAATTGTTGTATGAGGGAAAGGGTTAACTATAAGTCATCTGCTGCAGGTTAAATATCCTTTTAATCCATGAGCAGCAGGTATTATGGGTTTTTCCCCCCACTACACAAAATTATCAAAATACTTCCAATTTTCTAGATGTTTTATTCTTTCTTTTTTTCTACAAAAACTACCTATATTGCTAATAACATGCATATCTTGCAATTCAGCAGAACAATAAAATGAAAGGAAAATATTTTAGTCAAACCATAGAACCTTGTTTAAATTGTTTAAAGCGTTTCGTGCTTTTCAACATCTGAATGAAAAGAATTGACATCTAGCTGGACAATTCAAATTTAAATTTTGATACTGCATCGAAAGAGTGGGAAAAGCAGATATGTTTCATGCAATTACTTCATTTCCCACAAAAGCTACAGATAAACAGGTAATTCTAGACTAAGTATAAGCAAATTAATCAACCCTCAACCCACTCTCACATTCAGGTGCATCTACAGCTGATGACTATTGAAAACAAAACATTGTGACAAAAGTTAATATGTTGAATTAGAATTCCCAATAAAAAGGAAAGTAGTAAAATAACGCTTGAATCACTTTGGTATACACACTACTAAAAACAAGCAATTTTTGCAGGCTTTGTGCACTCACAGAAACAAAACAATCTGCGGATATTTCAAGATTAGCCAATGAATAACTGCATTTTTTTTAACAATTTGACAGATTTCGCTCATTTTAAAGAGTTTGCATGCTCTTAATGGCAGAAAGATCTGTGCAATTTCATAAGGGATCAGAAAACTGTAGTCTCCATTCTTCATTGTTCAACTAGGATTTATTAACCCTTTCTCACATACAACAAATCTGTGGCAGAATATGGAAACTATCTTTAAATGAAAGAACAATTATTGAATAAAGTTGAAAACATTGTTTAAAAGGAGAAATTGCTCATTAGGAGTAATTACTTCTATTGCCATAGTGTTTTCAAAAGTCGTCTGCTGCAGAGACATCAGAACACATATGTATGCAGGAAATGATTGCTCTACTAATTCATGGAATTGTTTAATTTTCAATAAGCTCCATAAATGTTTAGATATAATTAAGCTATGCAAGTTTAAAAGCTGTGGACTTTATCATGTTCATGAGAAAAAGTTTAAGATGGACAGACATACAGACGGACAGACAAACACACAATTGGAACAATGTCACCCCATATGTTCTTTTGGCCATTTGACAGGAACTAATAAAACTGAAACATCAAGAAACTTGGAATTAACTCTATCAGAAGAAGACTATAAAATCATCTAGACAAAAGGAGAAATTGCTTGGTATGAGCATTTTTCCTTTTATCATAATGTTTTCAAAAGTCATCTGCTGCAGAGGTGTCAAAACATGTATATATGCAGGTTAAAGGGTGAAAATACTAAAACAGAGTTGAGAACATCGTAAAGCAAGAGGGCCATGATGGCCCTAGTTCGCTCACCTTAATTATACAATGTACTGCAATGCAAAACACATCAAGACAATTATTCTGAATGCAACCTCCAGTGTTAATAAGATTTTCCTTCATTTGACCTAGTGATCTATATTTGTTTACCTGATATGACCTATATTCTAACATGGACTAGATATGCGGCCTCCCGAGTTTGAACAATATTTTCCTTTACTGACTTGTTTCTGACCCAATATGACCCATATTCAAACTTAACCTAGATATAACTCAGACAAACATTCAGACAAAATTTCAAGCTGCGGAATCGAAAGTGTTAACAAGATTTTCCTTCAATTTGGCCTAGTGACATAGTTTTTGACCCTACATGACCCATATATTCGAACTCGGATTAGATATCATTTAGATAAACATTCTCATCAAATGTCAAGCTGCTGTAGCAATAAATGCGTCTTCTACAGAGTTAACAATATTTTCCTTCAATTTGGCCTAGCTAGTGACCTATTTTCTGACCCAATATGACCAATATTCGAACTTGACCTAGATATCTTTAAGACCAACATTCTGACAAAATTTCAAACTTCTGTAGCAAAATATGCGGCCTCTAGAATGTTAACAAGAATCCTTCAACTTGACCTAGTGACCTACCTTTTGACCCAACATGACCCATGTTCGATCTTGACTTACATATCACCAAGACAAACATTCTGATAAAGTTTCATCATGCTCAAGTTAAAAATGCAGTATCCAGTGTTAACATGATTTTCCTTCAATTTGGCCTAGTGACCTTGTTTTTAACCCGACATGACCCATATTCGAATTTGGCCTAGATATTATTTAGATAAACATTCTGAAACAAAAATTGCGGCCTCTAGGGTGTTAACAAGATTTTCCATCAATTTGACCTATTGACCTAGTTTTTAAGCAAACATGACCCATGTTCGAACTAGACCTACATATCATCAAGACAAACATTCTGATAAAGTTTCAACATGCTCAAGTTGAAAATGTGGCCTCTAGAGTGTTAACTAGATTACCCTTCAATTTGGCATAGTGACCTAGTTTTTGACCCTGCATGACCCATATTCGAACTTGGTCATGATATCATTCAGTTCAACATTCTAACCAAATTTCAAGCTGCTGAAGCAAAAAATGCAGCTGCTACAGTGTTAACAAGATTTCCCTTCAATTTGGCCTAGTGACCTAGTTTCTGACCCAATATGACCCATATTCAAACTTGACCTAGACATTTTTAAGACAAACATTCTGGCAAAATTTCAAACTGCTGAAGCAAAAATTGCGGCCTCTGGAGAGTTAACAAGGTTTTCATTCAATTTGACCTAGTGACCTACTTTTTGACCTGACATGACCTATGTTCGAACTTGACTTACATATCATCAAGACAAACATTCTGATAAAGTTTCAACATGCTGAAGTTGAAAATGTGACCTCCAGAGTGTTAACAAGATTTCCCTTCAATTTGAGCTAGTGACCTAGTTTTTGACCTCATATGGCCAAGTTTCGAATTTGTCCAAGATTTGATGGAGATGAATGTTCTTATAAACTTTCATGAAGATTGGATGCAAATTGTAAAAAGCCCAAATGTTGACAACGCACGCCGGACGGACCGACGCCGGACAAAATGTGATCACAATAGGTGAGCTTAAAAGGAGAATTTTGTCATTTTGTTTTGAAAGGCGCCTGTTTCTAGCATCTGTCATCTGTATCAGGCAAAGGGACAAGTCAATTCATAAAATCAATGTCACCTACCTCTCCCAGTGAGTCTGCTATCGGCATTATCTGCTCGCAAAGCCAGTCTAAACTCAGCCCTACTCGGAAACATCCTGTAGGGTTCGTTCGTTCCATGGGTCGTCAGATCATCTATCAATACTCCGATATAACCCTCAGTCCTGTCTACAATAAAGGGCTCTGTATTACCTTGACCTTTCAGGGCTGCATTGATACCAGCAATGACTCCCTGAAATTGTAAACAGTACAGTTAAATTTTTGTAGCAACATTTTCAACTTTATTCATGAATTATTCTTTCTTTTATAAAGAGTTTTCATGTGTTTAACTAAAATGTTTTGAAAATGTTCTGCTCATTCAATTAATAGCTCATTAAAATATGACTGAAATACCATTGAAAATAGATAAATAGATTTTAACACAAAGTGTACCAGAGAGTTGGCACACAATCATCAATCTCGCACAATAATAAAGGTTAAAAAAGAAATTTATATTATGCCTCTGTTTTTTCTTAAGGGATATAACCCCTTAAATACTAAATTGATTTAAAGATGGTTATCTCCCTTTCCATTTTCAATATAGAACATGTGAACAATGTAAGTTCAAGGGGAAATAACTTCAGTGTTCGATCAGCAATCTTCATGAAACCTACTTTGCGGCATTTCTCTATTATGGTTAACATTTCTATGAAATTTTGATTAAATCAATCCAACCATGCATTGACATCCCATTTGCCTTTATTGCTGGACTATGTGGCACTTGAGTGTTCATAAGGCTTTTCCAAAGTTTAACAGAGTGACCTAGTTATTGATTCCACATGATCCAGTTATGACCTTGACCAAGATTAGAAGGAGATGAATGTTCTGATAATTTTCATGAAGATAGGATGAAAAATGTGTTTAAAGGTTTTTTTGACAGTGTGACTTAGTTTCTCATCTTAGGGACACAGTTTCGAATTTAACCAAGATTTGATTGAGATGAATGTTTTAACATTCTTTTATTTGACCAATTTGACAGAGGTTCAAACTTGAACTAGATTTGATTGAGATGAATGTTTTAACATTCTTTTATTTGACCAATTTGACAGAGGTTCAAACTTGAACTAGATTTGATTGAGATGAATGTTTTTAAATTCTTTTATTTGACCAATTTGACAGAGGTTCAAACTTGAACTAGATTTGATCGAGATGAATGCTTTTACATTCTTTTATTTGACCAATTTGACAGAGGTTCAAACTTGAACTAGATTTGATTGAGATGAATGTTTTAACATTCTTTTATTTGACCAATTTGACAGAGGTTCAAACTTGAACTAGATTTGATTGAGATGAATGTTTTTAAATTCTTTTATTTGACCAATTTGACAGAGGTTCAAACTTGAACTAGATTTGATCGAGATGAATGTTTTTACATTCTTTTATTTGATCAATTTGACAGAGGTTCAAATTTGAACTAGATTGAGATGAATGTTTTTACATTCATTTATTTGACCAATTTGACAGAGGTTCAAACTTGAACTAGATTTGATTGAGATGAATGATCTAATGATTTTGTTTGATGACATCTAAAGTTTTCACAAAATTTTCTAAAATTTGGTCTATTGACCTAGTTTTGGACCCAACATAACCCATATTTGAACATCGCATAGATGGCTGAAATCAAGACAAACTTCGGACAAAATTTCAACTAGTAAATAATGAGGCCTCTCAATTGACCTTGTTTATGAACTTAACCTAGATATGACAATGACAATGACAATGACAATGACAAATAGTTTATTGATTTAAGGCCATCGACCCATAACAACATGTATAACATATAATACAACATCCGTCAGCGTACCGCACGCTTGTCACACATATTCAGATATATATACCAACAAACATAACACTGATATTGGCGTTTGAAATGATTACACACATATATATATATATATATACACATACACACATATATATATACATATATACATATATATATACATATATATATATACATATATACATATACACACATACATACATATATACATACATTCACATAAATCCTATAAACAATATATCTAACCACTTTCAATTTGTTTAATGAAACTGTTTCTTCGTTTGAAAGCATAGAATAAATAAGTAGATGTGCATTTAATTAGTTTTTCATTTTGCGATGACATTACAATATTAAACTTGTGTATACTAGGTATGGTGTAATATTTACTGGGAATGTATGACTTTCTAATGTCGTCATAAAAGTCACAACAAAGCAAGAAATGGTACTCATTTTCAATGACATTCGTGTTACATAATTTAGATATTTAGATTTAGATATAAGCAAGACCATTTATGAAAAAAATTCATTATTCTGGAGTCATACAGGTTTCCTTTCATATATTAGGTAGTGGACATTGGCCTTGAAACAACACAGAATTACATCCGACCACTAACCACCCTGTTGAACCCTTTCCCACATGCAGATGGATTTTAACACAATCATATGCAGCAGACCACTTTTGTAAACTTTAAGGCAAAGGGAGAAATTGCTCAAAATGTGCAATTTCTTCTTTACCACAATGTTTTCAAATCTATATAACAATGAAATTTTCAATTATGCAGATTTTATATACTTTTGCCTTGACGATTTACAAGTCATCTGCTGCAGATTTATTGTATGTGGGAAAGGGTTAAGAATAAGGATGAAAAGAGAATGAAGTATTGCCACACTGATTACAAACACCGTCTACATGTACAAGATAAAGCCTCTTCATAGCCTGTGGTTCCGTTGATTTGTCCCGCCATAAACAGATTCTCAATTTTTGTCGTTTCTAACGAAGGTTTTAACTGTCTTGGATCTATATAGTCATACTCAACACCATAACCTAGTCAACAAGATAAACATTTTAATAATTTTTACCCAATGTGACCCAGTTTTGAAATTAACCCTTTCCCTCATATAGACGCTTTATGATGCCTCTGCAGCAGACGGCTTTTTGAAAACATAGTGACAAAAGAAGAAATTGCACAAAACGTGCAATTTCTCCTTTTGCAACAATGTTTTCCACTTTTTGTCACAGGTTATCCATTCAACTATGGAGATTTTCTATGTTTTGACAAAATAAGTTCAAAGTCGTCTGCTGCAGAATTGTCGTATGAGGGAAAGGGTTAAACTAGACTTAAATCAGATGAATGTCCCAATGAATCTTCATCATATTCATACATTCATAAGGTTATTGTAAAGCTTGACATATTGACCTGAAACTTAACCAATAGGAACCAGTTTTGAATATGATAAAGATTGCATGATGCATATTTTGAGGAATTTTCATTATGATTGGATGTTAAATGTGACCTCTAAAGAGTTCTCAATGTAATTGTGATATATAATATAATATACAGTATAATTACAAATATAAATTCAAGGGTACATTACTGGTGTACTGAAACAATCTTGGTGAAACTTGCTGTGTGGCATTTCCCTAGGCTATCATGGTTACAGTTTTCAATGTTCTTACTTAAAAATATAAGGAAATAGAGCCCCGCCCTCTCATGGCCATGTTTTTCATCAGATATAATCATTTGAACAATCATTGTCTATGGTCGTCCAAGGAAGATTTTTGCCAAATTATTTTCAAAATCGGGCCAGTGCTTTTGTACAAGAAGATTTTTTAAGTTTTCACTATAATATTCATATAAGGAAAACAAGCTTCACCCCCTTGCAGACATTTCTATCAAAGGATCAAATTAATGTGAACAATCTTGTAACAGGGTCACCCAAGGAACATTTGTGCCAAATTATTTTCTTATCTGGTCAGTCCTTTTGAAAAAGTTATTTTAAGTTTAAGGAAAAGAAGCCACATCCCTTGGCAGCCATGCTTTTCAACGGATGGAATAATTTGAACAATCTTGGAAAAGAATCATCCAAGGCATATTGGTGTGCCACATTAATTTCAAATTGGGCCAGTAATTTTGGACAAGAAGATTTTTTGGCATTTTTCCCCTTTTCTGATTCCACAGCAACCAAAGTTCTATTTGGAATTCAATTCTTTGGACAATTTTAGATGAAAACCACCTAAGGAACTTTACAATAAAATTACTTTTAAAGCAAATTAATAGTTTCAGAGAAGAAGATTTGAATGGATGAACGCAGACGTCGGACGGAAAGTGATCACAATATCTGAAAAGGTGGCAGAACTACCAGAAAAGGCAGGGCCTAATCAAACATTGAGAGTGATTAATATAAACTGAAAGCTTGTTTCGCAATCAATGTAAAATATATATGTTTAAACTAAACTAAACAGTTTTGATGATGTTCAATTCTGGTAGCTCTTCTATGCTACTAGACGAACAGGCTAAAGTTGGTTACCTGGTTTGAGTATGTGACATTTCTCAAGTCCTGGTATACAGTTTACTATTTGTTGTTGGTACTCTAGCGGCATTGTGCAAGCAAGACCATTTGGGTAAATAAGATCACTAGATACACCTGAAACAAAGAGAAAATATTGCTCACTCTCATGAAATACGTATTAGAATCCAGATCAAAAACTGTTGAAGCAGAGAAAAACACAAATTGCTGTCTGTGTGCATGTTCGTTTGTTTGTAGTTTTTTTTTTTATACCCCTTATATATACAACAGGTTTTCAATAATATCACCCGTTTCCTTGGTCTATTTATCATGACATGAGCAAGTCAAGTCTTAACCCTTTCCAACATACAGAAAATCTGCAGCAGACGACTTTGAAAACATATCTGGAAAAAATTGGACACTCCCCTTAAATGAAAGTACATAAATTGAATACAATTGAATACAAGTTGAAAACATGGTGACGGAAAGAGAAATTGCTTGTTTTGAGCAATTTCTTCTTTTGTCAACATGTTTTCAAACAAGAGGGCCATGATGGCCCTGGATCGCTCACCTTAATTATACAATGTACTGCAATGCAAAACACATCAAGACAATTATTCTGAATGCAACCTCCACAGTGTTAACAATACTTTCCTTCATTTGGCCTAGTGATCTATATTTTTTACCTGATATGACCCATATTCCAACATGGACTAGATATCATCAAGACAACATTCTGACTAAGTTTCAACTTGCTCAAAGTAAAAATGCGGCCTCCGGAGTTTGAACGATATTTTCCTTTATTGACCTAGTTTCTGATCCAATATGACCCATATTTGAACTTGACCTAGATATAATTCAGACAAACATTCTGACCAAATTTCAAGCTGCTGAAGCAAACAATGCGGCATCCAAAGTGTTCACAAGATTTTCCTTCAATTTGATCTAGTGACCTAGTTTTTGATCCAGCATGACCCATATTCAAACTTGGCCTACATATCATCAAGAAAAACATTCTGATAAAGTTTTATCATGCTGAAATTAAAAATGCAGTATCCAGAGTGTTAACATGATTACTCTTCAATTTGGTCTAGTGACTTAGTTTTTAACCCGGCATGACCCATATCCGAACTTGGCCTAGATATCATTTATACAAACATTCTGACCAAATTTCAAATTGCTGAAGCAAAAAATGCAGCTTTTACAGAGTTAACAAGATTTTCCCTCAATTTGGCCTAGTGACCTAGTTTCTGATCCAATATGACCCATATTTGAACTTGAACTAGATATCTTTAAGACAAACATTCTGACAAAATTTCAAGCTGCTGAAGCAAAAAATGAGGCATCCAAAGTGTAAAAAAGATTTTCTTTCAATTTGGGCTAGTGACCAAGTTTTTGACCCGACATGACCCATATTCGAACTTGGCCTAGATATCATTCAGCTCAATATTCTGAACAAATTTCAAGCCGCTGAAGCAAAACATGCGGCTTCTACAGAGTTAACAAGATTTTCCCTCAATTTGGCCTGGTGACCTAGTTTCTGACCCAATATGACCCATATTTGAACTTGACCTAGATATATTTAAGACAAACATTCTGTGCAAATTTCAAGATGCTGCAGCAAAAAATGCGGCATCAAAAGTGTTAACAAGATTTCCTTTCAATTTGACCTAGTGACCTAGTTTTTGACCCGGCATAACCCATATTCGAACTTGACCTAGATATTTTTAAGACAAACATTTTGACAAAATTTCAAACTGCTGAAGCAAAAATTGCGGCCTCTGGAGTGTTAACAAGATTTTCCTTCAATTTGACCTAGTGACCTACTTTTTGACCCAACGTGACCCATGTTCGAACTTGACCTACATATCATCAAGACAAACATTCTGATAAAGTTTCAATATGCTCAAGTTGAAAATGTGGCCTCCAGAGTGTTAACAAGATTTTCCTTCAATTCGACCTAGTGACCTAGTTTTTGACCTCATATCGCCCAGTTTCGAACTTGTCCAAGATTTTATGGAGATGAACGTTCTGATAAACTTTCATGAAGATTGGATGCAAAATGTAGCCCGTAGAGTGTTAACAAGCTCAAATTTTGACGATGGACGACGCACGACGGACGGACGCCGGACAAAATGTGATCACAATAGCATAGGTGAGCTAAAAATGAAGTTTTTCAAGTAAAACATATTTTTATTAGAAAATACTTACCAGTCATTTAATACCTGATATATAATCTCTACACCCTTAATTCATCCAGAAAAAGAACTCGCCTTGCGTATTCCTCACGTATATGTGATATACACGGTTGCCCGTAAGAGCGGGAAAGCACGTGATATCTTGCCACTTTTATTTCAACATTAAGTGTTGGGTGACGATGCGGGGATGGGAGGCGGGACTCTATAAATGACTGGTAAGTATTTTCTAATAAAAATATGTTTTACTTGAAAAACTTCATTTTTATGTCAAAAATACATTACCAGTCATTTAATACCTGATGACTTTGAAGCATCGGACGGGAGGTTCGACCAATACTTACTGTCTTTCCAGGTAGCAGCACCTTGTAGTAGTATTATTTTCTAATTTCATTTACAAAGTACTTGAACCCAACAGCGGAAGTAAAAGATTGGATTGATGACGAACAATCAGTGTTTACCTCAAAGTTATGTTGGGTGTAATATTTAGCGGACAACTCGCTGAGACGCCACCAAGGGGCCCAGAGAGTACAAGTTCTCTGTCTGACCAGACATGGAACGTAAGTAAAACGAAGAAAAAGTCGACTGAGTTTTCCAAACTGCCGCGCGAAGAATCTCTTCAAGGGGAATATTGTTCGAGAAAGCCCAACTAGTAGACAGGGCTCTTACTTCATGCGGACGAATCCGCAGAAAGGAAAGATCTCGACTCGATAAACCTATGTACGCTAACTTGATCGTATTTGATATCCAGCGAGAAATAGATGCTGCCGATATATTGTTACGACCTATGAGAGGGAGAAATAACCTCTTTCTCCGACCCCTATTCCCCTCAACTCTCTTAAGATAAAACTTAAGAGCTCTGACAGGACAAAGGGATCTGTCGGTATCCGAAGGACCACAGCTCGCAGATAGACTAGGAACTGTAATCGGCTCCGGAATTACCGACGGTAACTGATTCTTAGCCAGAAACCCTGGTTGACACAGTAGAGTAAAAGAGCCATCAGACTCATTGAATCTGATGTGCCCCGTCTCTACAGAAAGAGCGTGTAATTCGCTCCTACGGCGAGCTGTAGCGAAAGCTAACAAAAAGACGGTTTTATAAGTCAATAACTTCAAAGACGTCGATTCAAGAGGCTCGTAAGGCGCTCTTGTAAGCGACCAAAGGACGCAAGACAAATCCCATTTTGGAGTTAAACTCCTAAAAACGGGTTTCTCTAATTCGAAAGATCGCATAAGTTCAGAGAGAAATGGATTAGAACCAATGCTCTCTCCCCCTTTGAACTTAAGCGTATTCGATAACATAGATCGGTAACCTTTTACCGTACTAACTGCTAGGTGTTTTTCTTCAAAAAGAAAAAGAAGGAAATCGGCAATTCGAGTTACAGAGGGACACTCCGGATTGACCGACCTTGCACCACACCAATCTGAGAAGATTTTCCACTTGGAATCATAGACGATTCTAGTGGATCGTCTTCTTGACTCTGCGATGCGAGAGGCAACTTTCTGAGAAAAGCTTCTCTCTCGGATAGCACGCTTGATAATGTCCAAGCGTGAAGATGTAGCATTGCCAGGTTGGGATGAAGACGCCGACCTGGTTGCTGAAACAGTACGTCTTCTCGAAGCGGAAGACGTATTGGATCTGCCGAGAGGCAGGCCAGGAGGTCGTTGAACCACGACCTCTGGGGCCAAAAAGGTGCTATCAATAGTATTCTGCACTCCTGACAGCGAAGAACCTTTTGAAGCACGATTGGAACTAGAATGAACGGGGGAAACGCATACCCGAACAGGCGGTTCCAATCGAGGGTCAGTGCGTCCACTGCCCAAGCTGCAGGATCGTACATCGGTGACACATAGAGTGGTAGCCGATGATTGACTCTGGTGGCGAAAAGATCCACCAGGGGTGTCCCGATCCGCATGAACACAGAGTTTACTACACTCTGGTTCAATGTCCACTCCGCCGGAAGAATTTTGTTTTGGCGGGACAGACTGTCTGCTATTAAAGACATTCAAACGGCCGGGGACGTGTTTCACTACCAGTACTAGTGACGTCGCCTGGCACCAAAGGAGTAACTTCCAAGTCTCTAGAAAGAGAAGATGGGAGTGCGTTCCTCCTTGCCTGCGAATGTAGGACACAACAGTAGTATTGTCCGTCGACAATAAAACAGTTCTGTTCGCAACGGAGGCAGAGAACTGATTGAGGGCTAGCAGGACTGCCTTCAACTCTAAGTTGTTTATGTGCAAACAACGTTCTCTGCTGTCCACATGCCCTGGGCTGTAAAGCCCTGTGGCTCTAAATGAGCTCCCCAACCCGCAGCACTGGCATCTGTAAAGAGGTACAGATCCGGAGGTGGTGTGAGCAAGGGCACCCCTTGTGGATAGATTAACGGATCCAGCCACCACCGAAGGTGTGACTTGAAGAAATCCGTCAGTGCTATCTCCTGTTCCAGTGAGTCCACAGATGGACGCCACCGGGACAGAAAAAGATACTGAAGGGGTCGCATGTGAAGCCTGCCTAAACTGACTAGGTCGGCTGCTGCACTCAGGGAACCCAGAAGTAACAGTATGGAGCGGGCTGTTACCGTAGTCCGCTCCAGTGTGAGCTCGATCTTCCGGATAAGAGAATCGACTCTGTCCGTAGGTACGCGAATTACCGCTAAGTCGGTGAGAAACGTCATACCCACGAACGTGAACCTCCTTGACGGAACTAATTCCGACTTCTGCGTGTTGGGTATTAGACCCAAACGCAGAATGGTCCGCCAGGCTAGAGACAGATCGTAAATGAGAAGTAAACGATCTGTTCTGTGGAGTAGCCAATCGTCGAAATACTGAAGAAGCTGGGGTCCTTTCATGCGAAGAAGGCTCCCACAGCATTGATTATCTTCGTAAAGACTCGAGGAGCGGACTTGAGGCCGAAGGGAAGTGCCCTGAATTGGTAAACTTCCCCATTTACCACAAAACGAAGGTACTTCCTCGACGAGGAAGCGATCGGAATGTGGTAATAGGCGTCTGTGAGGTCCAGCGAGACAGCCCAGTCGCCTTCCCGAATAGCTATTCGGATGGAGCGGGTCGATTCCATTTTGAACTTCTCGACCGGTATCAATAGATTTAACGCTGACAAATCTATTACCGGCCTCCACCGTCCGTCTTTCTTCGGAACGAGGAAAAGACGGCTGTAGAAACCCCGAGAATTGGGGTTGAGAACCCTCTCTATGGCGTTCTTTTTCAGAAGTGATGATATCACTTCTGACATGGCCGGATGCCTTGACGACATGTCGATAGGCACGCTTGTCAGTGGAGGAGGAGAAAGGAATGGAATTAGATAACCTTCCTGTATCACAGATAAGATCAAACGATCCTCTGTGATACTTTCCCATTCCTCTATAAACAATGACAGGCGGCCCCCGACTGCAATCTCCGGCCTTGGGATAACCATAGAGAGGTGCGTATCCCTAGGGCTGCGGCCTAGGGGCTGCGCTGTACTTCGAAGGCTGCCGATTCTTAGACCCTGTATAAGGAGCCTTCGGTTTAGCCGACTTAGTACCCGTGGAAGTGGATTGCCTAGGTACAAACGCCTTAGGATTCCGTTTATGCTTCTTTGCCTGAAAAGGCTTCTTAGGCTTGCTCTTAAACGACCATCAGATGCCTGTTGCCCGTATCAAAGGCATCTAAAATTCTACTAGCGCCTTTGCTAGAGACATTTTCCTCTTTCATTAAGAGGGACAGAGCCACTGCGAAGTGGTCATCGTGAGATGCCACCATTACTCCTAGCCGTGCTCTGGCCTCCCACCTCTCTAATGATTTAGAACTCACTAAAACAGAAGCGGGAGTAGCTAGTCCCAGTGTAGCTGCATCCCTGTCCAAGGATGGTACCTTGACCGGGAAGAACTCCTTAGACGTGACATACGTCTTAGGAGAGACCCATTCTTTCGAGATTGATCCTGTGACGAACCAGCCTGTAGCAACCGAGTCAAGAGACCTGGTTGACTGAAGCTGTTCCACCATTCTGCCCAAATTGTTAGCTTGAGGTAGTAACTGTGACGGAGTAGTGATCTCCGCATTAAGTTCCTCTAAGCTAGAAAGGTTTTTCCGACGAGGGGGAGCGTCAACCTTTGGGCACAAAGTATCCGGCACTACCCGAAATACTTCGCTAATGGCCTGTTGAAGAGACCAACGCTCTTCAGTCGGCTCATTATCTGCAGATGACTGGCTTCCCTCATCTTCGTTACACGAAGAGCTGGGGGAGTACCTAGTCCTCTGATTTCGACGTCGTCTAACTGGTCTTGCAACCGGTTGATCAACGTCGGACTCAGACATGGAAATTTCCGAAGAAACCATGTTCTGTTGGAGATCAAACGGAACGGACCCTCTCTCCGCAGCAGAGAGCGGTCGTGTTCGATCAACTGTCTGGGCATAACTAACCGTATGGGACGGCTTAGCCCTCCCTTTATCAGAATGCGCTAACGTATTCTGGTTGCCTTTCCAAGGACTGTCTATTAAATAGATGTCCCTCCGAATGCCTCGACATCCCAAAAAACGTTGGGTTTTGATGCTCTCGGTAGGCTTGGAAATCCCGTCTATTTCCGACCGGTTCCATTGAATGGACCGGTGGAAGGTATCGGGGAAAAGTGTTATCTTTAGCGATGTACACAGTTCCCTTTGGGGATTGAAAGGATCTATCTGCACGAGAATTCCCATACCCGGAGCCAGACGGGTGAATAATAGAGGTCGGTCCGTAACCTATACTCTGATTATTCGTGCACCCACTCTGTTGTTGACCCGCTATGGAATGATAATTTGTATCAATCCGGTCACTCAGTACAGAGCTCGTGCCTGGACGCGCCATGTTTGCATAAGCAATTGGCTGGCTAGTTGCGTCATTAACAAATGACCGACTGCCTGGTCGTGAGATGTTTTCATAACCGACAGGTAGCCTAGCCCCGTCATTACCAAATGACTGACTATCTCCCTGCCGCATCATGTTCACCTGCGTGACCGGTTGGTTGGTCGTATCATAGTTAAATGATTGATCCACACCTTGTCTCGACATGGCTACATGCGTGACTGATTGGCTAGCCACGTCATCGTGAAATGAGTGACTGCCTGGTCGCATCATATTTAAATGACTGACCGTTTGCCTGGCCGCGTCGTAGCTATTCGACTGCAGCCCTGTCATTTCACCGCTAAGTGAATGACTACCTTGTCTAGTCATGGCAAATTGACTGACTGGCCCGGTCGTGTCCTGGCTAAATGACTGACCGGTGACAGGTCGCGTCATCGCTAGATGACGCCCCGGTTGCCCGGGGACCTGTCGCGCCACGGCATATGGGTCTTGCTTTCCAGCACGAGCAAAACCCGGTTGACTAGTGATAGGCAGTTGTGAGGCTGTTCTACCAAAAATCTCCGGAAAACTTTGTCCACAGACATCGTAATCCGGCACTCTGCAGCCGTCCGAAGACTGCTGTAGCTCAGAGTGTGGTGTTGGTTGAGCCCCAACACCAGGCGACAGATAATGCGGTTCAAGAATAGATGACTCCAGCACTTGAGCACTCTCTACCTTGTTTCTGTACGGTATCCGGCCCGAAGGCTTTAGTTCCCCGACAGAACAACGCGCATCCAAAGCTACCTTAACACGCTCCTCTTTGTCTCTAGCTAGACTTGGAGGTGCGTTTATGTTAAGTGGAGTAGGTACAGCCTTAACCTTTAAACCACTTAACACGGTCGCGGAGTCCGATTGGGAAAACCCCTCGAACTCCGCTTCACTCGAGGATATCAGAGAAACCTTTTTAGGGGCACTCTTACCCTTCCTGCTTCTGCTAGTCTTACCCTTCTTGACCTGTTTCCACGTAGAAACAGTCCACGAAGAGCAGTACTCGCATGGTGAAAGCTGTGTGCATTTAGAGCAAGACACACAGTCCAGATACGTGTCCAATGGGTCCACAGCATGACCACACGAGCCACGCCTCCGTTCACCTTTAAGTGACATATTTATGATACAAATATATACGAAAAGAACACAACAATAAACCCAAAAAAAATTTTTTAAATTTTTTTTCTACTTTTTATTTTTCTACCCGAGTGACAACCCGGAACGTATATAATCTATAAACAAAATTTATAAATTTTTGTCTATGTTATAATTACATGTAAGTACAACAAACATCATAAGTATAATCTATAACGGGATTGGAAACTCATCGTTTAACTTTAAGTCTTGAACTCAATTACGTTCCGCACCCGAAGACATTAACTGAAAATAATGGGTGGGGTAACCACCTCGTGCTTTTCAGCTAGCTGTCGCCTACAAAAACAAGCAATTACAACAATAATTTAAACTTTAAATGCAGTTGAATATCTGTTAATGCAGTTACATAACTGAATGAACAACTAAATAAGGCAATAAGCCTTAAAAAGCCAAGAAAAGAATAATTAGAAAATAATGTGTAAATTCTTAGCTGTCTAGCTGGTGGATCCAGAAATGAAAGTGGCAAGATATCATGTGCTTTCCCGCTCTTACGGGCAACCGTGTATATCACATATACGTGAGGAATACGCAAGGCGAGTTCTTTTTCTGGATGAATTAAGGGTGTAGAGATTATATATCAGGTATTAAATGACTGGTAATGTATTTTTGACATAAAAACTGTCTGCTGCAGAGGCATCAGAAATCCTCTATATGAGGGAAAGGGTTAATTAATGCTAAACTCACAAACCTGAACGCCAAGGAATTTACTGTGTGTAACTCTAAAAACATCTGGTCAGCAGAGTAAAACACCAATTGATATAACTATAAATCTGTTGGAAAGCAGAGTTAAACAAAATTTGTTGTGATATAACTGGAAAACTGTTGAAACAGAGTAAAACACCATGTGGGTTGATATAACTACACGCAATAACCTTTGAAAGTAAATCACCTTTCTCCATCCAGCCTGGACAGATCGTTTTTTATTTTAATAATGACGTGATTTATTATTGCATGGTGCTTTACACCTCTTTCAACTATTATTCAGTGTTCTTTGCGACATTTCCTGCGCAAGTTACCAGTACAACTACAGTCGTCAATTTATCTTTTTGCTAACCCCACAATACTGATCGACGAGGAGGGAAAGCCATTCTACCATTTTTAATGTCTTTGGTATCACCTGGCCAGGGATCCAACCTGCTTCCTGCCGCACTCCTGGCAGACGCTCTTCAATTACACCACCAGGATGGTGTGTGATATCTATTCATAGATACACTACATGAGGGATTTCATTTTTCCAGAACAGTTTTAATACCTGTCAACCTATATCGGCTGATGAGTTAAAAATGGACCAAAAAGTGACGACAATATTCTCCCTGATGCTTGGGGGAATGAAAATCTTGAAATCAATCCAAAATTTATGAGAAAGGCCACATTGATGCCAAAGTGCTTACAATACAAAGAACATCCTTTAAAGCAAGTGTGCCAAAAATCAATCCGCAAAATGCACATTATTTTAAACAATTAAATGTACATAATAAGAAGTGTAATATTCTACTTCACAGAAATCTTTCAACATTCATCCCTTTACCACTTGACATTTTACTGCAGCATCATTGTTCGAAAACCTAGTGGCAAAACTGAACATGATGGCCATGATGGCCCTGGATCGCTCACCTGAGTTATGTCGACCACATAGTCAATCACAATAACTCATTTTACTATTACTAGATTGTTAACCCCTTTCCCTCATACAACAATTTTGCGGCAGACCACTTCGAACATATTTTGTCAAAAAATAGAAAATCTCTATAATTGAATGGATAACCTATGACAAACAGTGGAAAACATTGTGGCAAAAGGAGAAATTGCACGTTTTGTGCAATTTCTTCTTTTGTCACTATGTTTTCAAAAAGCCGTCTGCTGCAGAGGCGTCAGAAAGCGTCTATACGAGGGAAAGGGTTAACAAGTCTTTCCTTAAATTTGGCCAAGTGACTTAGTTTTTAACCTGACTAGAGCCATGTTCAAACATGGCCTAGAAATCATCAAAACACCCATTCTGACAAAGTTTCAACATGCTCAAATTAAAATGCGGCATTGAGGGTGTTAACAAGATTTTCCTTCAATTTGGTCTAGTGATCTAGTTTATGACCGGACATGACCTAAATCCGAACTTAGCATAGATATCATCAAGACAATTATTCCTGACACTTTTTCGACATGCTTAAATTAAAAACAAGAGGCCCAAGAGGGCCAGTATCGCTCCACGGCCATAAGGCAAAAATCAAATCTCCAAACAGCGCTGCCCCCTGGTGGCCATGTTTTTTACCAACCACCATGGCTTAAAGGAATCGTGTAGAGTGTCACCCAAGGAATGTTTCTTCAAAATTATTTGAAAATTGGCCCTACTTTCGGAGGAGAGGATATTTTAAGTTTTCACTAAAGCCATATAACGCAAAATAGCCCCATCCCCTGGTAGCCATATTTTTCAACCAATCAACATGGCTTGAAGGAATCTGATAGAGGGTCAGCCTAGGAACATTTCTACAAAATTATTTGAATATCAGCCAGACACTTTCGGAGAAGAAGATTTTTTAAGTTTTCTCTTTAGCCATATAAGGCAAAATAGCCCCGCCCTCTTGCGGCCATGTTTTTTTACCAATCAACATGGCTTGAAGGAATCTGATAGAGGGTCAGCCAAGGAACATCTCTACAAAATTATTTGAAAATCAGCTGAACACTTTCGGAGAAGAAGATTTTTTAAGTTTTCACTATAGCTATATAAGGCAAAATAGCCCCGTCCCCTAGCGGCCATGTTTTTCAACCAATCAACATTTCTTGAAGGAATCTTATAAAGGGTCACCCAAGGAACATTTCTACAAAATTATTTGAAAATCAGCTGGATACTTTCGGAGGAGAAGATTTTTTAAGTTTTCACTATAGCAATATAGGCAAAATAGCCCCCGCCCTCTGGCGGCCATGTTTTTTTACCAATCAACATGGCTTGAAGGAATCTGATAGAGGGTCACCCAATGAACATTTCTACAAAATTATTTGAAAATCGGCTGAACACTTTTGGAGAAGAAGATTTTTTAAGTTTTCACTATAGCTATATAAGGCAAAATAGCCCCACCCCCTGGCGGCCATGTTTTTCGCCCAATCAACATTTCTTGAAGGAATCTAATAAAGGGTCACCCAAGGAACATTTCTACAAAATTATTTGAAAATCGGCTGGACACTTTTGGAGAAGAAGATTTTTTAAGTTTTCACCATTTTTTTCTTTTGGATGCCATGGAAACCAGAATTATGGATGGATCAAAAAGAATTGAAGGAATTTAAGAGAGGACATTGAGAGGATGCTTCCTATGAAGTTTCAACCAAATTGGCCAAGTGGTTAGGGAGAAGAAGTTGTTTAAAGGAAAAAGTTAAAGCACGCACAGACGCACGCACGACGGACAATTCGCCATGACATAAGCTCGACTGGCTTTCAGCCAGTGGAGCTAACAAGAGGGCCATGATGGCCTTGGATCGCTCACCTGATTTTTTTTCCTTGTCCACTGGTGGCCATAGTTTCCGACTAATCAACTTGGCTTGAAGGAATCTGATAGAGGGTCACACCCTAGGAGCATTTCTACAAAATTATTTGAAAATCGGCCTGACACTATAGCCATATAAGGAAAAATAGCCCCGCCCCCTGGTGGCCATGTTTTTTCACCAATCAACATGTGTTGAAGGAATCTGAAAGAGGGTCATCCAAGGAATATTTCTACAAAAAAAATTGAAAATCGGCCTGACACTTTCGGAGTTGAAGATTTTTTAAGTTTTCACTATAGCCATATAAGGCAAAATAGCCTCGCCCCCCCTGACAGCCATGTTTTTCGACCAATCATCATGGCTTGAAGGAATCTGATAGAGGGCCATCCAAGGAACATTTCTACAAATTTATTTGAAAATCTAACAACTACATTATACATTTCATTGCCATGGAAACCAGAATTCTGCATGGATCCCAAAAAATTGAAGTAATTCTGGTTACTGAGGAGAAGAAGTTGACGCACTTAACGCACGCCGGACAAAAGGCGACCACAATAACTCACCCAGGTGAGCTAACAAGCAATGCCGCAATGGGATGAAAACTAGGTTTTCAAATGATTGACAGAAGAACTACAGCCTGTGTTTTGAGAATTATAATAAAGCTTCTTTGTTGAATCTTGTGCGTGTGTAAAACATATTGCAAAATGTAGAAAACATGTTTCCATTGTAGGAACAGTTAAATAATTGAGTTTCAACCATTTTTCTATTTTTGGTAACAGCAACCTTGACCTTGACCCTAAACACAATCCAATGAAAGGTCTCCATAGACATTTTGTACATACCAAGTTTAGTTACAATATGTCAACCATTACTAAATATATTTAGTTTCAACCGTTTTATTATTTTTAGCAACAGCAACCATGACCTTGACCTTAGGAGCCCCAAACGCAATCCCATAAAAGGTCTACATAAACTCTTTCTACATACTAAGATTAATTACATACAGTATGTCAACCGTTACTACAAATATTCAGTTTCAACCAGTTATCTATTTTTAGTAACAGCAACCTTTACCTTGACAATAGGGGCCCCAATTGCAATCCCATGAAAGGTTTTCATCAACTGTAAAGTGTTAATGATGCGCGTGTGATCACACAAGCTCACCTTTTGCACTTTGTGCACAGGTGAGCTAAACATTGTTCATAATGAGCATTGCTGGGGAAGATTGCTGTGTGGAGTACTGGTTTGAGAAAACCAGGAAATGCATGAGTAGGTGAACTGGCCGCCGTGATATAACTGAGAAATTGTTAAAAACGGCGTTAAACCCCAAACAAACGAATCATAATGAGCAATTTCTCCATTTGTCAGAATATTTTTAAATGTACTCATTAAATTTACTTTCATTTAAAGAGATTTTCCATACTTTTGCCTCGATGATTTAAAAGTCATCTGCATCAGATTTTCAGATTTGTTGCATGGTGCGAATGGGTTAACCTTGAAATTCATACTGAACAGAGGGAGAGAGACCCAGGTTCAATACCGGTTAGAGTCATACCAAATACTTAACCCTTTCCCACATACAATAAATCTGCATCAGACACTTTTGAATTTAACAAGTCCAAATATAGAAAAATCTCTATAAAAGATAATTTGATTATAGTTGAAATCAGTGTGGCAAAAGGAGAACTAGCTCTCCATGAGCAATTTCTCCTCTTGCCACAATGATTTCAAAAGATGTCAGAAATCGTCTATATATGGGAAAGAGTTAATCAAATTGAAGCAGTGGCTTCTGTGTCCTTGGTTCTCAGTATTGTGGGATGGAATTCCAACAGATGTGCTGGTGTCACAATAAACTTAGCATTAGTAATTTATCGAGGAAATGCTGTGATATAACTGAAATACAGTTGAAATTGGGGTAAAATACCATTAAAACAAACAAGCTTGATACAGATGACATTTTACATCTTTGATTTTGATGACATTTGAAAACATAGTGGTAAAAGGAGAAATTATAATTTCCCCATCTTCCACAATGATTTCAACCTATATCAAAATCATTTCTAGACGCATTTCTTTTTTTCTAAAACATATTTTAAATGCAGACTTACTGTAACAAAATAATCTCAGGTAAACTTTGAAGCCTGTCTCTAATAGACAAACTTATCTACCAATCTTGTCCATCAATGTTTTAACCCTTTCCCTCAAACAGACGCTTTCTGATGCCTCTGCCGCAGACAGCTTTTTTAAAAACATAGTGACAAAAGAAGAAATTGCTCAAAACAAGCAATTTCTCCCTTTGCCACAATGTTTTCCACTTTTAGTCATAGGTTATCCATTCAATTAAAGAGATTTTCTATTTTTTGACAAATATGTTCAAAGTCGTCTGCTGCAGAATTGTCGTATGGGGAAAAGGGTTAAAAACACTCAACCACTGACTTATAACTTTCCATTGCATTATAATCAAACCTTTCCCACATACAATAAAGTTGCAGCAGATCAGTATGAAAACAAGTTGGTTTAAATTTGAAAAATCTAATGATGAATTACTGAATAGAGTTAAAAACATTGAGGCAAAAGGGGAAGTTGCTCATTATGAGCAATTTCCCCTTTTGCCGCTTTGTTTTCAAATCTGATCTGCTTCAGATGGGTGGAAAGTTATCATATTGAATGGGAAGGGTTCATTCACATGTTTTCAATTTTCAATATTCTAAAAAGTAGCATATCAAGTAAATGGTACAATGCCCTATAATTGTGCCAAAGAAACACTTGGAACATTATTTTTTGAAACAGAATCAAGTATCACCAATTTCGCACCACTCAAGTGCCAATTAATTCTTGTGGATAAAGCTATCCATTTACACCTAAACAAACATCCTCATCCTTTTTACAATTTTCACAGGTAATTACTTCACAAAGTTTGACATAGGGGAATATTTCACCATGTTCTTGTTCAAGTTGAGACTCTGTCAATTAGCACCCAAAAAACATCAATAAGATTCCAACCTCAGGCAAGTATTAAAATGTTCTTTTTCACCTTTTTAATGAACCAACGCCACTTTGTAACGTAAAAAATGGCATGTATTTCCTTCTCAATTTATTTGTTTACTAACACCCTACCCTTGATAAAACAAACATTCAAAAGAATTATAAAAAGACTAAGGAGATTTATTTTTGAGTCATAGTTAATAATAAGAACTTAATATGTATATATATCCATCCATAATCTTTCACTACTTTTAAAACTTTTGAAGTCTTGATTTTTTTCCTTTACAAAATTCATGTTTTTGTGTTAAACTGTTTGTTGCTTTAAACATGTATACTATGTATATTTGATGCAACAAAGTTTATGTTCATGTGTTTAGAAGCAACTGTAGCAGATGACTCAATGAAAACATCATTGGAAAAAGGAGAATTTTTCATTTTCTCTTTTGATTTTACTCTTTCTCAGATAGAGACGACTTAAGACAATATTTTCTGGAAAAAGGTATAAAAGGAGCAATGCTATCAAAATTTGTCAAAGAATTTACGGGTTGCTTAACCTTTCTTCTCAAGGTGAGGTGTTGCAAATTTGACAAGATGTAGATAAAGGTATTGCAGAAATGAACCTACTAAAACTGTGAAATAAAGACTGGCATCTTATTTCTGTGCAATGGTAAACTTGTAAAATTGTCCACTAATACCCACGTATACTGTTACATAACATGCAAGGACAGACTATAAATGCTGGTCTATTTTTTCAGGGTGGTGACTCGACTCCTAGGCTCAATCACTGCTTGTCAGTCCACAACTTTGGACTGGCAGGCCTAACACTATGTTCTATATATATGTTATTAAAAGTCTTTCTAGAAACCAGAGCCCCTGTGTTTGACTGTTATATAATGCCACAGAACCACAACCATCACAGACCGTAATTTGAACTTGGTATCCTTCCTTTATAGTTATTATGGCATAAAAACATGTCAAACACAGGTCTCGGGTCCATTATGTGATTTAATGCATACAATTATGGCATAGTGAAATGATCCAAAACTGCTAAAACAAACTGTCATAGCTTTACAGATGTATCATGCAATTTCTTCTTTTGTCACCATGTTTTCAACTCTATTCAATTATTGTTCTGTCATTCAAAGGGATTTTTAAAGGATTTAAAAGCATAAAGATTTAATAAATCTATGCTTTTGCCTAGACATTTTCAAAGTCGTCCGCTGCAGATTTGTTGTATGTGGGAAAGGGTTATAGGAGAGATTGTGGCCATTTACCCATCATGCTGTAGTATGTCCAGGATGAATATATTGGGAACCAGGAAATCAGTGATATCCACCTATTCTCTTACAGTCAATCAGTAATAGGAATCTTAACCCTTTCCCTCATATAGACGCTTTCTGACGCCTCTGCAGCCGACAGCTTTTTGAAAACATAGTGACAGAAGAAGAAATTGCTCAGAAGGAGCAATTTCTCCTTTTGCCACAATGTTTTCCACTTTTAGTCATATGTTATCCATTCAATTATAGAGATTTTCTATTTTTTGACAAAATATGTTCAAAGTCGTCTGCTGCAGAATTGTCATATGTGGGAAAGGGTTAATCCTTTGATGTGTAAACATTCATTACAGGCACACTATCAAACAAACAGGGACTCCTATAAAAAACTAATTGTAGGTAATGAACTTGTTGAATGCCTAGCAAAGGAAACTTACAAGGAAGTAATGATCTAATTAGTCAGAAGTTTCTTTGTTTTGTTTTATTGATCCCTAGGTAAACAAATCAGTACTAGGCTAGGAAATGAGCCTTACTCCACCATGACCGTCTTGCCACGAGTGGCGTTCGAAACCGGCACTAACTACTCAAACACGGCGGATTCCTCAGAAATATCATTAACTACACAATCAGATGTCAAAAGGAGAGTTAAAGAAACATGTTACAATAGGTGCCAATTAAAGACTGGAAATGATCAGACAGAGATCATTCCTACTTGCCTTAATTAAGACCAAATGTCCAAAAGGAAATCCAGCATGACTTACCAGACAGGAAATCATACTGCTTAATTGCCCAATTTGCGAATAGGATATGCAAAATTAAACCAATACCTGACCAAAACAGGATTAACAGATAGGTTGATCGATTGTTTGGTGCTTTACGCTGCTTTCAACATTCTTTCAGTTATGTTTCGGTGTTTCTTGGATAAGTTACCAGTACTATTGGTCCATTTATCCTGACACCTGAGCCAGTCAGTCGTATCTAACCCCCCAACCCTGAGCGCCAAGGAAGGCAGCCATTACTACCATTTTTATAGTCTTTGGTATGAGCCGGCCGGTAATCAAGCCCAAGAACGTCCTGCATCGACGCTCTACCACCACAGCAGGAGGCGGTGTTAACAGAAAGGTTACAGCCAGAAATAGTTCAACAATAACTCCTACAATGTGAAAACTATTTAAAGGAGATAATTAATGATAACTGAAATTTATAATATCTCTGGCAATACAGAACTACTGAAGTCTTGAACTACTTCTTTCAACCACAATAAGAAACTAATGGAAATTGATAGACTTCTGAAAAATTTCCAATACAAGTTTTATGCATTTCCTATAATTGTAAGAGTACAATTAATATATATTTTTCAAGTGTTACTATTTGTTACTATCAAATGCTGGATATAATGTCATACCCTAGATGATAATTTCTCCCCTGAGACCACTACTGCCACTATGGTAAGGCACTGAAGCGAACTAATTTGTTTTAAGGGCTATTTGGCTGGAAATCAAATTAGCTGAGTAATTATCTCAATAAATATTGTGACCAAGTTTGGTGATAATTTAATAAGAATTGCTCAAACAAGAACTATCACTGAAGATGATATTTAATACCCCCAAAACAGCACCTTGACTTCCAACCGACTGACCGATAGGTAGTCCTATCAAACAGTACTCATTTTGACCTTTGACCATGTCCTTGACCTTTGAGGTACAAGCCACCTCATCATGGTGAACATGTGTGCCCAGTAGCTAGAAAATCCTATGATGCATGGTTGAGATGTGGACCGGACAAGGTAGTCCTATCAAACAGTACTCATTTTGACGCTTGACCTCTGAGTGTGACCTTGACCTTTGAGGTACAAGCCACCTCATCATGGTGACCATGTGTGTCCAGTAACTTGAGAATCCTAAGATGCATGGTTTAGATGCGGGCCGGACAAGGTAGTCCTATCAAACAGTACTTTTTTGACATTTGACCCCTTGACCTCCGAGTGTGACCTTCACCTTTGAGGTACAAGCCACCTCATCACGGTGAACATGTGTGTCCAGTAACTTGAGAATCCTAAGATGCATGGTTGAGATGCGGGCTGGACAAGGTAGTCCTATCAAACAGTACTCATTTTGACATTTGACCTTTAAGTGTGACCTTGACCTTTAAGGTACAGGCCTGGGTCTTGTGCGTGACACGCCGCCTAATCATGGTAAATGTTTGTGCCAAGTTTCTTATAAATCCTATGATGCATGGTTGAAATGCAGGCCGGACAAGGTACAGTTCTATCAAATAGTACTCATCTTGACCTTTGACCTCTTAGTGTGACCTTGACATTGAGGTACAGGCCTGGGTGTTGTGCGAGTTTCGTTCAAATCCTATGATACATGGTTAAGATGCGGGCCGGACAAGGTTAGGTGGAACTGACAGACAGACGTAAAAGAGCTATAACTCTGTAAAATCACATGCAATTATGAAACCTTTAGGGTATACACATCTCCCCTTGGTATAGAAGCTTCATGTAAAATTTTATTGAATTCCACCCAGTGGTTTGTAAGAAATAGGCCGGACAAAATATGGCTTCCGACCGACCGACAGACTGACACAGTGACTCATATTTACCCCCCCAAAACTTAGGGAGCAGACAATTCTACATAAACAAAATGTCTTTAATTAAGGGGCCGAACTCTTGAAAGTCACGGGTGAATTTTTAAGCAATAAAACACTCTTTGATTGGGTATTTCCATCCTAGGCTTTCTACACACTACTGTTAAAATATCACATCAGAGACCAACTCCCTAACCTTACTTAGCGCTAAGTAATACTAAAATATTTTGTCATTTTTGTTTCCCATATAAAAATACCAAACAATTTCATTTTTTTACAAGTATTGTTAGTCAGTAATGTAACTACATGTATTTATGTCAACTTAGTCACTTACTTAAAAATACATTCCACCATTCATGTTTTACGAAACAATGATGAAGTATGGTTTTAGGTATATATACATATTACTTAGTGCTAAGTATGGTTAGTGGTAATTGGACCCTCAGGTCAATAGTACAGATCTAATGTTACCTTTTTCTCTCTTCCAGAGCAAAAACCTATATTTGACAGTACTTTTGTACTTTCATACTCTTGATTTGTAATAATGAAATTAATTATCGATAATCCAGACCAAGCTGATCGTGACTTACATAACAATTAACTTGAATAAATACAGAGGATACCGGAGAGGTCATACCTCAAGAGTTGTGGGAAATCTACATACATTAGCTCATTTTCAATATATCACATAACATATTACGTCATAAAATGATAATTCTATTATTGTGATCTCCCGTAAAAATTATAGAAGAAATGCCTTTAGGGAATCAGGCTGAATTCTGTTGCAACCTTTTTAATATGCAAGACAAACTATTTGTCCTAATTTGTGATAAAAAGAATACAAAGTCAACAAACAATTAGATCAGCGACTCCAAATTCATAAAGCGGAGCTGTGATAGCTCAGTCCATTAAAGTGGCGGCTATCATTTCAGGGAAGCTCAGTCAGTAAAAGTGAGGACTATCAATCCAGGGGTTGTAGGTTTGAATCTTGTGCCAGACAGTTCTTTTTCGAAAGGTAGCCGGTTGCCTCGGAAGAAATTTGTGTTGAGAATTTAAGCGAGAGTACCAGGAAACATGTGGTTACGGGTACGTAGCCATCATGATATAACTGAAACTATCGAAAATGCCATTAAACTCTATCTATCAATAAAACTTAATTTACTTTTAATCTTTGCAATTTACTTTTAATCTTTGCATAATAACATTAAACTCTTAACTATCAACAAGAGGGCCATGAGGCCCTGGAATCGCTCACCTGAGAATGGACTATTTAAGACTTTACTCTTTCATCGCCAATGGCAATATCATCAAGACAAACTTTGTGACAAAATTTCAAGCTGCTCAGGTCAAAAATGCAATCTCCATAGTGTTAACTATATTGTTCTACAATTTAGCCTAGTGACCTAGTTGTTGACCTGACCTGACCCATATTCAAACTTGACCTAGATTTCACTAAGACAAACATTTTGACAAAGTTTCAACATGCTTAAGACAAAGATGTGGCTTCCAGAGTGTTAACAAGATTTTCCTTAAATTTGGCCTAGTGACCTAGTTTTTGACCATTCAAGACCAATATTCAAACTGACCCTAGATATCATCAAGTCAAACTTTCTGACAAAGATTCAACATGCTCAAGTTAACAAGAGGGCCAAGATGGCCCTAAATCGATCACCTAATTGATAGTAAATTAGTAGCAAATATTTAACTGCAAATATCTGGAAAATTTTATCAGGGAGTGCAAATGAAACTGAGAGGAGTGGACACTTCTCAAGAAACAGCTTATCAGTAAAGGCCATTTATATCTTGAAATCTAACAAGAACTTTAATAAGAATGGAATTATAAAGTTTTTGTTATTTTGCACCTTTCCTGATGCCGCCTTGCTACCCTGTTTTTCAACGAAATCAATATGGCTTCAACAGTTTATTTAGAGGGTCACTTAAGAAACATTTCTACCAAATTATCTTGCAATCGCACAAGTAGATTATGGAGGAAAAGGATTTTAAAATTTGGGTATTTTTCTCACTTTCTGATGCCGCAGCAACCAAAGTTCTCAATGGAATTTAAATCTTTGAACAATTTTGAAAGAGGACCACCAAAGGAACATTCCTGTGATGTTTTGTGGAAATTGGTCTATTGGAATGGTAGGAGTTGGTTGTCATTTGTAGCTAAAAGTTCAATTTACCCTTTTTGTGATGACGCCTGGTTGATATGATTGGGTAACCAATCAAAACGGCTTAAACAAATTAAATAGAGGATCATTACAGTAAAATTCGTATTATATTTTCTTAAAATCAGACAAACACTTTCATAAAAATGGAATTTTCAAATTTTGTCATTTTGCCCCTTTTCTGATGCCGCCTGACTGCCATGTTTTTCGACCAATCAGTATGGCTTGAACAATTTTTATAGAGGGTCACCCAGGGAACATTTCTACCAAATTATATTTGAATCTGACAGGCAGATTCGGAGGAGAAGATTTTTAAAGTTTGGACATTTTGTCCCCTTTCTGATGCCGCAGCAACCAAAGTTCTCATTGGAATTTTAATCTTTGAACAATTTTGAAAGAGGACCGCCAAAGGAACATTCCTGTGATGTTTATGTGGTAATTGGTCTATTGGAATGGTAGGAGATGGTTGTCATTTGTAGCTAAAAGTTCAATTTACCCCTTTTGTGATGACGCCTGGTTGCTATGATTGTGAAACCAATCAAAACGTCTTAAACAAATTGAAAAGAGGATCATTACAGTAAGATTCGTATTATATTTTCTTAAAATCAGACAAGCATTTGCATAAAAATGGAATTTTCAAATTTTGTCATTTTGCCCCTTTTTTGATGCCACCTGACTGCCATGTTTTTCAACCAATCAGTATGGCTTGAACAATTTTTATAGAGGGTCACCCAAGGAACATTTCTACCAAATTATATTTGAATCTGACAGGCAGATTCGGAGGAGAAGATTTTTAAAGTTTGGACCTTTTGCCCCCTTTCTGATGCCGCAGCAACCAAAGTTCTAAATGGAATTTAAATCTTTGAACAACTTTGAAAGAGGCCAACCAGAGGAACAGTCCTGTGATGTTTCACAGGACATTGTCCTTGGAGTTTGGGAGGAGATGATATTTAAAGCTAAAAGTTAACGTCGGACGGACGACGGACAAAAAGTGATCAGAATAGCTCACCTTGAGCCTTTGGCTCAGGTGATCTAAAAATGCTGCTTCCAGAGTGTTAACAAGCTTTAACTTCAATTTGGCCTAGTGACCTAGTATTTGACCCGACATGACCTATATTCAAACTTGGCCTAGATATCACTAAGACAAACATTCTGACAAAGGTTCAACATGCTCAAGCCAAACATGTGGCTTCCAGAGTGTTTACAAGATTTCCCTTAAATTTGGCCTAGTGACCTAGTGTTTGACCCCACATGACCCAGTTTCGAACTTGGCCTAGAAATCATCAAGACAAACTTTCTGACAAAGTTTCAACATGCTCAAGTTTAAAATATGGCTTCAGAGTGTTAACAAGATTTTCCTTAAATTTGGTCTAGTGACCTAGGTTTTGACCCGACATGACCCAGTTTCGAACTTGTCCTAGATTTGATCGAGTTATATGTTCTGATAAACTTTCATGAAGATTGGATGCAAAATGTTGCCTCTAGAGTGTTAACAAGCAAATGTTGACGACGGACGACGGACAAAAGGCGATCACAAAAACTCACCTTGAGCACAAAGTGCTCTGGTGAGCTAATAAAACTTAACTTACTTTTAATCTTTGCATAATAACAAGAGGAAGATTTCTGGCAAATAATTTAACAAGAGGGCCATGATGGCCCTGGATTGCTCACCTGATTTTTGTTCTTTTCACTTTAGCCTAATAAGCCCTGTCCCCTGGCAGCCATAGTTTTTGACCAATCAATATGGCTTAAAGGAATCTGATAGAGGGTCACCCTAGGAATATTTTTACAAATTTATTTGAAAATTGGCCAAACACTTTTGGAGGAGAAGATTTTTTAAGTTTTCACTCAAGCCATATAAGGCAAAATAGCCTCGCCCCCTGGCGGCCATGTTTTCGACCAATCAACATGGCTTGAAGGAATCTGATATTGGGTCACTTAAGGAACATTCTGAATCTTTATCTTGAAAAATACTGAGATGTTGTTGACCTTCTCCAGGAACAAATGTAAAGGTAGAATTTCTGTTTTCAATATCTGCATCATCCAACAATGTGTCAATATTGCCAATGTAAAGGACATGTGACAAATAAATGAAGTTCAAATTGTTATCGTGTTCACAAAGTCAATTATAACAATTTTGCCAATTTTCCATAATTCAGTCATGCATGGACGGATATGGCATGGACAGTTTTCAAAAGGAACCGAGCTCTCATGTATATCTAGATACTGTATAAGTTTGGTAAACATCAAATAATAAATAATGACTTTAACTTGTTCACAAGGTCAATTATAGTTGCCAATTGCCAAAACGGATCTTGCTGGTTTTCGAAAGGAACAGAGCTCTCAGAATATCTAGCTACTGAATAAGTTTGGTAAACATCGGATAATAAATGAAGACTTGATCCTGTTCACAAGAAATTGTGGACAGACGACGGATGATTAGGGCGATCACAAAAGCTCACCTTGTCACTACGTGACAGGTGAGCTAAAAATCAGACCAACAGTTTCAGGGGAGAACAATTTTAAAGTTGTCATTTTACCCCCATTCTGAGCAATCTACTATCTTAATAGAAGGTAACTGGTTTGTACATTTTTTAAAGAAAAGTCAGTTGTAATGTTAACCCTGCAACCCTGAGAGCCAAGGAGAGCATCATTTACTACCATTTTTAAAGTCTTTGGTATAACCTCAGAACAGGGATTGAACCCCCTCCCACACCCGAGGTGGAAGCTCTTCCACTACACCACCAAGGTGGTAATTATTGGACAAACCAAGCTTCAAAACTGGTTTAAGAGGTGCTGTTTGATGAAATTAATGACAATGCAGAACATAAGGTAATAACAGTTCCTCACTTTAACTGTAAAGTTACAAAAACTCTTTCACACATACACCAACTCTGCAGCAGGTTACTAGCTAAAAATATGTCATTTTTCAATGGCAGTATATATTATTGAATAGAGTTGAAAAAATTGAGACTAAAAAGCTGCATCAAAATGCGCCTGCAAGTGGGAAAGAGTTAAGTAGTTCAGAGAAGAAAGATCAAGTTTAGAATCACTTCATAAATATATATTACAAATCATCATCAGTAGACGCAAAAATTGTGCATGCAGACAGCTGCCAGCTAGATGAGGTGAAATTAGGTCTACAAACTTCCTATATTGGATTGATTTATTTATGAGGTTATTTTTTGACACTTATCCCACATAAAACAATTTCGCAGCAGATGACTTTGAAAAAATCTAGGCAAACGTTTATGATTGAATAGATTTATAAATATTGCTGCTAAAGGAGAACTTGGTAATTATGAGCAATTTCTCCATTTGCCACAATGTTTTCTAACCATAACCCTGAGATGAATAAAAAAAAATCTGATGTAGTAAAGGATTAAAATCTATCTCACCAATTCAAATACCTAACCAAGTATATATATTTGCAAGGATTGTAGCACCCAAACAAATAAATATATAATATACAAATTTTTTTAAATCAAAGGGAATTTGTTTAATTTTAATTCAGTCAAATTGTGTAAACCCTTTCCCACATACAACAAATCAGCAGCAGATGAGACTTAAAAATATCTGGGCAAATATGTGAAAAATCTCTCAAATGAAACTGGGGAAATTGCTCAAAGAAGTTTTTCAAAAGTCGGTAGGTCAACGTCAGTGTTACTATACAACCAATACTTCAGTATAAGGATTTGTGTTAACTCTTTCCCACCTGTAGACTCATTTTGATGCCTTCTGCAGCAGACGACTTTTGAAAACATTGTGACAAAAGGAGAAATTGCTCAAAACAAGCAGTTTCTCCATTTGCCACAATAGTGTTTTCAACTTTTTTTAGCAATGACACCTTCATTTATAGATATTTTCCGTGTTTATGCCTGGATTTTTTCAAAGTTGACTGCTGTAGATTTCTTGTATGTGGGAAAGGGTTAACCCTTTCCCTCATATAGATGCTTTCTGACGCCTCTGCAGCAGACGGCTTTTTGAAAACATAGTGACAAAAGAAGAAATTGCACAAAACGTGCAATTTCTTCTTTTGCCACAATGTTTTCCACTTTTTGTCATAGGTTATATATCCATTCAATTTTAGAGATTTTCCATATTTTGACAAAATAAGTTCAAAGTCGTCTGCTGCAGAATTGTCGTATGAGGGAAAGGGTTAAAAAGTCCTATTTTGGATAGGTTAAGAAATCAGGATAATATCTTTTTTTTAAAAGAAGCTTAAGGGTCAATGTCAAAATGATAATATCTAAAATGTTGGTAAAACAGGAAAAGACTAAATGTCACAGGAACACACATGCCTGCTTTGAAAGCCCAATCTCTGATAGGTGAGTAGGGCAAAGGTCAATGTCACTACATAAAACAATTGGGTATCACTAGAAATGTTGATGACACAAGCAAATACAAATGTCATGCTTTATATGAAAGCCAAATGGCTGAGAGGCGAGTAGGGCAAAGGTCAATGTCAAGGTCACACCATAAAACAATTTGGTATCACTAGAAAAGTCATGAAGAAACATGCAATTTCTCCTTTTGCCACAATTTTTTCCACTTTTAGTCATAGGATATCCATTCAATTATAGAGATTTTCTATTGTTTGACAAAATACGTTCAATGTCGTCTGCTGCAGAATTGTTGTATGAGGGAAAGGGTTAAGGTTGGATTTTGCAAAGCACCAATCATAATTATAGACACCAACCTTCAGGTTCCAGCCATATCATATGTTGTCTCCCAGAAAACTTCAGCACTTTAGATTCTAAAGATGGGCAATATCTGTAAACGACAAAAACACAATATTTCAATAGGACAATGATTATTCTATGTGTCTCCATATCAGCTGTCAAATAGTCTGAGTTGAACAAAATTAGAAGAACCAAAATCGGAAGCTGCGAAGACTCTGAAAACATCTTGGCCACATATTTAAAATTTCTTTAAATAAAAGTATAATATATTGTAAAGTGTTAACCCTTTCCCTCATACGACAATTCTGCAACAGACGACTTTGAACTTGTTTTGTCAAAACATAGAAAATCTCCATAATTGAATGGATAACCTATGACTAAAAGTGGAAAACATTGTGGCAAAAGGAGAAATTGCATGTTTTGTGCAATGTCTTCATTTGTCACTATGTTTTCAAAAAGCCGTCTGCTGCAGAGGCGTTAGAAAGCGTCTATATGAGGGAAAGGGTAAATGGAAAGCTACAACAGAAAAAGAGATTGCATTAACCCTTTCCCACATACAAGAAATCTACGGCAGACAACTTTGAGTCCATGTCAACACATAAGTGGAATATCTCTATAAATGATAGTTTAATTATTGAAAAGAAGTGAAAACAGAGTGGCAAATGGGGAAATTGCTCACTCCGGGTCATTATGAGCAATTTATCCTTTTGTCACAATGTTTTCAAAAGTTGTCTGCCGCAGAGGCGTCCGAAAGCATTTTTATGTTGGAAAGGATTAAATAAATGTTGACATTGTAATAGTTTATTTTTTGGGGAACAGATTCCAATCTTAATCAATATAGCATGAAACAAAATACTGGAAGCTGAATGAGAGCACAATGTCTTACTTCCTTTGTAAAGAACCTAGAGAAAACAAGAAAACACCATGATTTATTTTCAGTATAAATAACAATTCAGATTAAACCAATAAACTAAGACAGGAATTTCAATTTACTGTATTTATTTTCCATAACATCTTTTACCAGGTACAGATTCTTTTTGACTCCTTGAAATTCAAAACCTCTGAAGAAAAGTAGCAGTTATGCAGACGCAATACCATATTTTAATTCATTTACAAATGAAAGAATTATTCTTGAATAGAGTCCATTGAAGAAGGATAAAGCAGTAATTTCACCCTCTTTAGCAATGTTTTCAAAATTCGTCTGCTACAGATAGGTCAAAATGTCTCTAAATGTCGGAAAAGCAGCCGATGACTATAGACAACATTGTGGCAAAAGGAGAAATTGCTCATGATAAGTAATTCCTCCATTTGCCACTCTGTTTTCAACTCATTCAACGTTTATGTTTTCATTGACAGAGCAGTTTCCATATTTTTGACTAGATGTTTTCAAAGTGTTGGTGTATGTGGAAAAGGGGTTTGAAAGTACTCAATAATTGAACCAGAGGTAACAGATGCTAACATCAGACGTCTAGTGCAGAGTGAGTTTGGACTCTTCTTCCGGAAAAATAAATCTGGAACCATTTCCCACATGTAGACGTTTTCTGACGCCTCTGCAGCAGACGACTTTTGAAAACATTTTCAGCAATGAAACTTTCATTTTAAGAGGTTTTCTATATTTTTGCCTAGATATTTTTAAAGTTGTCTGCGGAATATTTGTTGTATGTGGGAAAGGGTTAACAGACAACTTAACATGATTCTGATGAAGACAACATTATTTTATTTATTAAAAAATTTGCCTAGATATTCCTAACTTCAACTACTGCAATCTTTTTGAATGTGGGAAAGGCTTAATTAACCCTTTCCCTCATATAGACGCTTTCTGACGCCTCTGCAGTAGACGGCTATTTGAAAACATAGTGACAAAAGAAGAAATTGCACAAAACGTGCAATTTCTCCTTTTGCCACAAATTGTTTTCCACTTTTTGTCATAGGTTATCCATTCAATTATGGAGATTTTCTATGTTTTGACAAAATACGTTCAAAGTCGTCTGCTGCAGAATTGTCGTATGAGGGAAAGACGACTTTTGAAATATGATTATGACAAAAGGAGAAAATGCTTATCAAGAGCAATTTGTCCTTTTACCACAAAGTTTTTAACATAAAATTCAATTATCATACTTTCCTGCTGTCACATGATGCAATCAATCAATAGATATAAACCTACAGTTTCATACCTTTAACCCTTTCTCACATACAGATGAAGTTTAATGTGTTGAAAACGTTGTGTCAAAAAGAACAAGAGCGCTGCGGAGTGAACGCCAACGCTCGTCTGCTTGTTCTCAAGTTGAAAAAGGGGCTTTGCCGAATAACTATTAAAGCTGGAGTTGTGTGACTTGGTATAGACATCCGTTTTGTTCCTAGGAACATGAACCGGTATACCAAAAATCATTTGAAAATGTTAAACGTGTTTTTGAGTTACGAGGTAAGATAAAAGTTTTGTGACGAGGTAGATGACGACGCCAAGAGTATCACAATAGCCCAACTTTTTTTTTCTTCCAATAATAGCTAGACAAGCTAAATAATTGCTCACAATAACAATATCCGTATTTCTGCTTGAATCATATTTTCAAAGTTGCCTGGTGCCAAATTTGTGTCAGCTGGTAATGCAAGAGTTAACCCTTTCCCTCATACGACAATTCTGCAGCAGACAACTAATTGAACGTATTTTGTCAAAAAGTAGAAAATCTCTATAATTGAATGGATAACCTATGACTAAAAGTGGAAAACATTGTGGCAAAAGGAGAAATTGCACGTTTTGTGCAATTTCTTCTTTTGTCAATATGTTTTCAAATAGCTGTCTACTGCAGAGGCGTCAGAAAGCGTCTATATGAGGGAAAGGGTTAATTAAGCCTTTCCCACATTCAAAAGGATTGCAGCAGTTGAAGTAAGGAATATCTAGGCATTTTTTTTTTATAAACAAGAGGCCCAAGAGGGCCAGTATCGCTCCACGGCCATAAGGCAAAAATCAAATCACCAAACAGCCCTGCCCCCTAGTGGCCATATTTTTTACCAACCACCATGGCTTAAAGGAATCTTGTAGAGTGCCACCCAAGGAATGTTTCTGCAAAATTATTTGAAAATCGGCCTGACACTTTCGGAGGAGAAGATTTTTTAAGTTTTCACAATAGCCATATAAGGCAAAATAGCCCCACCCCATGGCGGCCATATTTTTGAACCAATCAACATGGCTTGAAGGAATCTGATAGAGGGTCACCCAAAGAACATTTCTACAAAATTATTTGAAAATCTGCTCAACACTTTCGGAGAAGAAGATTTTTTAAATTTTCACTATGGTCATATAGAGCAAAATAGCCCCGCCCTCTGGCAGCCATATTTTTCGACCAATCAACATGGCTTGAAGGAATCTGATAGAGGGTCACCCAATGAACATTTCTACAAAATTATTTGAAAATCGGCTGAACACTTTCGGAGAAGAAGATTTTTTAAGTTTTCACTATGGTCATATAAGGCAAAATAGCCCCGCCCTCTAGCGACCATGTTTTTCGACCAATCAACATTTCTTGAAGGAATCTAATAAAGGGTCACCCAAGGAACATTTCTACAAAATTATTTGAAAATCGGCCTGACACTTTTGGAGGAGAAGATTTTTTAAGTTTTCTCTTTAGCCATATAGGCAAAATAGCCCTGCCCTGTGACGGCCATGTTTTTTTAACAATCAACATGGCTTGAAGGAATCTGATAGAGGGTCACCCATGGAACATTTCTACAATTTTTTTTGAAAATCTGCTGAACACTTTTGGAGAAGAAGATTTTTTAAGTTTTCACTATTGCAATATAAGGCAAAATAGCCCCGCCCCCCTGGCGGCCATGTTTTTTGCCCAATCAACATTTCTTGAAGGAATCTAATAAAGAGTCACCCAAGGAACATTTCTACAAAATTATTTGAAAATCGGCCTGACACTTTTGGAGAAGAAGATTTTTTAAGTTCTCACTATTTTTTTCTTTCGGTTGCCATGGAAACCAGAATTTCGAATGGATCAAAGAAATTTGAAGGAATTTAGTAGAGAACATTGAGAGGATGCTTCCCATGAAGTTTCAACCAAATTGGCCAGGTGGTTAGGGAGAAGAAGTTGTTTAAAGGAAAAAGTTTACGCACGCACGGACGCACGACGGACAATTCGCCATGACATAAGCTCGACTGGCTTTCAGCCAGTGGAGCTAAAAATCATTGATAAGAGATTAAAACACTGTTGTAAAGGGAGAAATTACTTATTTCATGCATTGAGTTTCCCTGTAACAGCCACAACATTTTTAAAAGTCGTCTGCTGAAGATGCATTAAAAGTTTGGAAAATGTTCCCTTATTTCAATGAAAATACTTCAGAGAAAATGTTCAAGAAGTTTTTGTCAGAGAAGGGTTCTATATTATCTTATTTTTTCACATTCAATATCTCCTATCTTTACTAAAAGGAAGTAACCAGTCTAATTTTTCAAACAAAAAGACAGCTAAGACTTGTAAATCCATCAGGATAACCCGAGTCCATCTGTTGCCATGTCAATACATACTTGAAACAATTATCCAAAAGGCAGCAAACATCTTCAACCATGTCAGGCATTAACACCCTTTCCCACATACAACAATTTGCAGCAGACGATTTTGAAATATCGTGACAAAAAGCACCGAAAATCCCTTTAAATGAAAGAACAATAATTGTATTAAGTTCAAAACATGCGGTGACAAAAGGAGAAATTACTCATTTTGAGCACTTTCTTCTTTTGTTGCCATGTTTTCAAAAAGTCGTCTGCTGCAGAGGCGTCAGAAAGCAAATAAATTCAATGTATTTGCTGATTGCAGTATGAATTCTAACTCAGATGCAAATGCATGATCAAGATAGAAAGGGTTCATCTTGTTGGGTTTTCATTGTGGAGGATTTAATCCTTTCCCTCATATAGCAAATACATTGAATATTTTATGAATGAATGTATATTGTTTTATGGCGCATCGACAGCTAAGGTCATTTAGCGCACATTTAAATTTTATTATTCATGTTCCCTGGGTGAACAAACCAGTACTAGGCTAGAAAATGTGCCTTGCCCAAGGGCACTCCACCATGACCGAATTGCCGCGACTGGGGATCGAACCCGGGACACCCGGTTTCGAAATCCCCGACGCTAACCACTCGACCACAGCGGATTCCTGAATATTTTATGAAGAGCTAATAACCAATCATAAATAGAAGTTTCTACAATTGGACAGCAGTAAACTAAACAAACATTATTATTTGTTTGGCGTTTCTTTGCCGCTTTCAACAATTTTTCAGTTATATCACAGCGTTACCCGGGTAAGTTACCAGTACTACTGGTCCATTTATCCTGACACCAGCCAGTCAGTCGTAATGCTTACTCCTCAACACTGAGGGCCAAGGAAGGCAGCCATTACTACCATTTTTAAAGCTTTTGGTATGACCCGGCGGGGGGGTTTGAACCTGCAACCTCCAGTACAGGAGGCGGAGACACTACCACTACACCACCGAGGCAGTAATGAACAAATAAGAAGAATGTGAGCTAAGCAAACTCTCATTTCCATTCATTCTTTCACTGCCGAATTTAAGAAGCGAGATGACCCATGTTGAAAATTGGACCACTCCATTTTTCGTCCATCAGGAAACTTGGTACAATTTAATATCTAAGTGACAAACAATTTAGATTTCAGGAGATGTCACACCAGTCCGGATTCTGCCTTGTTTGCAAAAGCATTTAATTGCCATTGGCAGCAAGAGTTTGTTTAAATCATTGCCCAACACACATGAAAATGTTGTTAGTTTTGCCATTCACATCTAACCATAATCATTTTGCACAGGACTTCCCCTATTTGCGGCATAATCCCTTTTCCACATACAGACGCTTTCTGAAACCTTTGCAGCAGACAACTTTTGAAGACATTGTTTGTCAAAAGAGGAAATTGCTCATTATGAACAATTTCTCTTTTTACCATAATGTATTCAACTACATGTATATATTCAATTATTACTTTCATTTATAGAATATTTCCATATTTTAGCCTCAAAGTTTTTCAAAGTCATCTGCTGCAGATTGATTGCAGGCGTTAAAGGGATATTGCATCAATGTTTTTATTATTTACTATGGCTCTAACAATTTGAATTATCAATAAATATGTACTTAAATTGGTCCATGTTTGCCATATGTTACATGTACTGCGTGTTTGTTGCAAGAAACCTGGCCTCAGAAAAACAGGAAAAATAGATTAACCCTTTCCCTCACACAACAATTCTGCAGCAGATGACTTTGAACATATTTTGTCAAAAAATGGAAACTTTCTATAATTGAATGGATAACCTTAGGATGACAACAAGTGGAAAACATTGTGGCAAAAGGAGAAATTGCACGTTTTGTGCAATTTCTTCTTTTGTCATTATGTTTTCAAAAAGCTGTCTGCTGCAGAGGCATCAGAAAGCGTCTATATAAGGGAAAGGGTTAACCCTTACATACAACAACTCTGCAGCAGACGACTTTGAAAACATAAAGGAGAAATGCAGCTCGCCATGTTTTCAAAAAGCTGTCTACTGCAGAGGTATCAGAAACCATCTATAAGAGGGAAAGGGTTAACATGGATTTCCCACATGTGTCATTAATCTTAATATGTACAGTGTAGTAGTTGACTTTTGCCACAATGTTTTCCACTTTGTTCAATAATTTAACTTTTTATTTATAGAGAATTTCCGTATTTCTGCCAAGATATTTTGGACCAAGCTATTTCCTTCTTTGTTCAACCAATCATCACATGTACATTGTGTCAGTCCAAAGGATTTTTTATAATCTGCTGCAGATCATACGACAATTCTGCAGCAGACGACTTTGAACATATTTTGTCAAAAGATAGAAAATCTCTATAATTGAATGGATAACCTATGACTAAAAGTGGAAAACATTGTGTCAAAAGGAGAAATTGCTCGTTTTGAGCAATTTCTTCTTTTGTCACTATGTTTTCATATAGCTGTCTGCTGCAGAGGCGTTAGAAAGCGTCTTTATGAGGGAAAGGGTAAACCCCACAATCATGACATCATTTCAAACTTGACTAAGATATGATGGAGATGAATGTTATTTATATAACACATTTAGCAATATCATAGATCTACATAAAATTGTATAATTAGTTTACAAGCTTTACAGGTAAACATTATTTTTTTTATATTTTAATAGAAATCGCAGTTTTCAATGTTCTTACTATATGTATACATACAAGGTAAACATTAGTAACGCCCCCTTGAGATCATATATATATATCAATGGATCGTTATAATTTTAACAATCTTGGTAGAGGGTCACACAAGGCACATTTGTGCCAAATTATTTTAAAATCCGGTCTACATGTTTGTACAAGAAGATTTTTACATAATTATGCATGAAAGGAAAACAAGTCCTCCCCCAGGTGGCCATGTTTTTCAATGAATCAGAATAATTTGAACAATATTGGTAGGTCACAAAAGGAACACTTGAGCCAGTTTATTTTTTAATCGGCCCGGCGTTTTAGGCAAGAAGATTTATTAAGTTTTCACAATATATACATAAAAAGGAAAACAAGCCCCGCCACCTAGATAGCAGCCATATTTTTCAATGGATTGAAAATACTTTAACAATCTTGGTAGAGAGTAACCCAACGAACATTTGTGCAAATTTATTTTCAAATCGGCCCAGAATTTGAACAATCCTGGTAGAGGATCGATCACTCAACGAACATTTGTGCAAAAATAATTTTTCAAATAAGGTCTGTATTTTTGGGAAAGAAGAGTTTTAAAGTTTTGGCATTTTTCCTTTTTTCAGATCCAGAAGCAACCTTAAAGTTCTAGTTGGAATGAAATTCTTAGAACAATTTTTGATGAGGGCCACCTTAGGGGAACCTTCCTGTGACATTACTTTGAAATTAAACCAGTAGTTTCAGAAAAGAGGATTTGAATGGACAACTGACGGACGCCAGACGGTCAGTGATCCCAATGGCTCACCTCGAGCACTGAAATGAATGTTTTGATGGCATTTAATTATTGAAGATTACAAAAAAACTATGGGCTCTGAGAAAGTTCTCTAATATTTGAACAAGTGACCTAGTTTTAGAACATAAGCTGAATACAAAATTGATTTAGCTGTGGTAAAGATGCCTTTATAAAGATTATTTGTCAAATGATGCTTCTAGAGTGTTCACAAGGTAATTGTTGACGATGGACAATTGACATGGGGTTATCACCATCTTTATCCAGCTAAATTTCTGCCAACCTTGTATCATCATCATTGGTTTTCTTAAATTACTTACAACAATATTGATTGTTGTGCTAACAACAATATTGATTGTTGTGCTACAATTTGATTCACAAACAGCCAACAATGAAAAATATGGTATTGTGAAAATATATTGACCACAGACTTGGAGTACTCATTTGGTACACTCGGCACTCAAAGAAAAGGGACATGCAGTACATTGCTAATGTTCATATTATCCAGTTTCTCTATGTTAGCCAAAGCATTTAGGAAAGAACCATCAAGAGCAATAGATCAAATTATGTCCTCAGTCAAATAATTTTCACAATAAATCCCTTTTCAATGTAATTGTTGCTATAAGATATACAGTTCAAAATGAAGTGGCAAATGGAAAAATAGCTCATTATATTTTCGACTTGGGTAGATGCGTCAAAATGTAGGAAAGGGTTAATATAGACAATCAAAACAGCTGCTACATTGATTTCTGTTTACCTCAGAAGACATAAAACATATGTTACCAACAACTACACTGACTGTCAAAAGATATGCGCCGTTCCAAGAGAAAACCAACATTATGGCATTTGCATAATGTATCGACCCAGATCAGCCTGCGCATACTTATCCGGGCAGACACATTCTGTCTCAGGGGGATAGAGGTATAGAGCAAATTGATTCTTGAAACAGAAAATCCACAGGAAGCGAAGTGTCTATCCGGGTTAGCCTGCGCGGCATGCTTTTGCTGATCCGGGTCGATACTTTACGCAGAGCCCACAATAAGGGTTTTATCGCGGTACGGCTCATAATGCGCTTTTTGTATAGATCATTTGTTTGCTTGAATGCTGTCTTACCCCACCCACCCTCTATAGTATTTCATTTATATCACTGCCCCGGTAGCTCAGATGGTAGCGATGCTGACGGTCAATCCAGGGGTTGTGAGTTCCAATCCCATCTTGGCCAACATTCTTTCCGACGTTTGACAAAAGTCACTGTGACAAGCATTATTCGTCTTTCACCAATGGGCTAACAGTCTATGTGGAAAAGTAGCCAGTTGTTTGGAAAGTATGTTGTATGGAGTACTGGTGTGAAAAAGTTAGGAATCCACATGAGTAGATGAACTGGCCTCCGTGATATGACAAGAAAAATTGTTGAAAACAGCGTTAAGCCCCAATTAATCAACATTCAATGAGAAATTATCAGTTCTGCTGGTAAATTAATGCTGACACCAGGAAATCAGTGGCAATACTATTCAAACAACCCTGCGTGCCAAGTTATTCATCCTTTTCCATATACAACAAATCTGCAGCCGACGACATTGAAAATATCTTGGCAAAAATATTATAAATCTTATTAAATGAATAGTACAAGAGAAAGTTGATGCAACACATCAATGTTGCCGGAAATCCATACTGCAGTTATGGATAACACTTACATTATAGTAGTTGAAAAAACAGTTATCAACTGAGGGGCATATATTGGTACATAAGGGGTGGGGTCAAGTGAAAATGTATCATAACTTGCATTATTTTGTCAACGAAGTGAATGTCCTTCATTGAAATATAATTGAAGCCTTGCATTGTTTATGATCAATCTCCATTTTAAGGTAGGTTGACTATACACACATCCAACAAATTATTGATCATAAACAGTAATGGAAATGAGTAATCTTGCCAATCATTAATCTTAATATGTACAGTGCTTTTCATTAAGGAATAATTATAAGATTTGTGAATTCCACATACACTTTCCCAAGATGTTTTTAGAATATTTGAATTTTATTATTTATCAATAAAACCACAAAACAGACAATTTAGGATGTGCATGCAATAGCACGTCATTTTATCCTTCCCCTATTAAAGTCAACATTGGACACCTTTGCAGCAATCTACTTTTAAAACAATGAGAAAAGGGTTAAATCGCTGAAGACATGAGTTTTCTCTTTTTCTGAAAATGATATTAGCTTGGCATCCTAATTATATCATACTTTGACAAATATGTTAAAATGTAGTCCAATATTTATAAATTAGACCACCCTCGAGCTTAAAACAGTTAAATTTCATTGAAATTGTTGTATAATTTCAAACTTAATTTCCAACATAAACTGAACTCTACAACATGTTAATTTATTGTAATTCTTCCCTTCCTTATTTCCGAAAAATCTTTACAGATTATTGTTTTTACATTCCCATCATCATCGACTTCGTGACGCAAGTTAATATGGAGCTCAGTCCCATTTCGTCACAGTTTTAACTGATGGCCGATTTATTTTATTTTGTTTGGGAGTAAAATAAAATACAGTGCGTCAGTCTAGCAGGTGTGCAATATGTAAAAGATTTAGACTGTGCAACGTAAAGGTTTGTAGTTATCGCGTTGTGATAACATGCAGTATATGAAAATACAGTACCTCAGTCTAGCTAATAGGGACTGTTTCGTCTTCGTAAATAAAACAATAAAACATAAATGCGAGTCAAAATAAAGAAACTGCACATACTTAAAACATCTGAATATTTATTTCATTTTAGATGTGTCATAACTTAGTGTTTTTAAACAAACGTAATTTTAACATGTTCAAGACATTTAAATTTGTCATTTCCGAAAACTAAACAAATTAAAATATAAGTCGCGGGCTTCTGCCCGGCGACTAATAAATATTATATAGATTTAAAAACATAGCGCAAATTGAGAAATTGCTCATAATGAGCAATTTCTCCTTTTGTCACAATGCTTTACAAAAGTCATCTGGTGCAGATGCATCTGTAGGTGGGAAAGGGTTGAAGGCTGAAGTATGACCTAACCAGTTATCAAAACCTGCATGGTCTCCTATTCTCAAGGTGGATGCCCTAACCAAAGCAACAACAAAAACAACTACAAGGCAGTTCTTCATTGGGAGTATACAGAGACTAGCCTAAACCGTTTCCGTAGTCCTTTCCCACTTACAACAAATCTGCAGCAGACGACTTTGACAACATCCTGACAAAAAAGTGAAAAATCTCCATAAATGAGAGTAAAATTACTAAATTGAGTTGAAAACATTGTGTCAAAAGGAGAAATTGCAGCTCATTATGAACACTTTCTTCTTTTGCCACAATGTTTTCAAAAGTCGTCTGCTGCAGAGGCGTCAGAAAGTGTCTATGTGTGGGAAAGGGGTAATCACCAGACAGATAGACATAATGATGAATGTAAAATGATATCAAGAATCCCTCATAATATATGGAAAGATATAGTCCCTAGATCTAAATTAATACGCCTGTCAAGTAGTTCCTCGGAAATGGCTACCAAATACGTTCTCTGACGAACCAAAATTAATCTCTTAAATCAATTGCTTCCTGACCAAATTCTTTTCTAAACACTGGCTGTCAGGGAAGCAGTGTGAGTGATGTTACCTTTTTCTTCTATGCTACAGAATCGGTTTTGGGGCGTCTGCAAATTACAACTTTTGGTTTTCAAAGCATTATTGGAAATTTTGGTTAAGTGGTTAACCTTTTCCCACATCTAACAATTCTGTGGCACTGACATTGAAAACATCTAGAGCAAAACCTCTTTAAATGAAAGTATAATTATTGGACTGAGTATAAAGATTGTGGGAAAAGGAGAAACTGATCATTATCAGCACTTTGTCCTTTAAAGGCAATTGTTTAAAAAAAAATTAAATGTAGTAGATCTGTCAATATGTATCTGCATTCAGGAAAGGGTTAATTAGGGTTAAACTTCATCGTATATTAGGGCAACCGTATTGGTTTCCTAGCTACCTCAAACCATTGCTGAACTATATCTTTCCAAGCAATTGCATGGACTTTTTAGACCTTTATGGCAGTGAAATATTGCTGGTCAAAATGACCATTGCTATCAGGTAATCAGGTAATCAGGTAATCAGGTAGTTACATTCATATTATGAACCCTTTCCCGTATACAACAAAATCTACAGCAGACGACATTGAAAACAACTAGTTAATACAGAAAATCACTACAGATGAGTCAGATTATATATATATATATATGAAAATATTGTTGCAAATGGAGCAATGTTTTCAAAAGTCGGCCGCTGTAGAGGCGTCAGAAAGCATCTATATGTGGGAAAGGGTTAAGTGGTACTTGACAGACAAGCATCCTTTAAATAATGTTTTGAAGATTTACCCCAGAACGACAGTAAATAAAGTATAAAGAAATTAACAATCACAGACGCTTGAATATACTAAAGATCAAATTGCACTCGTAAACGGTACTTCCCATTTTGCCTGGTTGACATGTAATGCAGCAAAATATAATCTAATCTTCTATTCTGTTCTGGTTCATCTTCTGTACTGTTCTGATTCATCTTCTCTACTGTTTCTGTCGTTCTTCTGTACTGTCGCCATCTGTCTTCTGTACTGTTCCCGTCTATCCTCTGTACTGTTCTGGTCCATCTCCTGTACTGTTCTAGTCCATCCTCTGTACTGTTCTAGTAGTCCATCCCCTTAACTGTTCCAGTCCATCGTCTGTACTGTTCCAGTCCATCCTCTATACTGTTCTAGTCCATCCTCTGTACTGGTCTAGTAGTCCATCCCCTTAACTGTTCCAGTCCATCTTCTGTACTGTTCCAGTCTATCCTCTGTACTGTTCTTGTCCATCCTCTGTACTGTTCTTGTCCATCTTTTGAACTGTTTTGATCCACCATCTGTACTGTTCTGGTCCATCTTTATAATGTACTGTTCTTGTCTATCTTCTGTACTTTCTTGTCCTTCTTCTCTACTGTTTTTTTGTCAATCTTCTGTGCTGTTCTTGTCGATCTTCTGTACTGTTCTGACCCATCCTCGGTACTGTTCTGGTCCATCTTCTGTACCTTTCTAGACCATCCTCTGTACTGTTCTCATCCATCTTTTGTATTGTTTCAATCCATCTTATGTACTGTTCTCTTCCCGTTCATCTTCTGGTCAATCTCATGTACTGTACTGTTCTCGTCAATCCTCTGTACTGTTCTTGTCCATCTCCTGTACTGTTCTGGTCCATCCTCCCTATTGTTTCTGGTCCATCTTGTGTACTGTTCTGGTCCATCCTCTGTACTGTTTGTGTCTATTCTTTGTACTGTCCTTGTCCATCCTCTGTACTGTTTGTGTCTAACCTTTGAACTGTCCTTGTCCATCCTCTGTACTGTTCTGGTCCATCTCCTGTACCATTCTGGTCCATCTCCTGTACTGTTCTTGTCCATCTTCCCTACTGTTCTTATCCATCTCCTGTACTGTTCTGGTCTATCCTCTCTATTGTTTCTGGTCCATCTTGTGTACTGTTCTGCTCCATCCTCTGTACTGTTCTGGTCCATCCAGTGTACTGTTCTGGTCCATCTTGTGTACTGTTCTGGTCCATCTTGTGTACTGTTCTGGTCAATCCTCTCTATTGTTTCTGGTCCATCTTGTGTACTGTTCTGTTCTGGTCCATCCAGAGCACTGTTCTGGTCCATCTTCGATACTGTTCAGGTTCATCTTTTCTACTATTCTGGTCCATTTTCTCTACTTATCTAGTCCATCGTCTGTATTGTTCTGGTTCATCATCTGTATTGTTCTGATCCACTTTCTGTACTGTTATGGTCCTTCTTCTGTACTGTTCTGGTCCTTGTCCATCTTGTGTATTGTTCTGATCCATCCTCTGTACTGTTCTGGTCCATATCCTGTACTGTTCTGGTGTTCTGGTTCATCATCTGTACTGTTATGGTCCACTTTCTGTACCGTTCTGGTCCTTCTTCTGTACTGTTCTGGTCCCTTTTCTGTACTGTTCTGGTCAATCTCCTTTACTGTTATTGTCAATCCTATGTACTGCTTTTCTAGTCCATCTACTTTACTGTTCTGATCCTTTTACAGTACTGTTCTGGTCCATCTTCTGTACTGTTATCAAAGAATTGTTGATGATCTTGTCAGTTTCCCCTGCATAGTGTGTCTTATTTTCCTTTTACCTTCAAGACTAGTAGTCAGTGTAATGGCTGCAGCCTCCTTGGTGCTCAGGGTTGAGGGATTATCATTGACTGACTGGCTGGTGTCAGGATAAATGGACTAGTACAACTGGTAACCTATCCAAGGAATGCCGTGATATAACTGAATGATTGTTGAAAGTGGCTTAAAACACCAAACAATCAATCAATTCCTTTTACCTTCTAGTGTCCAATGTAGCCCCGGCTATCCATGTTATATTGTTTGGCTCTTTTCTAAGCACAATCTCCATCTCCTATTCCTTAGAATTTCCTCCATTTGTTTGTTTTTACTTTTGGCAAGAATTTTCTTGATTTTTGGTTTGTGGCAGGCCAGTATGTTATAGAGATAATCTTCTTAAGTTCTTAATGGGAAGGCTGTTTAGTATGTATAGGTCATTTGATGTTATCCTCCAGGATTTTGAGTCATGTGGGAAGGTTGACAGAACACAGCTTGGATATAACTTTGACTTTGTCTTGTTACTGTATTTCTTTGGTCCATAAGTGAAAGGCATGCATGTCATGCTTTGTTAATATGTTTTTTTAAATCCTTTCCCTCTTAAAGACATTTTCTGATGCCTCTGCAGCAGACACCTTTTGAAAATATTGTGACCATTGGAATGCCACACTGTTTTCGACACTTTTAAATATATATTATCCTGTATAGCGTTATTTCTTATTTTTGCTCAGATAATTTTGACTCGGTTGCCCCAGATTTGTTGTATGTTGGAAAGGTTTAATGTAACGTCAAGGCTACAGATAACCTTGTCTTAGTGAATACTCTCGGATAGACACTTTTGGCCTCCTGTGGATTTTCTGTTTCAGGAATAACTCACTCTATACATCTATCCCCCCAAGACGGAATGTGTCGGCCGGATCAGTCTGCGCGGACAGCACAGGCTGATCTGGTCGATACATTACACAGATGTCTATCGCCGCAGCTGCATCGTGGGGCATTTTGAGAAAATTACAGTGCCTAAAGGGTACGCCCCTGTTATTTTGACAATTGTTTTGCTTTTTTAAGCAAATGCTACTTATCTGTAGCCTTGTAACTCTAAAGTCTACCATGACTAGATGATATACCATATTATATCATTTCCGTAGGACTTTACTAAATTAAAATGTTCAAATCAAACTCAGATTAACTAATTCCATGGAAATACACAAATCTACATATTTTCTGTAGGTTTACGAAATTAAAATAACGTTCATTTAAAGCTGATAAACTAATTACATGGCAACCCTCCAATCTACATATTTTAAAATAACTTTCATTTAAAACTGATAAACTAATTACATGGAAGTTCACAAATTTAAACATGTAATATATTCAAGTGTCTCAGACTTTCAATATGCCATTTGTGGAGTAGATCTTGAAAAAAGTATCTGGTTAACACTTTCCCTCATATAGACGCTTTATGACGCCTCTGCAGCAGACAACCTTTTGAAAACATAGTGACAAAAGAAGAAATTGGTACGAGACAATTTTGGGAGTTTGTACTTGATGTCAATTATTAGTGAACGGTTCATAATGTCACATTCTATAATCCTTATTTGATCCTTAAAGGCTATGTCCTGGGTGCTCAAAATAATTCAATTGGTTAAACAATCATAAATTTATAGGGTCTGGATTGGTTATTAACCCTTTCCTACATAAAGACATTTTCTGAAGCCTCTGCAGCAGACGACTTTTAAAAACACTGTGACAAAAGGAGAAATTGCTCAAAACAAGCAATTTCTTCTTTTGCCACTATGTTTTCAACTTTTTTCAATAATTTCACTCTCATTTATGGAGATTTTCCATTTTTTTGCCTAGATTTTTTCAAAATTGTCTGCTGCAAATTTTTTGTATGTGAGAAAGGGTTAATAATACTCTATGGTTAAAGTTCCTCCAGTGACCTTGACCTTGACCATAAGGACACATCTTTATAATTTTACTTTTCTCAGTGGTAGACAAGAAATTTGATATTTACCTCAAGTGACCTTGACATTTGACAATAACAAAATTATTTTGGCAATTGGGAACAAGTATGCAAATTATGAAAATCCTCAGAGGTAACAGTTTTCTCAGTTTAAACCTGACCACAAGAAATGTTGATAGAAGCCTTCAATGACCCTGACCTTTGACCTATGACCTGAATGGGAAACAAGTATGCCAAGTATAATAATTCTTAGTGGTACAGTTACCTTTAACCCTTTCCCACATACAAGAAATCTGCAGCAGACAACTTTGAAAATGTCTACTCAAATATATTGTAAATCTCTATAATTGTAGGTATGATAATTACGGAAAAAACTTGAATACAATGCGGCAAAAGGAGAAATTGCTCGTTTTGAGCAATTTCTCCTTCTGTCACAATGTTTTAAAAAGTCATCTGCTGAAGAAGCGTCAAACAGTATCTATAGGTTGGAAAAGGTTAAATCATGCCCACAACATGTACAGAATCAAAAACACACACAAAAACACAGACAGACAGGGATGTTTTGCAAATTGTTGCTAGGGGATCATAAAACTTATAACTTTCCAGATGTTGCATCTTTATCTGCAGATAATTAAAAAGACATTTCAATTTAATGTGAAGGATCACAATTTCCTGAAAAGTACTCAAATAGATAATTTGTTTTATTTTCTGAAATTTACAAATTTCCTATCTGATCTATTTGACAGATAATTAATTATAAGAATACAAGAAACAACCATTTTGCATTTATTTTTCTTATCAATGTTCAGATACACAATTACAAGTTGGAAAGCCAAGGCTTTTATAGTTTCAGAGAAAGAGCTAGACCTGTATTAAATCACAAAACCTAATCATGATTGAGAATGTTGAAACTGATCAATGATGAGCAATGCTTATCTTTTTTTATGGATAAAAAATTCTCCATTTGCCATTATATTTTCAACTCTCTCTGATAATTATAATTTCATTTATTGAAATAGTCTATATATTTGCCTAGATCTAAGTTGTCGGCTACAGATTTATTGTATGTGGGAAAGGGTTAAAGCCTTATAAACTATCTACTTATAACAGCAATTGCTATAAGATGACTCTCTGGTATATTTCTCTGCATTTGGACTCAAAATTGAAAGCTCATGCAGAAAAGGTTGAGGGTCACAGTAAATCTAAATGAATGAAAAGCAATACTGATAGATATTTATCTAAAGCAGTGAAAGTAAAGACATCTTCAAACTGAATCAATCCCCAAGAGGGACATTATTTCTGTCGTTTTCCCTGTCTGACATTATCAATTTACATTTTATCCAATCAAACGCCCTGTTGTTAGACAACTTGAGCTGAATACAAAGCGTGTTTCAGACACTTTCATCCTTACTGCACCAGTTTCCCCTCGACTAGAATCTGTCCCCAATTCAGTAAAATAGATATTTTCCATATTTTTGCCTTAATGTTTGAAAATAATTTGCTGCAGATTTATTGTATGTGGGATAGGGTCAATCGATTTACAAAATGTACTTTAGTTTGAATGCATCATTTTGAACTCAAGAAGCGGATCACTAAGGAATGTATTGGGAAAATTAATTGACCATGGACTGAATTATGCAAACATTCATGCAGATTCCTTGGCTACCTATTTATAAGTGCAATGGTCAACTAGAGATTGCTTTTTTGAAAAAGCGCTTGTCTCCCCATTTGTGTGGTCGTAGGGGAGGAAAAGAAATGATGGAGATGAATTTTTTAGTTTTGGACTGGAGATGAAGCAACAGTGACAATCCTCAGTTATTGAGCAGAAACCATTTTTCAGCTGAGGGTTACCATGACCTTGGTCTTTGACCTAGTGACCTCAAAATCAATAGGGGCCATTTGCTGCTGGTGACCAACCTGCACACCAAGTATGAAGGTCCTGGGCCCGAGCAATCTTCAGTTATTGAGCGGAAACCATTTTTCAGCCAAAGGTCACCGCGACCTTGACCTTTGACCTACTGACATCAAAATCAATAGGGGTCATCTACAGGTTAGGACCAAGCTGCACACCCAGTATAAAGTTCCTGGGTATAAGCGTTCTTGAGTTATTGAGTAACACACATTTTTCAGCTGAAGGTTACCGTGACCTTCGACATTTGACCTTGTGACCACAAAATCAAACAAATTCAATAAAGGTCATTTACTGGTTAGGACCAACCTGCACACCAGGTATGAAGTTCCTCAACATAAGCATTCTTTAGTTATTGAGAGGAAACCATTTTTCAGCTGAAGGTTACCATGACCTTGACCTTTAAGCTAGTGACCTCAAAATCAATAGGGGTCATCTACTGGTGGTGACCAACCTGCACACCAAGTATTAACTTCCATGGCCTAAGCATTCTACAGTTATTAAGCAAAAACAATGTTTCAGCTCATTGTCACTGTGACCTTTCAGCTCAAGGTCACTGTAACCTTAACCTCAAAATTAATAGGGTCTTCTACTGGGCATGGCCAACCTGCATACAAAGTATGGAGTTCCTCGGCCCAAGCGTTCTTCAGTTATTGAGCGGAAACCATTTTTTACCTCACAAGGTCACCATGACCTTGACCTTTGACCTACTGACATCAAAATCAATAGGAGTCATCTACTGGTCATGACCAACCTGCATACCAAGTACGAAGATCCTATGCCCAAGAGTTCTTCAGTTATTGAGCGGAAACAAGTGTGACGGATGTGACCTTGACCACTGTGACCTTGACCTTTGACCTAGTGACCTTAAAATTAATAGGGGTCATTTGCTGGTGGTGACCAATCTGCACATCAAGTATGAAGTTCCTGGGCCCAAGCAAAAACTATTTATCAGCTCATTGTCACTGTGACCTTTCAAGCTCATGGTCACTGTGACCTCGACTTTAGACGTACTGACCTCAAAATCAATAGGGGTCTTCTACTAGGCATGGCCAACCTGCATACCAAGTATGGAGTTCCTCAGCCAAAGAGTTCTTCAGTTATTGAGCGGAAACCATTTTTTACCTCACAAGGTCACCATGACCTTGACCTTTGACCTTCTGTTATCAAAAACAATAGGGGTCAGCTACTGGTCATGACCAACCTGCATACCAAGTATGAAGTTCCTACGCCCAAGCGTTCTTCCGTTATTGAGCGGAAACAAGTGTGACAGACGGAAGGACGGACGGACGGAAGGACGGAAGGAAGGACGGACGGAACGGGCAAAAACAATATGTCACCCCCATGTAATGGGGGAGACATAATAATTATTCAAGGATCTGCGGTCAATTTTCACAATTACGAGTCCAAAATTCAATTGTTTTATCCATAATGCTGCTGAATTTTCTGAATGGTGTTTATTGCTACTTTCAACATTACTTAAAAGTAAAGAGCAAAGCCCTGGAGGCTCTGTTAGTAGCTTTGTAGGCTGTCAATCCAGGGGTGTGACTTTGAATCCCAGTCCAGACCACATTCTTCCAAAAGTTTGACAAAAGTCAATGCAACAAGTGTCATCAAATTTCCACAAATAAGCTCACAGTCTATGTGGAAAAGCAGCCAGTTGCTTTTAAAGACTGAAGGTTTGTAAATATGTAATACTTTTAAGTAATGTTTAATTTCATTGGCAATGGGAATTGTGTGACATTTTGAAGTCATTGGGGAAAGTTTTACTGTGAAACAGCTTAAATTCTGGATTCTTTTTTATTCGTATATTCATGAATTCCAAACATCAGCGTCATCTGGAACTGGTTACCCCACTCAATGGTGTAAACAGTGCACCATCCCCATCTCACTCATCCAATGCACACTCAAGAAGTGAACAGTGCACCATCGTCAACTAACTGGTCTAATGCACACTCAATGGCGTGAACAGTGCACCATCGTCATCTCACTGGTCCAACACACACTCAATGGCGTGAACAGTGCACCATCGTCATCACACTGGTCCAATTCACACTCAATGGTGTGAACAGTGCACCATTGTCATCACACTCGTCCAATGCACACTCAATGGCGTGAACAGTGCACCATCATCATCATGCTGGTCAAATGCACACTCAATGGTTTAAACAGTGCACCATCTGCATCACACTCATCCAATGCAACATTATCATCACACTCATCCAGTGCACAATCATCAGCACACCAGTCCAGTTCACCATCATCATCACACCAGTCCACTTGTCCAATGCACCAGTCATCACACTTGTCCAGTTCACCATCATCACACTTGTCCAATGCACCAGTCATCACACTTGTCCAATGCACCAGTCATCACACTTGTACAGTTCACCATCATCATCACACTCATCCAGTACACCATCATCATCACAGTCATCCAATGCACCATTGTCATCACACTTGTCGAGTACACCAGTCATCACGCTTGTCTAATGCACCATTGTCATCACACTAGTCCTGTTCACCATCATCATCACGCTTGTCCAATGCACCATTGTCATCACATTCATCTAATGCACCATTGTCATCACACTCATCCGGGTCACCATCATCATCACACTCATCTAATGCACCATTGTCATCACACTCATCCGGTTCACCATCATCATCACACTCATCTAATGCACCATTGTCATCACACTCATCCGGTTCACCATCATCATCACACCAGTCCAGTTCACCATCTTCATCACACCAGTCCTGTTCACCATCGTCATCACACTTGTCCAATGCACCATCATCATCACACTTGTCCAGTTCACCATCATCATCACACTTATCCAGTATACCATCATCATCAAACTTGTCCAGTATACCATCATCATCACACTTGTCCATTATACCATCATCATCACACTTGTCCAGTTCACCATCGTCATCACACTTGTCCAGTGCACCATTATCATCACACTTGTCCAGTATACCATCATCATCACACTTGTCCAGTTCACCATCGTCATCACACTTGTCCAGTGCACCATTATCATCACACGTGTCCAGTCCACCATCATCATCACATTCATCAAGTTCACCACACTTGTCCAGTGCACCATTATCATCACACTTGTCCAGTTCACCATCATCATCACACTCATCGAGTTCACCATTGTCATCACACTAGTCCTGTTCACCATCGTGATCACACTTGTCTAGTTCACCATCGTCATCACACTTGTCCAGTTCACCATCATCATCACACTCATCCAGTTCACCATTGTCATCCCACTAGTCCTGTATACCATCATCATCACACTTGTTCATTATACCATCATCATCACACTTGTCCAGTTCACCATCGTCATCACACTTGTCCAGTGCACCATTATCATCACACTTGTCCAGTATACCATCATCATCACACTTGTCCAGTTCACCATCGTCATTACACTTGTCCAGTGCACCATTATCATCACACTTGTCCAGTCCACCATCATCATCATCACATTCATCAAGTTCACCATCATCATCACACTTGTCCAGTGCACCATTATCATCACAATTGTCCAGTTCACCATCATCATCATCGAGTTCACCATTGTCATCCCACTAGTCCTGTTCACCATCGTCATCACACTTGTCTAGTTCACCATCGTCATCACACTTGTCCAGTTCACCATCATCATCACACTCATCCAGTTCACCATTGTCATCCCACTAGTCCTGTTCACCATCGTCATCACACTCATCAAGTTCACCACCATCATCACACTCATCCAGTTCACCATCGTCATCACACTTATCCAGTTCACCATCATCATCACACTAATTCAGTGCACCATCGTCATCACAATAGTCCAATGCACACTCAATGGAAAGCTACATCATAGTACTAGAGCTTTAATTAACAAGCTCAATTGTTCAAACAGCCTAATCTACAAGAAAACCATGACTACTGCTATATGTGAAAAACTCAACTATAAGGCATAGCTGGTTTGTACCAAGGTGTCAACACTTAAGATAAAATGTAGTCTACCTGGTACAATTCAGTTAAGACCATGTTTTTCATTGGATCGGAATAATTTAAACAATATTGTTAAAGCTTCAACAAAGGAACAATTGTGCCAGATTATTTTCAAATCGGGCCAGTACTTTTGCTCAGGAAGATTTTCAGTTTTCACTATATGTTTTTCATTGGATCAGAATAATTTGAGCAATCTTGTTAGAGGGTCATCGAAGAAACATTTGTGTCAAATAATTTTCAAATTGGGCCAGTACTTATGGCCAAGATTTTTTTTTAAATTTTTACAATACACATTTAAGGAAAACAAGCTTTGACCCTAGCAGTTGTGTTTATAAACCAAGTGGTATAATTTGAATACTCTTGGTAGAGGGGCACCCTAGGAACATTTGTGCTGAAATTCTTTCAAATCTGGCAATTACTTTAGTTTAGGACAAAGATATTTCAAATGTTTTGGAATTTGTCCCTCTATCTGATCCCGCCACAACCAAAGTTCTCCATAGAATCTATTTCTTTGAAAAACATTGACAAAAATTAAGAACATTCCTGTGAAATTATTTTGAAATATGTCCATTGGCTTAGGAGGAAAAGTTATTTGTAGGAAAATGAGAACAGATGGACGCCGCCGCTGAATGCTGGGTGATCACAATAGATCACCCAGCAACTCTTGCTCAGGTGAGCTAGAAACTAGTTGTAACAAAACTCACAGAGTGGGGGAAAAATCAAAAACACAAGCCGGTAGGCGACGTGGGATTCGCCTTGTTTGTGGGTCCTTAGCAACGGAACTCAAACGCGCACACCCTGAGCCCGTATGGCACCTGTTCACCAAGTTTCATCGGAATCGGCCCGTCGGTTTGGGCTGTGGAGCGTCGCTTTACAAACAAACAGACAGACAGACAGACAGAAAAGCCTGACAATAAGGGATATCTAACGAAACGAATCCCAATAAACATTTAGCTTACTCCATTGTGGATATTATCACCAGAATGACAACAAAAACAGGTCAGAGCAAGCTTATACTATAAACATTTTTCCCCCCACATACAATAAATATGCAGCAGACCACTTTGAAATACTTCAGACTTAAATATGTAATATCAATACATTGCATTCTACTGCTGCAGATATGTCAAAATGCATCTGCAAGTGGGAAAGAATTAATAATTAATACATATGTATTTAGTTTCTGGTCCTATATAATTATCTTTGGATGTTCAAAATTTTGAAGAATTTTGAATAAGAGAAATCAGGTCATGAGGGGTTATAAAAAGCATGAACTATACTTGTGTGACACCTTCAAATAAAATATACATTCCACGTGATAATATTTATACCAGTGTGAGACAGAGCAAATCACAAGTATTTCAGATATCAACTGGAACAGGGGAAAATCCAGGTATATCCCAGAGGGAAGACTATTTATCTATATATTTACATACAGTGGATTTCTGGTAGTTTGGCAACATGGAATTATTGTAACCCGAATTTTTAATGCAGCTAGGAATATATTGTTAATACAGGTTTATAGTGCCTTACTGAAACTGAGCGAAGGTAGGTTATTTACCCATTTTCCCCTTTAACCGTTTCCCACATACAACCATTTTGCAGCAGACAACTTTGAAATCATCTAAGGCAAAACAGGGAAAATCTCTATAAATGAATGTTTAATTACTGAAAAAAAGTTGAAAACATTGTGGCAAAAGGAGAAATTGCTTGTTTTAAAAAGTGTCTGCTGCAAGAGTCAGAAAGCATCTATATGAAGGAAAGGGTTAAACAGTAAATAGTATTAACCGTTTCCTACGCTTTCTGACGCCTCTGCAGCAGACGGTCTTTTTGAAAACATAGTGAAAAAAGAAGAAATTGCTCAAAACAAGCAATTTCTCCTTTTGCCACAATTGGCAGACGCTTTCTGATGACATTTGAAACCATAGTAACAAAAGGAGATAATTAGCTTATGATGAAACAATTTCTCCTCTTGCAAAATTTGTTCAGCTCTATACAATTTTAATAATCCTACTAATAGTTATAGAGAATTTCCAGTTGTGCCTTGAAATCTTTCCAACATGCAACAAATCAGCAGCAGACGACTTTAAAAACCCAGTGGCAAAAGTATGGAAAAAAGAGGGCCATGCTTGCCCTGGATCGCTAACCTGAATTAGACCAACCACATAGTCAATCACAATAACTCATGTTGGGGTCAGTTAACCCTTTACCTCATATAGACGCTTTCTGATGCCTCTGCAGCAGACGGCTTTTTGAAAACATAGTGACAAAAGAAGAAATTGCACAAAACGTGCAATTTCTCCTTTTGTCACAATGTTTTCCACTTTTAGTCATAGGTTATCCATTCAATTATAGAGATTTTCCATTATTTGACAAAATATGTTCAAAGTCGTCTGCTGCAGAATTGTCGTATGAGGGAAAGGGTTAAGCTAATACTAGACTTCATATTTTTATATTTATGTAAATATCATCCTTGGTACCCAGGCTATTCATAACATATATGATACCCTGGGCAAATTGGCTAGCGAAACTTCGCAAAGCATGCACCACGATTTCCTCCGTAACTACACTGTAATGTTCGTATCGCATGAGGTTTATGTCATGCGGCCAATCAAGCGGCTGCATTTCACCTCATAAATTATTCATGAGTACGAAATTTTTACAGCCAATTTGCCCAGGGTATCATATATTTTATGAATAGCCTGGGTACCGAGGATGGTAAATATAAGGTGTGGGACCTATATCATCTTTCCTATCCGTCATGATTTTACCTCAGCTGTTGAAAGTGGCGTTAACAAAACCGCAAAAAAACTAAAAATAAACTGGTATTTCAAGGATGTAAACTTTTGGCTGGGGATCTCAATTTAGGGTATTAACATTTAAATTCACGGCTTTCAAGAAGTCATCTGCTGCAGGTGTCAGAAAATGTCTATATGAGGGAAAGGGTTAAAATGCTCACAAAATAAACAGCAGATGACCTTTAAAATGCAAACCCTTTCCCGCATATAGACCTTTTTTGACACCTCGACAGCAGACATTGTTTCCAAATCTATTCAATCATAATTTTTTCATTTAAAGAGTTAAATATTTAGCTTACCTGAGCGAGCTATTGACTGTTTGCTAATTCTAGATTTTAAAATGTTTTTCCACAATTTGACAGTGACCTAGTTTCTGACCCCATATTACCCAATTTTGTACTTAAGTACTAGATATGATTTAGAGGAATATTTTTTATGACTTTTCAGGATGATTTGATGAATGTTCTAATGACTTTTCATGCTCATTTAATGAAAAGTCCGCCTCTAATCTGTTCACAAGGTTTTCCTAAAATTTGGCCATGATCGAGTGACCTAAGTGTTTTACACAAATTCGAAGTTCAAGAGGACATAACTGTTTCGTTGCTTTGGACAATCTAACTAGAAATTGATTTGATGCATTTCCCTAAGGTGGTTAATTTTTCCATATAATTTATGTCCATTCAATCATGCCTTAGATTATAATGGCGCGGCAGGCCAGATGGAAGGGCAGAAGGACAGATGGCCAAATAGATGAATAGATGGTTAATAAATTAAACTAATAATATTATTAAAAAAAATTAAAAAGAAAAAAAAAATGAAATCATTGTGGCATTAAAGAGAAATTGTTCAAAATGACCAATTTCTCCTCTTGCTACAATGTTTTCAAAAGTTATTTTGTCTTTTGGAGATGCATCAAACTGTGTGTGCAACAACTGTGGGAAAGGGCTAAAGGAGGACTTGTTCAAAGTGAATGTTCATTAGTTGATTATTTGACCCTTTCCCTCATATAGACGCTTTCTGATGCCTCTGCAGCAGACCACTTTTTGAAAACAGGCGACAAAAGAAGAAATTGCTCAAAACAAGCAAATTCATTTCTCCTTTTGTAACCACTGTATTCAATTATTGTTCTTTCATTTTCAGAGATTTTCAGAGATTTTCCATAATTCTTTCTAGAAGTCATCTGCTGCAGATTTGTTGTATGTGGGAAAGGGTTATTCAATGGTGGAATCATTTTCACAGATCCTGTGTAAAACTGCATATTCATGAAGAAAACAACATTATCCTCTTCTGGAATTAAATTTTATTCCTTTAAACCCAGTTTCCATGGAAACAATTCTTTAATTCCTTCCCACATACAACAAATTTGCAGCACACAACTTTGTTAACATTAAATCCTAAACATAGAATTGAATAAAGTTGAAAACATTGTGGCAACAGGAGAAATTGATCATCATGAGCAATTTCTCCTTTTGCCACAATGTTTTCAAGCTGCCGCAGAAGTATCAGAAAGGGTCTGTATGTTAATGCCCTCAATCTTGGAGAAGTTGACCTTAGAGAATGTTTTTTTAACCCTTTCCCACATTGAAAAAATATGCAGCATATTAAAGGCAAATTTAAGGTATAGAAAATGTCTCCTTAACCCTTTCCCTCATATGACAATTCTGCAGCAGACGACTTTGAACATATTTCGTCAAAAAATAGAAAATCTCTATAATTGAATGGATAACCTATGACTAAAAGTGGTAAACATTGTGGCAAAGGGAGATATTGCTAGTTTTGAGCTATTCTTCTTTTGTCACTATGTTTTCAAAAAGTCGTCTGCTGCAGAGGTGTCATAAAGCGTCTATATGAGGGAAAGGGATAAATGAAAGTAAATGAAAGTATCGAATAGGGATGACAACACATTGTGATTAAAAGTGTTTTCATAAGTCATATGCTGCAGATGTGTGGAAGTGCATCTGCATGTGGGGAAGGATTGAGCAATCATGCGCAAAGTTTCTCCTTTTGCCATGATCTTATCAAAAGTTGTCTGCTGCAAATGTCTCAGAATGTGTCTGCATTTATTACTTGACAATTGGTCAAATTATGCCAAACACATCCGCGGTCAAGCTGATCTACAGCCAAATAGTCCCTATAACTTTGTTGAGTAGATACCGGGTGTAATTAAACCATCACCAAGAATGCATTGAATATATGACATTGAGTTTAAACTCATTGTAAATGTGTATAGGGGGCACTGGAAATGATTGATTTGATAATTTCTTTTGTATTTTGACTTTGTTTGAAAGTGAAAGTAGAGAATGTGAAAAAAAAGGTTTCTTCCGGTGCCCAATTTGGTCCAAAATGACTGTAACAACATTCACCTGATCCTGACCTTTGTGCAACTATGTACATTACTTTGATGCGATGGGAAAAAGGTTAAACTGTACCATGTGTCATCAATCTAATTACCGGTAATTGTGTATTTTTTAAACAAAAATACTGAAAAATCTTGTATAAGATAAGAAATGGTGTCATTTGTACAGACATGTATATACTATAGTGGCTGTGATGTTGACCTTTGACCTAAGGACAGTGCAAACGCAAACTCATACAAGAAGCACACTTAAGAACATATGGTTTTTAGGTTTACTAACAATCAAAAAAGAAATGAAGTCACTAGAGCGATGAAGCGGATGGGACAAAAATAAAGTAAGTGACCTTGACCTTTTACCTAGGTTGGTGAAACGTGACTTTGTAAAAGAGACAATGGTTGTGAACATTTGTATCTTGCTCACAAAATGGCACTCATGCTGAGCATGAGGGTAAACAACGTCAACAAAGCAAAGCATTTGTATGAAGTTTCATATTAATTGTATACAAATTGAAGTCTCTAGAGCGATGAAGTCATTGGGACACATACATACAGTAATGCGCATTACTATATCATTACCCTCGACAACCCCATCCAAAGTGGATAACAAGAAGGCCAAGATGAGCCGTAATTAATCTTCTGAGTAGCAAATGTGTTACTGCTAATATCATGCAAACAACATACAAAACAAAGGTGCACAACTTTGTATTCTGGTGAACATTCAAGTAAAGTTGTGTGACTCCTGCTTAAATATTTTTTGACAGACAGATAAGGGAAAATATTTATACACACCACACAGACAGCAACAACCTTCCTTCCACTAGATATAGTATCTGAGAAAGGTCCTTGACAAAATAATTAATTCACTGGATTGTTCTATGTACATGAAGAAATTGGATAATGACTGACAGATGAAAAACTCCGCCTCATTATGACTGGCAGGCACTGCAAACGTTTTACTACAAAGGTTGGAATATAGTTCTGTTGCAAATCATCAAACACAAACAGTTCCCCTATAATGGGGAGCTCCAGTTACAGAGGAGCAAATTGCAAACTGGTCGAAGGAAGATATGTGTCACCTGCCAATAATTCATAAACCGTTTCCCACATACAAAAAATTTGAAATCATCTCGACAAAGATAGAGAATATCTCTATCAATAATAGATTAATTGTTGAAAAGAGTTGAAACATTGTGGCAAAAGGAGAAATTGCTCATAATGAGCAATTTCTCCTATTGTCACAATGTTTTTAAAAGAAGTCTGTAGCAGAGGCGTCAAAATGCATCTATATGTGAGAAAAGGTTGAGTGAAGGCAAAGGACAGATAACAGAAAAGTGTACTGGCAACATGTCTATTTTGTCATCCTGTGACACAACAACTTTCTTAAAGATCTGCTGAATAGACATGCGATCTGAACTTAATGAACTTAATGGACCAGCTTTAAAGTGTGAATATGTTTTCGCAAATCAACATGCCATTGGCAATATGTGTACATGATCGTCTTATGATCAACTTGCCATTGGCAATATGTGTACATGTCATCTTATAATCAACTTGCCATTGGCAATATTTGAACATGGTCATCTTATGATCAACTTGCCATTGGCAAAATTTGTACAAAGTCATCTATGGATCAACTTTCTATTGGCAACATTTGTACATGATCAACTTATGATCAACTTGCCATTGGCAACATTTGGTCATGGTCATCTTGTAATCAACTTGCCATTGGCAATATTTGTACATGGTCATCTTATGATCAACTTGCCATTGGCAAAATTTGTACATGGTCATCAAGTAATCAACTTGGTATTGGCAATAGTTGTACATGCTCATCTTATGATCAACTTGCCATTGGCAGTATTTGTACATGGTCGTCTTGTAATCAATTTGCTATTGTCAATATTTGAACATGGTCATCTCATAATGATCAACTTGCCATTGGCAATATTTGTACATGGTCATCTAGCGATCAACTTGCCATTGGCAATATTTGTACATGGTCATCTAGCGATCAACTTGCCATTGGCAATATTTGTACATGGTCGTCTCATGATCAACTTGCCATTGGCAATATTTGTACATGGTTATCTAGTGATAAACTTATTATTGGCAATATTTGTACATGGTCATCTACTGATGAACTTGTCATTGGAAAAATATGTACAAGGTCATCTAGTGATCAACTTGACATATTTAACTTGCAATATTTGTACAGAGTCATCTTTGGATCAGTTTGCCATTGGCAATATTTGTACATGGTCATCTCATAATGATCAACTTGCCATTGGCAATATTTGTACATGGTCGTCTTGTTATCAACTTGCCATTGGCAATATTTGTACATGGTCATCAAGTGATCAACTTGTGATTGGCAATATTTGTCTATGGTCATCTAGTTATCAACTTACTATTGGCAATATGTGTACATTGTCATCTAGTAATCATTCATGCAGTAGATCAGAAAAAACCATCAGTGGAGGAAAAGTTCAGATATAGTTATGTGAATAGTGTAACAGTAGGTAGAGATATAGTTATGTGAACAGTGTAGCATTAGATATATAGTTTATGTGAACAGTGCAACTGTACAGATATAGTTATGTGGACAGTGTAACCGTACAGATAGTATGTGAACAGTGTAACAGCACAGATACAGTTATGTGAACAGTAGAGATATAGTTTATGTGAACAGTGTAAGAGTAGAGATATAGTTATGTGGACAGTGTAACAGTACAGAAAGTATGTTAACAGTGTAAGAGTAGAGATATAGTTACGTGGACAGTGTAACAGTACATATATAGTTATGTGGACAGTGTAAGAGTAGAGATATAGTTACGTGGACAGTGTAACAGTACATATATAGTTATGTGGACAGTGTAACAGCACATATATATGGGTCAAAATTTGCTATTGTGAAGGTTGCTTAATTTTCCTGTCAATCTCATTAAACCATGATGAAAAAACAAAGATGTTGGATTTTGACCATATCAATACTTTATTTAGACGAAAATATATTGTATTTTATTCCACCAGTACAAAAAATATAATATTAAAGATTATTAAAGATGATTAAAAAATGTTTAAATGTCAGTCCATTTTACAATTTTTTAAGAGGGAAAATGGAACATTTGTTATACAAGTTTCATTGTGTGCATCCATTTCGTCTTTATTTGAGGTTTTTAGTGCCATGAAAAAGGCAGTACATTTCCCAATGGAACAAACTTTCTTATTGTAAAAACATTATTACGCCATCAAAAGCATATCCAATGAAAAAATGGGATCCAAAAAACCTTGTGTAGGTAACTATTTACAGTCAACACAGCGTTACGTACACAATGTTTGATCCAAGCTTAAAATGCAGCACTTGAAATATCTCCTTTAATGTCTACTGAGTACCCACAGAAGTCTGAAATAAAACACCAGGTTTAAGGTCAGAACCAATAACAAGAGGGCCATGATGGCCCTAGTTCGCTCACCTGAATTATACAATGTACTGCAATGCAAAACACATCAAGACAATTATTCTAAATGCAATCTCCAGTGTTAACAAGATTTTCCGTCATTTGGTCTTGTGATCTATATTCTTTTACCTGATATGACCCATATTCCAACATGGACTAGATATCATCAAGACAACATTCTGACAAAGTTTCAACTTGCTCATAGTAAAAATGCGCCCTCCAGATTTTGAACAATATTTTCCTTTATTGGCCTAGTTTCTGACCCAATATGACCCATATTCAAACTTGACCTAGATATCATTCAGACAAATATTCTGACAAAATTATAAGTTGCTGTCGGAAGCAACAAGCAAATTCATGAAATTTATATACCCAGCTTGCAGGAAATATTGTAGGAATAAAGTCCGCGGAAAGTGACGATCGAACTTGGCCTAGCTGTTAAGGCATTTTACGTTGTTACCAAGTTTGAAAACAAGAGGGCCATGATGGCCCTGGATCGCTCACCTTAATTATACAATGTACTGCAATGGAAAACACATCAAGACAATTATTCTGAATGCAACCTCCACAGTGTTAACAAGATTTTCCTTCATTTGGCCTAGTGATCTATATTTTTTTACCTGATATGACCCATATTCCAACATGGACTATATATCATCAAGACAACCTTGTGACAAATTTTCAACTTGCTCAAAGTAAAAATGCGGCCTCTGGAGTTTGAACAATATTTTCCTTTATTGACCTTGTTTCTGACCCAATATGACCCATATTCGAACTTGACCTAGATATAATTCAGACAAACATTCTAAACAAATTTCAAGCTGCTGAAGCAAAAATCCAAAGTGTTAACAAGATTTTCCTTCAATTTGGCCTTAGGTGACCTAGTTTTTGACCATACATGATCCATATTCAAACTTGGCTTAGATATCATTTAAATAAACATTCTCATTAAATGTCAAGCTGCTGTAGCAAAAAATGCGTCTTCCACAGAGTTAACAAGATGTTCCTTCAATTTGGCCTAGTGACCTAGTTTCTGACCCAATATGACCCATAATCAAACTTGACCTAGATATCTTTAAGACAAACAATCTGACAAAATTTCAACATGCTCAAGTTGAAAATGTGGCCTCTACAGTGTTAACAAGATTACCCTTCAATTTGGCCTAGTAACATAGTTTCTGACCCAATATGACCCATATTCGAACTTGACCTAGATATTTTTAAGACAAACATTCTGACAAAATTTCAAACTGCTGAAGCAAAAATTGCGGCCTCTGGAGTGTTAACAAGATTTTCCTTCAATTTGACTTAGTGACCTACATTTTGACCCAACTTGACCCATGTTCAAACTTGACCTACCATCAAGACAAACATTCTGATAAAGTTTCAACATGCTCAAGTTGAAAATGTGGCCTCCAGAGTGTTAACAAGATTTCGCTTCAATTTGACCTAGTGACCTTGTTTTTGACCTCATATGGCCCAGTTTCAAACTTGTCCAAGATTTGATAGAGATGAATGTTCTGATACACTTTCATGAAGATTGGATGCAAAATGTAGCCTGTAGAGTGTTAACAAGCTGAAATATTGACGACGGACGACGCACAAACGCCGGACAAAATGTGATCACAATAGCTCACCTTGCACTTCGTGCATAGGTGAGCTAAACAAGAGGCCCATGAGGGCCTATGCTCTACTGGTATGGTTCTTTGGTCATTTTCAATCCAGAATATGTATGTATGGTGAAGATCGGATAGTAAATGGAGGCTCTTTTGTTTTCACAAGCTGTATTATAGTAATTTTTACAATTTCATGGGCCATAATCCAGTCTTGCATTGGCGGATCTGGCTGGTTTTCAAAAGGAACCAAGCTCTAATCAGTATTTAACTACTATCTAACTTTGGTGAAGATCAGATAGTAAATGGAGCCTCTATTGTGTTCACATGCTCAATTATAGCAATTTGGACAATTTCAAGGGCCATAATCCAGTCTTGCATGGGCGGATCTGGCTGGTTTTCGAAAGGAACCAAGCTCTCATGGATATCTAACTATTGTATAAGTTTGGTTGAGATACAATCAAAAGTGAAGACTGTATCGTGTTAACAAGCTCTTTTATAGCAATTTTGACCATTTCAAGGGCCATAATCCAGTCATACATGGGCGGATCTGGCTGGTTTTCGAAAGGAACCGAGCTCTTATGAATATCTAACTACTGTATAAGTTTGGTTGAGATACAATCAAAAGTGAAGACTGTATCGTGTTAACAAGAAATTGTTTACGGACGGACGGACGATGGACAAATCGCCACGACATAAGCCCTTCTGGCTAAAAATGGTTCCCATTTGTGGCAGCTATTGCATGGAAACAGCAATTAACTCCACCGAATAAAGTCCGCCGAATGTGAAGATCGAACTTGGCCTAGCCCTTAAGGCATTTAACGTTGTTACCAAGTTTGAAAAAAAACGGTTCACATTTGTGGCAGTTATTGCACGGAAACAGCAACAAACGACATTTTTTGTTAATTAAGGGGCCATAACTCCACCAAATAAAGTCCGCCGAAAGTGACGATCAAACTTGGCCCAGCCCTTAAGGCATTTAACCTTGTTACCAAGTTTGAAACAAGAGTACCGCAAACGGTACATAATACGCCCGTCAGGAACTTCTTTGTAAGTTTCCTCTTTGTTTTGATATATTGTTTGTTTGTAAAAAAGTTAATAAAGTCGTTCAGGAATAAGTTGTTAAAGAATAATGGGAAACTATGAAAAATGCATAACTCATGCAGAAATTGACAAATATTCTAAGTCCAAAAAGGGGCATAACTCATTCAAAAATTGACGAAATCCGAGGAAATGTGAACTTGATCTGTGACACATGATTACAAAGCCATATACAAAATTTCACGTCAATAGCTCAAAGTATGTAGGAAAAAAGTGCGGAAAACCAATATTCTAAGTCCAAAAAGGGGCATAACTCATTCAAACATTGACGAAATTCGAGGAAATGTGAACTTGATCTGTGACACTTGATTACAAAGCCATATACATAATTTCAGCTCAATACATCAAAGCATGTAGAAAAAAAGTGCGGAAAACAAATATTCTAAGTCCAAAAAGGGGCATAACTCATTCAAAAATTGACGAAATCCCAGGAAATATGAACCTGATCTGTGACACATCACTACAAAGCCTTATACAAAATTTCAGCTCAATAGCTGAAAGTATGTAAGAAAAAAGTGCGGAAAACCCGAACGGACGGACGGACGGAGGGACATGACCATACCATAATACGTACCATTTTTAAAAAACGGTCGTATAAAAAAATAGTTCACATTTGTGGCAGTTATTGCACAGAAACAGTAACAAACGATATTTTTTGTTAAATAAGGGGCCATAACTCCACCAAATAAAGTCCGCCGAAAGTGACAATCGAACTTGGCCTTGCTCTTAAGGCATTTAACCTTGTTACAAAGTTTGAAAAAAATCGGTTAACATTTGTGGCAGTTATTGTACGGAAACGAAGTCTGACAGACAGACGGACAGACGGACAAACCCAAATTAATAACCCCCCTCTTTTCTTCGAAAAAGCGGGGGGGATAAAAAATGCAGCATCCAAAGTGTTAACAAGATTATCCTTCAATTTGGCCAAGTGAGCTTGTTTTTGACTCTACATAACCCATATTCAAACTTGGCTTAGATATCAATTAGATAAACATTCTGATCGAATGTCAAGCTGCTGTTGCAAAAAATGCGTCTTCTACAGAGTTAACAAGATTTTCCTTCAATTTGGCCTAGTGACCTAGTGACCCATATTCGAACTTGACCTAGATATCTTTAAGACAAACATTCTGACACAATTTCAAACTTCTGAAGCAAAACATGCGGCCTCTAGAGTGTTAACAAGATTTTCCTTCAACTTGACCTAGTGACCTATTTTTTGACCCAACATGACCCATCATCAAGACAAACATTCTGATAAAGTTTCATCATGCTCAAATTAAAAATGCAGTATCCAGAGTGTTAACAAGATTTTCCTTCAATTTGGCCTAGTGACCGTAGTTTTAAACCCAGCATGACCCATATTCGAACTTGGTCTAGATATCATTTAGATAAACATTTATGACCAAATTTCAAGCAGCTATAGCCAAAAACGCGGCTTCTACAGAGTTAAAAAGATTTTCCTTCAATTTGATCTAGTTTCTGACCCAATATAACCCATATTCGAACTTGACCTAGATATCTTTAAGACAAACATTCAGACATGATTTCAAACTGCTGAAACAAAAATTGCGACCTCTAGGGTGTTAACAAGATTTTCCATCAATTTGACCGAGTGACCTAGTTTTTGACCCAACATGACCCATGTTCGAACTTTTCCAGATTTGATGGAGATAAAATTTAATGTTCTGATAAACTTTCATGAAGCTTGGATGCAAATTGTTGCCTGTAGAGTGTTGACAAGCACAAATGTTAACGACGAACGATGCACGACACCCGGACAGAATGTGATCACAATAGCTCACCTTGCACTTGTGCATAGGTGAGCTAAAAACAATCACCTGAGAAAGGGCTATTTAAGACTAACTCTTTCAGCGCCAATGGCAATATCATCAAGACAAACTTTCTGACAAAATTTCAAGCTGCTCAAGTCAAAAATGCGATCTCTATAGTGTTAACTAGATTGTTCTACAATTTGGCCTAGTGACCTAGTTGTTGACCTGACCTGACCTGACCCATACGAATATTCGAACTTGGCCTAGATATCACTAAGACAAACATTCTCACAAAGTTTCAACATGCTCAAGCCAAAAATGTGGCTTCCAGAGTGTTAAAAAGATTTTCCTTAAATTTGGCCTAGTGACCTTGTTTTTGAAAGGACATGACCCATATTAGAACTTGGCCTAGATATTTTCAGGACAAATATTCTGATAGTTTCAACATGCTCAAGTTTAAAATGTGGCTTTAATAGTGTTAACAAGACTTTCCTTAAATTTGTCCTAGTGACCTAGTTTTTGACCTGACATGACCCATATTAGAACTTGGCCTACATATGATCAAGACAAATATTCTGACAAAGTTTCAACATGGTCAAGTTTAAAATGCGGCTTCCACAGTGTTGACAAGATTTTCCTTAAACTTGACCTAGTGACCTAGTTATTGACCCGACATGACCTATATTCAAACTTGGCCTAGATATTACTAAGACAAACAATCTGACAAAGTTTTAACATGCTCAAGCCAAAAATATGGCTTCCAGAGTGTTAACAACATTTTCATTAAATTTGGCCTTGTGACCTAGTTTTTGATCCGACATGACCCAGTTTCGAACTTGGCCTAGATTTGATGGAAATATATGTTCTGATAAACTTTCATGAAGATTGGATGCAAAATGTTGCCTCTGGAGTGTTATCAAGCAAATGTTGATGACGAACGACGGACAAAAGGCGATCACAAAAACTCACCTTGAGCACTTCGTGCTCTTGTGAGCTAAAAACCTGGTGCCAGTAAGTTTGTTAGAAACCATAACAGTCTCATACAATCTTGTTTCCAACATAAATAAATGAACTTCAAATCTGTGTATGTAACATTGACACAAAAAAAACATGTAGCAAAAGAAGAAATTGCTCAAGAATAATTATATAAAGAGTTAAAGTTTGCGTTTTATTTGTAACTGGAATACCAAGACGGAACAACAAGCTTTTTCCACAATTTCTTTGTTTACAGGGGATATCACTTCAATTATATAGTTCACATTGGAAAAATACTGCAATGCTTGCTAGGTCGTACATGATGGATAAAATGTTCTAAGAAAATCAACGCATTTGCGACCTGAGACTAAGTGTCAAATCTGCAGCAGAAAACTTTAAAAATGTGTAGGCAAAATTATGGAAAAGTTATGTACATGAAAACAAAATATTTAATTGAATTTCTAAAACATTGTGGCAAGAGGAGAAATTGTTCATCATGAGCAATAACTTGTTTGGCCGTAATGTTTTTAGAACTTGTTACCTGAAGATGCATTCCGACGCAATTGCAGCAGACGACTTTTTGAAAACATGTTGACAAAAGAAGAAATTGCTCAAAAAAAGCAATTTCTCCTTTTGTCACCATGTTTTCAACTCTATTTAATTATTGTTATTTCATTTAAAGGCAGTTTCCAATTTGTTTTGTGTTTGTTTTCAAAGTCATCTGCTGCAGATTTCTTGTATGTGGGAAAGGGTTAAGGTTGGTTTTCCTGATGTCTTGCTGGTGTAATTGTGTTGATAGTGAAGGGAGGTCGGACAACAACAAATTTTCCCATCCAGGAACTGATAGATTTTGACGTCATTCGTTAATATAATATATCCGTACATGATTGCTTTTTTCTGACAGTCAGACATATTTAAAGGCCGTCTCCTCAGGTGAAAATTGGCCTTCTGTGAATACTAAACAAAAAGGTCTCCCTTATATTTTATTAGGTCTTAATCCTTTCCCACATACCAGCAATTCTGCAGAAGACTTCCATTAAAACCGCTATGCGAAAATATGATAAAATCTCTAAATGAAAATATAGCTGTTGAATAGACTTGAAAATATTGTGGCAAAGGGAGAAATAGCTCAATATGAGCGGAAAGGATTAAAAACACAAAACAGGCCATGATGGCCCTGGATCGCTCATCTGAATTTTTGTTTTCACTTTAGCCATATAAGCCCCACCCCCTGGTGGCCAAAATTTTTGGCCAATCAACATGGCTTAAAGGAATCTGATAGAGGGTCACTTAAGGAACATTTCTACAAAATTATTTGAAAATCTGCCTGACACTTCAGGAGAAGATTTTGTAAGTTTTCACTATAGCCATACAAGGCAAAATAGCCCCACCCCTGTGACGGCCATGTTTTTCGCACAATCAACATAGTGGCTTGAAGGAATCTGAAAGTAGGACACTTAACCCTTTCCCTCATATAGACGCTTTCTGATGCCTCTGCAGCAGATGGCTTTTTGAAAACATAGTGACAAAAGAAGAAATTGCTCAAAACGAGCAATTTCTCCTTTTGCCACAATGTTTTCCGCTTTTAGTAATAAGTTATCCATTCAATTATAGAAATTTTCCAATTTTTGACAAAATGTGTTCAAAGTCGTCTGCAAAATTATTTGAAAATCGGCCTGACATTTTTGGAGGAGAAGATTTTCAAGTTTTCACTATAGCATGTAAGGTAAAATAGCCCCGCCCCCTGGTGGCCATGCTTTTCGACCAATCAACATGGTTTGAAGGAATCTGATAGAGGGTCATCCAAGGAACATTTTTACAAAATTATTTGAAAATCTGCCAAGCAGTTTGGGAGAAGAAGAAGTTCTTTTCGTTTCCTTGCCATGGAAACCAAAATTCTTCATGGATCCCAACAATTTGAAGGAATTCTGGTGAGGACATTGAGAGGATGCTTTCTGTGAAGTATCATCCCAATTGAACTACTGGTTACAGAGGAGAAAATGTTGACGGACGCTGGACAAAAAAGGTGATCACAATAACTCTCCTTAAACACTTCCATGCTCAGGTGAGCTAAAAAAGAATTTTATCAAAGGTCTCTGAAAAAGGTTAAAATTTCATTCCATAAATGTGTATGTGTATGCCCATAAGGTTTCTTCATCACTTGCAAACAAATATATCACAACCCTAGTGAAAATAAACAACTAATTGGTAATTGAATTGATAACCTATGACTAAATATGGAAAACATTGTGGCAAAACAAGTAATTGCTTGTTTTGAGTGATTTCTTCTTTTGTCACTGTTTTCAAAATGTTATCTGCTGCAGAGGCGTCAAAAAGCGTCAAAAAGCGTATATATGAGGAAAAGGATTAAAAACTTCTTGTTGCTGAGAAATAGCATGGAACCAAATAAATGTTAAAACAAATTCAAAGCGCTTTAACTCCCTGACAATTTAAAGTAGCACAATGTGACGCTGATATGCATGACTATACGCTTGATTCTTATGAGTCTAGTGATGTAACATAGAAATCCAACCTCTGGTTGCCGACATATATCGTAGACCCAATTTGTCTACAAACAGACCCAATTTAGCCGCCCCCCCCTTTTCTTCATTATATATAAAAAGTTCTACCATATAATACTCATTCCCACATCAAGACGGTTTCTGACGCTAAATCTGCAGCAGACGACTTTTTGCCACAATGTTTACAACCGACTATTTAGCTATTATAGCTTTTCATTTATATAGATTTTCCACATGTTTCCTAATATGTAATTCAAAGTCTTCTGCTGCAGATTTGTTGTATAGAGGAAAGGGTTAACAAATAAATCAATTTCTGTCTCACTTTAGGCAGTTCCAATTTTGTGATTAAGGGGGTAAGGGGGGGCGAAAGTGTTGATTGTCTACCACATTCCAGAAGTTTGGCTTTATTAAAGTATCATCTGCTCCAACAATTTGTTGGGATAATTATATGTCTGCCAAGCCGTTACAGAAGAATCTTTTGGCTGCAAAATATTCAGAGATTTCCCATCAAATATAATTAGTAAATACATCTGTGTGTGAAGACTGGTTTTTGCACAGCAATCAATGAACCATTCTTTAACCCTTTCCCCCATATAGACGCTTTCTGACGCCTCTGCAGCAGACGGCTTTCTGAAAACATTGTGACAAAAGAAGAAATTGCTCAAAACGAGCAATTTCTCCTTTTGCCACAATGTTTTCCACTTTTAGTCATAGGTTATCCATTAAATTATAGAGATTTTCTATTTATGACAAAATATGTTCAAATTCGACTGGTGCAGAATTGTCGTATGAGGGAAAGGGTAAATTGTCTATTATATATATTGTAGACCAATACCATCTGCACTATTAAAGGTTTACAAATCATCAGCTGTTACCATTTTCCACATGTAGATGCATGTAGACCTATCTGCAACACACTACTTGGGAAAAAATAGAAATTGCTCATGATGAGCAATTTCCCCTTTTGCAGCAAAGTTTTTTTAACTCTACTAGATAAGAGTATTGATGTGTTCATATTATAGCCTAGCTGATTTCAAAGTCGTCTGCTCCAAATGTATGTGAAAAAGTCATAATGATTAACAATTCATCAGTTTTAAGAAAAGAGAGACAAACAGGTTATATATAGAAAAGTGGAATGATTATTTTAATACAGAGCAAACATAATGACAAAAGGAGAGATTACTTGTTTTCCATAATTGTTTAACATATCCTCTGCTCCATAAGGCGTTCGAAAATGTCTATATAAGGTAAGGTGTTAAACATCAACTGGTTATGATATTAGTGAAGTGACTAAAACAAGAGGGCCATGATGGCCCTGGAATCGCTCACCTGATTTTTTTTTTCACTTTAGCTATATAAGCCCCGCCATCTGGCGGACATAGTTTCCGACCAATCGACTTGGCTTGAAGGAATCTGATAGAGGGTCACCCTAGGAACATTTCTACAAAATTATTTGAAAATCGGCCTGACACTTTTGGAGGAGAAGATTTTTAAAGTTTTCACTATAGCCATAAAAGGCAAAATAGCCCCGACCCCTTGTGGCCATGTTTTTTGACCAATCAACATGGCTTGAAGGAATCTGATAGAGGGTCATCCAAGGAACATTTCTACAAAATTATTTGAAAATCGGCCTGACACTTTTGGAGAAGAAGATTTTTTAAGTTTGCACTATAGCTATATACGGCAAAATAGCCCCCCCCCTCCCCTGGCGGCCATAATTTTTGACCAATCAACATGGCTAAAAGGAATCTGATAGAGGGTCATCCAAGGAACATTTCTACAAAATTATTTGAAAATCAGCCTGACACTTTTGGAGGAGAAGATTTTTTAAGTTTTCACTATAGCCGTAATTAAGGCAAAAAAGCCCCGCCCCCCCTGGCGGCCATGTTTTTCGACCAATCAACATGGCTTCAAGGAATCTGATAGAGAGTCACCCAAGGAACATTTCTACAAAATAAGTTCAAAATCTGCCAACCAATTTGGGAGGAGAAGAATTTTGAAGTTTTTTTCGTTTCGTTGCCATGGAAACCAGAATTCTGCATGGATCCCAATAATTTGAAGGAATTCTGGTGAGGTCATTGAGAGGATGCTTTCTGTGAAGTTTCATCACAATTGACCTACTGGTTACTGAGCAGAAGATGTTGAAGATTTTTTAAGTTTTCACTATAACCATAAAAGGCAAAATAGCCCCGCCCCCTGGCGGCCATGTTTTTCAACCAATCAACATGGCTTGAAGGAATCTGATAGAGGGTCACCCAAGGAACATTTTTACAAAATTATTTGGAAATCGGCCTGACACTTTTGGAGAAGAAGATTTTTTAAGTTTGCACTATAGCTATATAAGGCAAAAAAGCCCCGCCCCCCCCTGGCGGCCATGATTTTCGACCAATCAACATGGCTTGAAGGAATCTGATAGAGGGTCACCCAAGGAACATTTCTACAAATTTATTTGAAAATCGGCCTGACACTTTTGGAGAAGAAGATTTTTTAAGTTTGCACTATAGCCATATAAGGAAAAATAGCTCCGCCCCCCCTGGCGGCCATGTTTTTCGACCAATCAACATGGCTTCAAGGAATCTGATAGAGAGTCACCCAAGGAACATTTCTACAAAATAAGTTCAAAATCTGCCAACCAATTTGGGAGGAGAAGAATTTTGAAGTTTTTTTCGTTTCGTTGCCATGGAAACCAGAATTCTGCATGGATCCCAATAATTTGAAGGAATTCTGGTGAGGTCATTGAGAGGATGCTTTCTGTGAAGTTTCATCACAATTGACCTACTGGTTACTGAGCAGAAGATGTTGAAGATTTTTTAAGTTTTCACTATAACCATAAAAGGCAAAATAGCCCCGCCCCCTGGCGGCCATGTTTTTCAACCAATCAACATGGCTTGAAGGAATCTGATAGAGGGTCACCCAAGGAACATTTTTACAAAATTATTTGAAAATTGGCCTGACACTTCTGGAGGAGAAGATTTTTTAAGTTTGCACTATAGCCATATAAGGCAAAATAGCCCCCCCCCTGGCGGCCATGTTTTTCAACCAATCAACATGGCTTGAAGGAATCTGATAGAGGGTCACCCAAGGATCATTTCTACAAAATAATTTGAAAACCACTTTCGGAGGAGAAGATTTTTTAAGAATTTTGAAGTTTTTTTCATTTCGTTGCCATGGAAACCAGAATTCTGCATGGATCCCAAAATTTTTAAGGAATTCTGGTGAGGACATTGAGAGGATGCTTTCTGTGAAGTTTCATCCCAGTTTACCCACCGGTTACAGAGGAGAAAATGTTGACGGACGACGGACGACTGACGACGGACGACGGACAACGGACATAGGGCGATCACAATAACTCACCCTGAGCACTTCGTGCACAGGTGAGCTAAAAACAAGAGGGCCAAGATGGCCCATAATTGATCACCTGAATATTTTTAAAGTGTTTACCTAAACGAGTCTATGTAAAACTAGAACTATCACTTAAGATGATAAATACCCCCTAAACAGCACCTTGACCTACACCATAACTTAATTAGTAAAAGGGCCATAACTCTGTTAAATATCATAACATTGTAACCCCTTTAGGATATGCACATCTCCTCTTGGTATAGAAGCTTCATGTAAAATGTTATTGAATTCCACCCAGTGGTTTGTAAGAAATAGGCCGGACAAAATATGGCTTCCGACCGACAGACAGACACAGACAGACTGCCCGACACAGTGACTCCTATATACCCCCTCTTCTTCGAAGGGGGTATAACAAGTGATCCCCAGGGTGGGGCCTTTTTGACACCAGGGCTATAATTTGTCCAATCTTGGTAGAGGTCCACTAGATGAAGTTAGATTTCAAATATCAACTTTAAGACAAGATTTTGTAAAGTTTTCCCTATACAAGTATAATATTATCTAAACAAGTAACTGGAGGATTGCAAGCAATACCATAGTCCCCTACCGGTTTGCACTTTTGAGTCTGTTTCTGTTGTCATAGCAACCCAATGTTTAGGTATATCAAGACAATAAAGTATGAAAATAAAGAAAGGGAAATAACTCAAAAATTAGGGAAGCAAGAGTTATGGTTCATGTGCACTGCACTCCCCCTTGATACGATGTATTCATGTGTGAAATTTCATAGCCATAGCTAGTATAGTTATGGAGATATGCTCCGGACAAAAATCAAGTATGAAAATAAAGAAAGGGAAATAACTCAAAAATTAGGCAAGCAAGAGTTATGGTTCATGTCCACTGCACTCCCCCTTGATACGATGTATTCATGTGTGAAATTTCATAGCCATAGCTAGTATAGTTATGGAGATATGCTCCGGACAAAAATCAAGTATGAAAATAAAGAAAGGGAAATAACTCAAAAATTAGGCAAGCAAGAGTTATGGTTCATGTCCACTGCACTCCCCCTTGATGAGATGCATCCATGTGTGAAATTTCATAACCATAGCTAGTACAGTTTTGGAGATATGCTCCGGACAAAAATCAAGTATGAAAATAAAGAAAGGGAAATAACTCAAAAATTAGGCAAGCAAGAGTTATGGTTCATGTCCACTGCACTCCCCCTTGATACGATGTATTCATGTGTGAAATTTCATAGCCATAGCTAGTATAGTTATGGAGATATGCTCCGGACAAAAATCAAGTATGAAAATAAAGAAAGGGAAATAACTCAAAAATTAGGCAAGCAAGAGTTATGGTTCATGTCCACTGCACTCCCCCTTGATGAGATGCATCCATGTGTGAAATTTCATAACCATAGCTAGTACAGTTTTGGAGATATGCTCCGGACAAAAATCAAGTATGAAAATAAAGAAAGGGAAATAACTCAAAAATTAGGGAAGCAAGAGTTATGGTTCATATGCACTGCACTCCGCATTGATGAGATGTATCCACATATGGAATTTCATAGCCATAGCTAGTACAGTTTTGGAGATATGCTCCGGACAAAAATTTGCCGGACTGACTGACTGACTGACTGACTGACTGACAGATGGACTGACTGACTGACAGATGGACTGACTGACTGACAGATGGACTGACGGACTGACGGACGGAGTGCAAACCTAATAGTCCCCTTCGGCACGCCGGTAGGGGACTAACAAGTGACCCGGGATGGGGATATTTTTTACCCCAGGGCTATAATTTGAACACTCTTGGTAGTGGTCAACTAGATGAAGCTACATACCAAATATCAAAAGCCAGGACATTCTACCTTCAGCTAAGAAGATTTTTAAAGTTTCTCCCTATACCAGTCTTCGTAAAATAAGTGACCCCTGGGTTGGGGTCATTTTGACCCAAGGGCTATGAATTTAACAATCTTGGTAGAGGTCCACTAGATGAAGCTACATACCAAATATCAAAGGCCTGGGCCATCTACTTTTAGACAAGAAGATTTTTAAAGTTTTTTCCGTATACAAGTAACTTCAAACTGCTGAAGAAAAAATTGATTTTCCTTCAATTTGACCAAGTGACCTACTTTTTAACCCGACATGACCCATTTACAAACTTTAAGATTCTAAAGTTATTATGTTCTAATGAACTTTTATGAAGATGGGATGCAAAATGTTACCTGTAGAGTGTTGACAATGCAATTGTTGAGGACACACGAGGGATGACAGACGCCGGACGGATGCCGACAAAATGTGATCACAAATTAGCTCACCTTGAGCAATTCGTGCACAGGTGAGCTAAAAATGTAGACTGCCCTATACATTCCCATAAGCCACACTTATTGTCATGCATCACAAACTAATCAACAATTAATCGTTAAAAACTACCAGGTTCTGATTAATCAGATGGCTTTTGTTTGTGATGCAGAAACCACATTTGGCAATTAACCCTTTCCCTCATATAGACGCTTTCTGACGCCTCTGCAGCAGACGGCTTTTTGAAAACATAGTGACAAAAGAAGAAATTGCACAAAACATGCAATTTCTCCTTTTGCCACAATGTTTTTTCACTTTTTGTCATAGGTTATCCATTTAATTATGGAGATTTTCTATGTTTTGACTACGTTCAAAGTCGTCTGCTGCAGAATTGTCGTATGAGGGAAAGGGTTAAGTGTATCTGACAGAAGATATCAAATTTTTGATTGGCTAAAATACTGCATCTTATTTTCATATAGGATCTATGAATTACTTAATGGCCAAACATCCCACATGTTTTGGTAGAACAGTTGTTGAGCAAATAACTCTTGAGAGAAAAACAATAAATTCTTAGAATTCTGCAAATAGTTAAGCCTCATTAACAATTCTTTGGATATTTCAAATTACATTCATAGAAACTTTTTAATTAAACGGAGTAATTTTGTTCAATCTTTTCTCTCTCTTTCCTGATGAATTTCATCTTTTGCATTAAATGGAATACATCTGATGCATGATGCACAGGTAACAATTTGCATTTTTCCTCAATACATTTGTATATTCAAATCAATAACCAAATATAAAAAAAAAATTCTATATATATATATATGGCAAAACAAATTAATTCTGTAAGTTGAAAATGTCACAAAACTGAAATTTGTAAAAGGACCAATTTTCAAAAAAAATATATTTTAGTATCGGATATTATTCTGGCATTACCAAGCATTTGTTTAAAATTCCCATTTCGATAGGGGAGTGCAATTGAACCAATTAACCCTTTCCCACTTACATACACTTTCTGATGGCTCTGCAGAAGATGACCTTTGAAAACATTGTGGCAAAAGGACAAATTGCTCATGATGAGCAAATTCTTCTATTGCCACAATTGTTTCTTGTCTATTTAATAATTAAACTCACATTAATGGAGGAATCCGCCATGGTCGAGTCGTTAGTGTCGGGGATTTGAAACCGGTTGTCCCGGGTTCGATCCCCAGTTGCGGCACTACGGTTATGGTGGAGTGCCCTTGGGGTTAAAGGCGTTAAACTGTATATTCCAAGTTGTCAGCTGCTGCAAAGCATGTCGTTTTTCTGAAAGGGTTAATCAACTTCACACTTTCCCTCATATAGACGCTTTCTGACGCCTCTGCAGCAGACGGCTTTTTGAAAACATAGTGACAAAAGAAGAAATGGCTCAAAACGAGCAATTTCTCCTTTTGCCACAATGTTTTCCACTTTTAGTCGTAGTTATTCATACAATTGTATAGACATATTCTATTTTTTGACAAAAAAATAATTTCCCAGTTGTATGAGGGAAAGTGTTACTCAACTTCACAAAGTGGCATCCACTCAATAACACTCGAGTGCGATGAATTAATAATTCAAATATACAATATTAAATTGTAACACATTTGCAACGGAACATTCCATCTTTTTGTTTAGTTGAATGGTGTTTTATGCCACTTTCAAGATAATTTCTGACATATGATGGCATTACCTGTATAAATTAAAGGCATGACCAGTTAGTCTACCTAGCTCGTGATCATGCAAGACCTAGTTTCAAACTTGACCAAGATTTGATGGAGAGTTATGAACTTTTATGACAGGTTGATTAACAAGAGGCCCATGAGGGCCTATGCTCTACTGGTATGGTTCTTTGGTAATTTTCAATCCAGAGCATGTATGTATGGTGTAGATCGGATAGTAAATGGAGGCTTTTTTGTGTTCACAAGCTGTATTATAGCAATTTTGACAGTTTCAAGGGCCATAATCCAGTCTTGCATTGGCGGATCTGGATGGTTTGCGAAAGGAACCGAGCTCTCATCAATATTCAACTACTATCTAAATTTGGTGAAGATCGGATAGGTAATCGAGGTGCTATTGTGTTCACAAGCTGTATTATAGCAATTTTGACAATTTCAAGGGCCATAATCCAGTCATGCAAGGGCACATCTGGCTGGTTTTCAAAAGGAACCAAGATCTCATCAATATTTAACTACTATTTAAGTTTGGTGAAGATTAGATAGTAAATGGAGGCTCTATTGTGTTCACAAGCTGTATTATAGCAATTTTGACAATTTCAAGGGCCATAATCCAGTCATGCAAAAGCACATCTGGCTGGTTTTCGAAAGGAACCAAGCTCTCATCAATATTTAACTACTATCTGAGTTTGGTGAAGATTAGTTAGTAAATGGAGTCTCTAATGTGTTCACAAGCTCAGCAATTTTGACAATTTCAAGGGCCATAATCCAGTCTTGCATGGGCGGATCTAAGTGGTTTGCGATAGGAACCGAGCTTTCATGGATATCTAACTACTGTATAAGTTTGATTGAGATACAATCAAAACTGAAGACTTTATCGCGTTCACAAGCTCTATTATAGCAATTCTGACAATTTCAAGGGCCATAATCCAGTCTTGCATGGCCGGATCTGGCTGGTTTGCAAAAGGAACCAAGCTCTCATGGATACCTAACAACTGTGTAAGTTTGGTGAAGATCAGTCCAGTCTTGCATGGCCGGATCTGGCTGGTTTGCAAAAGGAACCAAGCTCTCATGGATACCTAACAACTGTGTAAGTTTGGTGAAGATCAGATAGTAAATGGAGCCTCTATTGTGTTCACAAGCTCTATTATAGCGATTTTGACAATTCCAAGAGCCATAATCCAGTCTTGCATGGGCGGATCTGGTTTGCGAAAGGAACCGAGCTCTCATGGATATCTAACTACTGTATAAGTTTGATTGAGATACAATCAAAACTAAAGACTGTATCGCGTTCACAAGCAATTGTTTACGGACGCACAGACGACGGACACCACACCACGGCATAAGCTCTTCCGGCCTTTGGCTAAAAATGAGGACTCAAGTGTTAACCCTTTCCCTCATATAGACACTTTATGACGCCTCTGCAGCAGAAGGCTTTTTGAAAACATAGTAACAAAAGAAGAAATTGCTCAAAACAAGCAATTTCTCCTTTTGCCACAATGCTTTCCACTTTTAGTCATAGGTTATCCATTCAATTATTGAGATTTTCTATTTTTTGCCAAAATATGTTCAAAGTCGTCTGCTGCAGAATTGTTGTATGAGGGAAAGGGTTAATAAGATTTTTCTAAATTCTGACCAAGTGACATAGTTTTTGACCCCCCATGACGCAGTTTTGAATCTAAGGGAGACTTTATTAAGATGAATGTTTTCCTGATCCGTTTAGGGTAAAAAGCAGGTTTCTTTCTGCTGCATAGTATAAGCCTTTCAGAATAACTTGCAACCAATTGATGAGATATTAATGTATTCTATAAATATTGGCTCCATACAATTTCCTCTGAACCTAATATCCTTAACCCTTTCCCGCATACAACAATTTTGCAGCAGACGACTTTGAATATATTTTGTCAAAAATTGGAAAATCTCTATAATTGAACGGATAACTAGCTATGACTAAAAGTGGGAAAAACTGGGGCAAAAGGAGAAAACGAGCAATTTCTTCTTTTGTTGCTATGTTTTCAAAAGGCCGTCTGCTGCAGAGGCGTCAGAAAGCGTCTATATGAGGGAAAGGGTTAACCCTATACATGATATGATATTTTTAGTGCTGTCTCCTTTGATAACAAATCTGAGAAAAAATATGAATCACCTGACAACATTTGAAATTGAATTTAACCCTTTCCGTCATACAACAAATCTGAAGCAGACAACTTTGAACATATTTTGTCAACAAATTGAAAATCTCTATAATTGAATGGATAACCTATGACTAAAAGTCTATATGAGAGAAAGGGTTAAAGCATAACTGAAAATATTGTAGGAAAACATCATCAACAAAACATGTTCAATTAATCAATTCCCTCACACAACAAGTTTGCAGCAGACGACTTAGAAAACAGACAAAACGATGGAAAATCTCTTTAACCCTTTCCCTCATATAGATGCTTTATGAAGCCTCTGCAGCAGACAGCTTTTTGAAAACATAGGGATAAAAGAAGAAATTGCACAAAACATGCAATTTCTCCTTTTGCCACAATGTTTCCCTCTTTTAGTCATAGGTTAACCATTCAATTTTAGAGATTTTCTATTTTTTGACAAAATATGTTTAAAGTCATCTGCTGCAGTTTTGTCGTATGAGGGAAAGGGTTAAATGAAAGTTAAACTATTGAAAAGAGTTGAAAGCATATTTAGAAATTGTTCATGATAAGCAATTTCTACTTTTGCCACAAGTATTTGAAATGTTGTCTGCTGATAACACGTTAGAATGTGTCTGCAAGTGGGAAAGGATAAAGCATCCTCAGCTGCCCTTATCAAGGACTGGGTTAAATTTCTTAACTCTTTCAGCGCCGAATTGTTTAAAGTATTCTCTTCCATATTCAAAATAGGGCGTCTCCATTTCTCATGTAATAGAAGTTTGCCCTATTTTGATAACTAAAAGGCAAAAAATGCTGATTTCAGGTGAGACAGCTCTTTACCAGCTGACTCACCTGAATCAGTATTGTTTGCAAAAACCTCAATATTGCCTTTGGCACTGAAAGAGTTAAGCAAATCTTAAACATCAGAAAGCGAAAAAGAAAACCAAGTCAAATGATTGTTCATGTATGACTCTTAGGATGAAGTTTTTACATTATTGGAACAGCTCATAATGAGCAATTTTATATGTCTTCTTGCCTAAAATGCTTTTTTAACCCTTTCCCACATAAAGACGCTTTCTGATGCCTCTGCAGAAGACAGCTTTTTGAAAACAGTATGACAAAAGAATAAATTGCTCAAAACAAGCAATTTCTCCTTTTGCCACAATGTTTTCAACTCGATTCAATAATTATACTGTCATTTATCAAGTTTATCCGTATTTTTGCCGTGAGGATTTCAATGTCGGCTGATGTCAATTTGTTGTTTGTGAGAAAGGGTTAAAGAGTTATAGAAAGTGGATGCATTCAGAGAAAGAGTTAGCTGCAAGATATTTCCTTCTGTTTGTCTATTTATTGTTTAAAATCAATACACAAAAATAATTGAGTGTTTGTTCCCTTGGCGACACAAAACTTAACAGAAATTTGTCAGTTTTTATGTCTGCTTTTTGTCTGAAGAAAACATTGATGGTACCAATCTTTATAAAGCAGAAACTTTAAACTTGTTATGAGCACAATCTAACGGGAACAAATGACAAATATTTGTAATCACTCAAGTGAAAGTACCAGGTTCAATAGGTTACAAAAGTAAAAGTAGAACAATTTTCTTCAAATGTTCAATTTCAACATATTTGGTCTTAAAATTGATCGTTTCCAACTTTCTGACACATTCTGACACATTTTGAGCATTTGCAGCAGACAGCTTTTGAAAATATTGTGTCAAAAGGCGATTGCTTTGATTTTCTCTCACAAGTACTCCATACAGCAGTCTTTCTTACAGACCATTAGCCCATTGCAGGAAGACGAATGACATTTGTCATGTTGGTTATTGTCAACCAAGCCAGGGTATGAACTCACATTCACTGGATTAACAGACTATGTTGCTATCAACTGAGCTACCAGGGCTCTGCTTACACTATACAGAACCTGTGTAGCAGATGTAACAATTAACAAGAGCTGTCTCATGACAGCACACTCAACTATTCAAAAATGGGTTTTTTGTTTAAGAACATGTACTGCATCTTTAAGTGGATAAGTTCGCACCGTGGAAATATTTGCGAATTTCACCAAAAATAGCCAGCGAAACTTTCCATGTTTGTCAATGTATATTTTACCTACGCACCATCCAGCCGGTATTTTGCTTCACATCGTCTTACCTGAGAATTGCGACTCATTGCAAATGAAATAGCAAGAGGCTGATGACTAACGATAACACATTTTAATTAAAATGTGTGTTGTTGAATTTACGTCCAAACCTTTGCAATATATTTGCATCAATTCATTAAACATATTTACAAGTTGCCCATCACCGGTCCGGGTTTTATAGAACATAAGTCAATTTCAGTCGAAGACATTTTGATCTTTTTTAATATCTGACTGTGGTGTGCTTTAAACATGTAAAAAATGGCCATAGCCGTCTGGTTACACCTATGTAAGGAAACAAAATCGCTAGATAGTTTTAACACCTAATTGTCAAACAGCAAACGTACAGGTCTCGGCAAACAAAGGGTCGCATTGTATTGAGGTACGTGTCAACACATTTTATCGATAATTATCCATACGCTTACATGACATGTAGATATTATGCACAACTCTGGTGAAGTGACAAAAAAAACGAACTACCGGATTTCTGTGATTTGCAAACATTTCCTCACACAAAATGTCTGAAATCGGCAAATCGAAAGATTTTGGACACGCAAATATATCCAATTATACAGTATATTGTGTAATTGTGTAAGAATTAAGGTCAAAGATATGAAACTTGTTTATAGACCTTTGAAAATGTACATTACATGCAAAGCTAGAGTAATAGTCTCAAGTCTTTATTCTTCGAATAGTTGAGCTAAAAATTCAAGAATTTCTTTTTTTGGGAGGGGGAAAAGGTTAAGGGGGGAGAGGTAGAGGGAGTACATGATGACCATGTGGTCACAAAAAATATAATTTGAAAGTTTGAAGTTGCTGTAGCAAAAAATGCAGCTTCTGCAGTGTTAATAAGGTTTCCCTTCCATTTGGCCTAGTGACTAGTTTCTGACCCAATATGACCCATATGCGTCCTTGACCTAGATATCTTTAAGACAAACATTCTGACAACATTTCAAACTGCTGAAGCAAAAATTACGGCCTCTAGAGTGTGAACAAGTTTTTCCTTCAATTTGACCCGATATGACCCATGTTTTCGAACTTGACTTACGTATCATCAAGACAAACATTCTGATAAAGTTTCAGCATGCTCAATTTGAAAATGTGGCTTCCCGAGTGTTAACAAGATTTCCCTTCAATTTGACCTAGTGACCTAGTTTTTGACCTCATATGGCCTATTTTTCGACCTTGTCAAGGATGTGATGGAGATAAATGTTCTAATAAACTTTCATGAAGATCGGATGCAAAATGTAGACTGTAGAGTGTTAACAAGGGAAGTTGTTGACAACGCATGACGCACGGATGCCGGTCAAAATGTGATCACAATAGCTCACCTTGCACTGCATGCACAGGTGAGCTAAAAACTTAAACCCACGCAGACTCAGACTCCGACGCCGGGGTGAGTGCAATAGCCTCCTTTTTCTTTGAATAGTCTAGCTAAAAATATAAATAAACTGATCAATATTCAAAGGTAAAGGTCCCACTTCATGAATACAGATGATTATAGGTTTACAGACTAAAAGAGGTACTTTAATGGAGAGTATATAGGACTTTGTCATGGATTTACTCCCATTGATATAATTTATATAATAGTAGGACAACAAGCCTTCTCATATGAAAGAGGGCTGTTACTCTTTCCTGATACAGATGATTTCTAGGCCCTTACAGCAGACTTGTATTGAAAACATGTTGGGAAAAAGTAGAAACACCACATAATGAGAAATTGCTACTTTTCCTACATTATGGCTTTAATTTTTAAAACTTATCATTTCATTATGTCCATATGTAATATTTCCCTACCTAAGTCTTCAAAGCAAACAACCAATATTGGCATATCAGGCAGTTGGTTAAAACTTGCTGCTTGCTAGAACTTTAGATACACAACTTTGAGGATAATTTCTAAACCTGACAAATTTGGAAATGTCACATGCTATGGGCCTGAATCTATTCAACTCTGAGGCTGTTTTACAAACTGGTAAATTTTGAGCTATCTATTATTGGCACAGAGCATATATTTATAATCTATACAAACTAGAGAATTTTGAGCTATATCAAATAATTGGCATGGAGCGTAGATTTATAATCTATACAAACTGGTAAATTTTAAGCTATCAAATTATTGGCACATTAGATTTATAATCTATACAAACTAATAAATTTTGAGCAATCAGATAATTGAGCACAGAGTGTAGATTTATAGTCTACAAATTGGTAATTGATTCCCATCGCAGCACAACAATCATGGTAGAGAGCCCTTGGGCAAGGTACATTTGCTAGCCTATTACTGGTTTGTTTACCAAAGGACCATGAATAATTGAACTGTCGCCATGATATAACTGAAATAATGATGAAAACAAAAATAAAATCCCAAATTAAACAAACAAGAGGGCCATGATGGCCCTAGTTCGCTCATCTTAATTATACAATGTACTGCGATGCAAAACACATCAAGACAATTATTCTGAATGCAACCTCCACAGTGTTAACAAGATTTTCCTTCATTTGGCCTAGTGATCTATAATGTTTTACCTGATATGACCCATATTCCAACATGGACTAGATATCATCAAGACAACATTCTGACAAAGTTTCAACTTGCTCAAAGTAAACATGCGGCCTCCAGAGTTTGAACAATATTTTCTTTTATTGACCTAGTTTCTGATCCAATATGACCCATATTCGAACTTGACCTACATATAATTCAGCAAAAAATGCGGCATATCATCAAGACAAACATTCTGATAAAGTTTCAACATGCTCATGTTGAAAATGTGGCCTCCAGAATGTTAACAAGATTTCCCTTCAATTTGACCTAGTGACCTAGATTTTAACCCTACATGACCCATATTCGAACTTAGCTTAGATATCATTTAGATAAACATTCTCATCAAATGTCAAGTTGCTGTAGCAAAAATGCGTCTTTTACAGAGTTAACAAGATTTTCCTTCAATTTTTTAACCAACATGACCCATGTTCAAACTTGTCTTTCATATCATCAAGGCAAGCATTCTGATAAAGTTTCATCATGCTCAAGTTAAAAATGCAGTATCCAGAGTGTTAACAAGATTTCCCTTCAATTTGGCCTAGTGACCTAGATTCTGACCCAATATGACCCATATTCAAACTTGACCTAGATATCATCAAGACGAACATTCTGACTAAATTTCAAGCTGCTGTAGCCAAAAAAGCGGCTTCTTCAGAGTTACCAAGATTTTCCTTCAATTTGGCCTAGTGACTTAATGACTCAATATTACCCATATTCGAACTTGACCTAGATATCATCAAAGCAAACATTCTGATAAAGTTTCAACATCAGTTACATGCTCAAGTTGAAAATGTGGACTCTATAGAGTTTTAACAAGATAACCGTTCAACTTGGCCTAGTGACCTGGTTTTTGAGCCGGCATGACCCATATTCGAACTTGTCCTCGATATCATTCAGCTCAACATTCTGACTAAATTTCAAGCCGCTGAAGCAAACAATGTGACTTCTAGAGTTAACAAGATTTTCCTTCAATTTGGCCTAGTGACCTAGTTTCTGACCTAATATGACCCATATTTGAATTTGACCTAGATATCTTTAAGACAAAATTTCAAACTTCTGAATCAAAAATTGCGGCATCTAGGGTGTTAACAAGATTTTCCTTCAATTTGACCTAGTGACCTACTTTTTGACCCGGCCTAACCATATGTTCGAGCTTGACCTACATATTATCAAGATAAACATCCTGATAAAGTTTCAACAGGCTCAAGTTGAAAATGTGGCCTCTGGAGTGTTAACAAGATTTTCCTTCAATTTGACCTAGTGACCTAGTTTTTGACCTTGTATGGCCCAGTTTCAAACTTGTCCAAGATTTGATGGAGATAATTTTTCTGATTAACTTTCATGAAGATCGAAGGACGGCGCACGACGCACGCCGGACAAAATGTGATCACAATAGCTCACCTTACACTTTGTGCATAGGTGAGCTAAAAACAAACAAACATTTCTGGTCTTCAAACTGGTAAATTTCAAGCAGCAAGATAATTGAGCACAGATTGTAGATTTCTAACATTCAAACTGGTAAATTTTTAACAAGCATTATACAGTTGAGCACAGAGTGTAGAATTATGCTATACAAACTGACAACTTTTGAGCATTCCATGATAATATCTCACAACATAAAGTAAACTCGAGATTGCTTTTTTGAAAAAGCGCTTGTCTCCCCATTTGTGTGGTCGTAGGGGAGGAAAAGAAATGATGGAGTCAAAATCAATAGGGGTCATCTACAAGTTAGGACCAACCTGCACACCAAGTATGAAGTTCCAGGGCATAAGCGTTCTTGTGTTATTGAGTAAAAATGATTTTTCAGCTGAAGGTTACCGTGACCTTGACCTTTGACCTTGTGATCTCAAAATCAAACAAAATCAATAAGGGTCATCTACTAATCAGGACCAACCTGCACACTAAGTATGATTTATTAAGTAAAAAAAATGTGTGCAGGTGAATGTTACTGTGACCTTGACCTTTGACCTTGTGACCTCAAAATCAAACAAAATCAATAGGGTCATCTACTGGTTAGGACTAACGTGCAAAACCAAGTATAAAGTTCCTCGACATAATCATTCTTTAGTTATTGAGCAGAAACCATTTTTCAGCTGAAGGTTACCATGACCTTGACCTTTGACCTAGTGACCTCAAAATCAATAGGGGTCATTTGCTGGTGGTGACCAACCTGCACACTAAGTATTAAGTTCCTGGGCCCAAGCATTCTTCAGTTATTGAGAGGAAACCAGTTTTCAGCCCAAGGTCACCGTGACCTTGACCTTTGACATACTGGCATTTAAATCAAAAGGGGTCATCTACAGGTTAGGACCAACCTGCACACCAAGTATGAAGTTCCTGGGCATAAGCGTTCTTGAGTTATTGAGTAAAAAACATTTTTAAGCTGAAGGTTAATGTGACCTTGACCTTTCACCCCCTGTCCTCAAAATCAAACAAAATCAATAAGGTTCATCTACTGGTTAGGACCAACCTGCACACCAGGTATGAAGTTCCTCGACATAAGCATTCTTTAGTTATTTTGCGGAAACCATTTTTCAGCTGAAGTTACCATGACCTTGATCTTTGACCTAGTGACCTCAAATCAATAGGGGTCATCTGCTGGTGGTGACCAACTTGCACACCAAGTATTAACTTCCATGGCCAAAGCATTCTACAGTTATTAAGCAAAAACTATTTCTCAGCTCATTGTTAATGCGACCTTGACCTTTGACCTTGTGACTTCAAAATCAAACAAAATCAATATGGGTCATCTACTGGTTAGGACCAACCTGCACACAAGATATGAGGTTACTCGACATAAGCATTCTTTAGTTATTGAGCGGAAACCATTTTTCAGCTGAAGGTTACCATGACCTTGACTTTTGACCTAGCAACCTCAAAATCAATAAGGGTCATCTGCTTGTGGTGACCAACCTTCACACCAAGTATTAACTTCCATGGCCAAAGCCATTAAGAAAAAAACAATTTTTCATCTCATTGTCACTGTGACCTTTCAGCTCAAGGTCACTGTGACCTTGACTTTAGATGTACTGACCTCAAAATCAATAGGGGTCTTCTACTGGGCATGGCAAACCTTCATACCAAGTAAGGAGTTCTTCGGCCCAAGCGTTCTTCAGTTATTGAGCGGAAACCATTTTTTACCTCACAAGGTCACCATGACCTTGACCTTTGACCTGCTGACATCAAAATCAATACGGGTCATGACCAACCTGCATACCAAGTATGAAGTTCCTACGCCCATGCATTCTTCAGTTATTGAGCGGAAACAAGTGTGATGGACGTGACCTTGACCTATGACCTAGTGATCTCAAAATCAATAGAGGTCTTTTGCTACAAAGTTCCTGGGCCCAAGGAAAAACAATGTTTCAGCTCATTGTCACTGTGACCTTTCAGCTCAAGGTCACTGTGACCTTGACTTTAGACGTACTGACCTCAAAATCAATAGGGGTCTTCTATTGGGCATGGCAAACCTTCATACCAAGTAAGGAGTTTTTCAGCCCAAGCGTTCTTCAGTTATTGAGCCGAAACCATTTTTTACCTCACAAGGTCACCATGACCTTGACCTTTGACCTGCTGACATTAAAATCAATAGGGGTCATCTTCTGGTCATGACCAACCTGCATACAAAGTATGAAGTTCCTACGCCCAAGCATTCTTCAGTTATTGAGGGGAAACAAGTGTGACTCAAGAAAACTTGTCACAGTTTACCTTCTCCCAAATGTAGACACTTTCTTGCACCTCTGCAGCAGACGACTTTTGTAAATATTTTTTCAAAAGTGTTTTAAACTCTTTCAAATTAAATAACTACTTTCCTTTTTTAGGTTTTCCATATTTTTGCCCAGATGATTTCAAAGTCGTCTACTGCAGATAATGTGCATGTTGGAAAAGGTTAAACAATTCTTTTGAGTAACCCCAATATAGGGTTTGAAGTTCTGATGAGTATGCAGGACACAGATGAAAGCATTCATTTGGGAACACGATGAATATATCGTTTAGAACTTCTTCTTCAAGATAATCCCTTAACCCTTTCCCTCATACGACATTTCTGCAGCAGACGACTTTGAACATATTTTGTCAAAAAATAGAAAATCTCCATAATTTAATGGATAAACCTATGACAAAAAGTGGAAAACATTGTGTCAAAAGGAGAAATTGCACGTTTTGTGCAATTTCTTCTTTTGTCACTATGTTTTCAAAAAGCCGTCTGCTGCAGAGGCGTCAGAAAGCATCTATATGAGGGAAAGGGTTAAAGTTTCAAATCAATTTAGAGCTTGATTTTTTCTGTTACACAAACTTGAATTGCTTGTCTTATCAAAAATATTACACATTTAAGTCTGATCCAAGAATCTTTTTTAATAAAATGTTACATAACCTATTGAATTGTGATAAAAACCATTGTGGCAAATGGAGAAATTGCTCATTATGAGCAAGTTTTCCTCTTATCATAATGTTTTCAAAAGTGGTCTGCTGCAGATGTATGACAATTTGTCTGCATGTCGACAAGTGTGAAGTCGCAAATCAATTCAGAGCTTGATACTTCTGGCACACAAACTTAACCCTTTCCCACATTTAATAAATCGACAGCAGACGACTTTGAAGTCCAAAATATATAAAATCTCTAAAAATGATAGTATGATAATAGAAAAGAGTTGAAATCATTGTGGCAAATAAAGAAATTGCTCATTATGAGCAATTTATCTCTTGCCACAATGATTACAAATGTTGTCTGCTGCAGAGAAATCAGAAGGCGTCTATATGTGGGAAAGAGTTAAATTGTTTGTCTTATCAAAAGCTAAGAACTCTGCTATGACAATGATGATAATCCTACTCCTAGAACAAACAATCATTTTAACCTTCATTCTAAAATATTGATCACTAGACTTGAGTGGGGGGGTAGTTAAGTGGTTAACACACTGGACTGTCAATCCAAGTCTGGGGCTCAAGTCCCGGTCCAGGTTAAGGAGTGCTTTTAAGCATCTCTCACTCAACTAGAGGTCAAGTACTGGTCCTTTCCAGGAAAATTAACATTGGGTGCAGGGCTCCAGATAATTTTTTGGCAAGAGGAGTAATTACTCATGAAAATTTTGAGTGATGAGTAACGCCCAAACAACCATGAGTATTTTAATAAAGAATAAACTGTTAGTGACAAATGTAAAATGTAAAACAACAGTTCAGTTCCTGATATAGAATGCTGGTTATTCTTATATTGTCAAGTTCTGTTCAGTAAATGTTTACAATTTGACATAGCTTAGTCAAAACATTTTGTTTTTGTTTTCTTGACTCTTGGTTTATAGTCCGACATTAATCGCCTCTTTCTTCTTGAATTTGCCAACCATTGTTTGGCACACTTAACACTCCAGTCAGAGGCAAACTCTTCAAGCCATCAATAAACAAATGTTTGTTTGCCCTTTACCGACCCTAGATCTTAGAGGTGGGTCGGTAGGTCGGAAAAATAATTTATTTTCTGGGAGGGGAGGATTAATAAACTAATATGAATGTTGAATGACATATAAATCATACAAGCTGCCCTGTTTCAGTGACTTTGTTGTTTTGCATATGCATGCTCTTCAATTTGAAGAGTTCTATGCTATCAATGTTTTTTGTGGTCTCAAGTGTAAACATATAAATACGGAAAAGATTTTTTGGATAGGTCACAGCCCTTTTTATCATGTAGAGGGTGTGCGTTAAGTGCAAAAATACAACTTGGGAAAACCAAAAATATACACGTGACCATTCCAGCCAATCGTATTTGCGAAATATAAATCAAAACTAATTTTATTCGAAAGCCAAAATATATGCGGTAAACGTCATCAATATTGGGGCCGTTGAATATGCATAAGACATGTATCGATTGTAAACTTCGGCTGATATTGCAAAACCGAAAGTATATTCCTTCCTAGCCACTCGGTAAATCTCGGAAATGAACTGCAATTACCGCGATTTGTCAAAGAAATAACCCTGTAAAAGATCGACGATTAGAAATGCATATTACTCGGCCGAAAAATTTCACTCCCCAAAAAATATGCTGGTGCCTCAAATCTTACCTCGGAATTCGCGAGTTTACTTAAATTCGAACCCTGTAAATATGTATCGCATGGTGCATATATGAGAAATTCTTTCCTGTGTAATAGATTTGTTTACTACAGAAAGCGCGCGAAAAAAATCACGTGATTGAATGCCTGCGAAAATATCACGTGGTGTTATTTCTTCGAGTACAAAGCTATATAAGATGAAGCTCTCCATTTAACTGTTTCGCGAGATTACAAATTAGCAAAGCAACAACACACTGATCACGTGATCAACTTACTAGGTTACAGTATTTTAGTGAGTTATTTATAGAAAGGTACATTTTGAAATTACATGGCTTCAATGACCGATCAATTTGGTTTCCGATTTACGTAAATAAGCTTAGTAGAAAACGGGAACCATTACTTTCAGTTCTTAAAATAGACTAGGTTTTTCCGAGAAACTTTGAAAGAAAATATTATTGTTTTATGATTTAAAAATGAAGATACGCATGATATCGTGAACGGATGAGTAAATTGCAAAATGTATGCGTATGTGTAACTCATGGAATTTGAAACACGTGCGTATTTGGAGATTTTCCATTCGTAATTTACGCAGATACGCACGTTATCTGGAGCTCTGGGGTGTATTGGTGCTATACACTGTGCACATAAAAGAACCAACAGGTCTTAAATTCAGAAAGAGCTAGGGTATCACACCTCAGGATTCCCTTGTATCTTTGTCTGCTCGCCAAATAGTGAATTCTGCTGTAAAGGGAGAAATTGCATATGTAACTTGCCAACAAGATGTAATTACCAACATTTAATATTTAAGCCTAAAAAACAGTGTTTAACCCTTTCCCTCATACAGCAATTCTGCAGCAGACAACTTTGAAAATAGTTAGTCAAAATTATGGAGACTCTATAAATGATAGATTAATCAATGACAAAAAAGTGAAAATATTTTGACAAAAGGCGCAATTGATTATTTAGAGCAATTTCTCCTGTTGCCAAAATGTTTTCATGATTCATCATTCTGCTGTAGAGGCATCAGAAAGTATGTGGGAAAGTGTTAATTAAAGGGCCCCTAAAGGGTCACTAAGGTTTAGATGAATCAACTGGATGTCAAACATGTCCTCTTTATCGATGACAGTGAGCATCAATATGTTCCAAGTGGGCTAAATGTTATCTCATGTATGGGAGAAAAGTATTTGACCCTTTCCCTCATATAAATGCTTTCTGACGCCTCTGCAGTAGACGGCTATTTGAAAACATAGTGCAATTTCTCCTTTTGTCACAATGTTTTCCACTTTTAGTCATAGGTTATCCATTCAATTATAGAGATTTTCCATTATTTGACAAAATATGTTCAAAGTCGTCTGCTGCAGAATTGTCGTATGAGGGAAAGGGTTAATTGAAGACAAGATGGCAAAAAGCCTCCATAAAATTCCTAGACATTATACAATAAATGTGTCCTCTTTTCTATTATATTCCATCAATGAAGTCCCAATAAACTTATTTTGGGCACAAGAAATCTTTGAGTCTACGTAACCCTTTCCCACATGTAGTCGCTTTTCGGACGCTTCTGCTTCAGATGACTTTGGAAAAATTGGTGGCAAAAGAAGAAAATGCTCATGATGAGCAATTTCTTCTTTTGCCACAGTGTTCTCAACTCTTTTCAGTATATATACTCTTTCAATTAAGGTTTTCCTTATAATTGCCCAGATTATTTCAAAGTCGTCTGCTGTAGATTTTGTGTATGTGGGAAAGGGTTAACTCTTTCCAAAACACAACAAATCTGCAGCAGATGACTTTGAAACATATGTAGGAAAAAATGTAAAAACGTCTATATTATAAATGTTGAATAGATTTGAAAACACCTGCATGTTGGGTAATGTCTAAAACTGTTTTCGCCTTAAACAGTCTTAACCCTTTCCACATAAAGATGATTTTTAACAACTCTGTTGCAGAAGACTTTTGAAAATATTTTGAAAATATTGTGGAAAAATAAGAAATCAAGGGCGTAACCAGAGAAGAATGTTGTATACGCACTATCCTGTTTTTTTACAATTTACAGTGTTCAGGACTTGAACAGACGTTTGGTTGTGGAATTTTCTATATGCACATGTGTATTGTGCGTAACGGGCGGTACGCACTTGGAAATTGCTCATAATAAAACAGCTCTATTGAAAAATAGTACTTTCATATATAGAACTTTTAAAATATTGTTTAGATCTGCTGCAGACTCGTATTATGTGGAAAAGAGAGGTTACACAAGCGTTTTACTTGTCAAAACAAGGATTGCTGTTCATTCTTCAAGAGACACTTTTGTGTCTTCTTTAAGCCTTTTCCACTTGCAGACGCATTCTGACGCATCTCCATCAGAAGACTTTTGAAATCATTGTGACAAAAGGAGGAATTGCACATAGTTTCTCATTTTGCCACAATGTTTTCAACTCTATTCAATAATTTTATATTCATTATATATATACAGAGAATTCTATCTTTTAGACTAAATGTTTTCAAAGTCACCTTCTGCAGATTTGCTGTTTCGGGTAAAGGGTTAAAGATGGCTTCTAATATTTACTTTATGTATTTCCTTCTGTCTATATATTCAAGTAAGCTTTGGGTCAGTTTATTTCTTTCACATGTGCAGACAATTGCTCACACATCTGCAGCAGACATGTTGCAACTCTTGAAAACATTGTGGCAAAAGGAAAAATTGCAAAAAATGAGCAACATCTCTTTTTCCAACAATGTTTTATACTTTCCTTTGAGGAGATATTCCATATGTTTGCCTAGAAGTTTTCAAAGCATTATCCCCTGTTGCTTTGTTACATGTGGGAGAAGAATAAACTAGGCACAGACTATCTACATGATATTGACTGCATCAATGGTGTAGAGGTAGAGCGCCCGTCTCCAATGCTGGAGGTGCCAGGAAATACCAAAGTACCAAAAGTAATCACTTCCCCTCGTAAGCAATATGACTTGTGTAGGCATAATAGACCAGTAGAACTGTTAAATTACCAAAAAACGCCATAATTGTAAAATTGTTGAAAGCAGCATAAAACACCATACAAACTAGAACTATATATATATATCACTGAATGTGATTGAATACCCCCAAAAGTCGCCCTGATAGGAAAGGTATGGAATATTAAGAAACCCCACCTTAAATTCCAACTAGTTGTTTTAAAGATAATCTCCAGACAGGAAAAAAGTAAGAAAGGGCGATGAAAGTTATTATACAATCAAGAAAATGTAACAAAGGGCGATGAAAGTTATTATACAATCAAGAAAATGTAACAAAGGGCAATAAATATTGATTAGCTAAAATAGAGCTATGGTTCTTGTTCACTGCACTTCCTCTCAATGTGTTGTATCATAGTTGGAAGTTTTATTAAATTCCATCCAGTAGTTTTGAAATTATTCTACGCTCAACAAACTGCAATAACTCTGTAATTATGTAAATTAGAGTTATGGTTCTTGTACACTGCACTTCTTCTCATTGTGCTCTACCATTGTATGCAGTTTTATTAGATTCCATATATTAGTTATTAAGTAATTCTTCAGACAAGAAAAGGTAACAAAGGGCAATAACTCTGTATTTAGGTAAAATAGAGTTATGGTTCCTGTACACCGCACTTCCTCTCAATGTGTTGTATCATCGTATGAAGTGTTATTAAATTCCAACAATTAGTTTTAAAGTTATGCTCCGGACAAGGAAAATCGCAACCGACCGACCGACCAACCACAGGGCGACTCTAAACTTTGTTTGTGGGGGGACTAATAACCATTTAACCATTCTCACATACAATAGATAATCAGCTGACGACTTAGATAACAAAGAAGTGGAAAATTAATGTAACTGAAAGTATGATCATTGAATAAAGTAGAAAATTATAACTTTTATCACCTCAGACGCATCTGCAGCAGACGTCTTTTGAAAACAGTGTGACAACTGACAAAAGGAGAAATTGCTCAAAACGAGCAATTTCTCCTTTTGCCACAATGTTTACAACTGTATTCAATAGTTACATATTAATTTAACCCTTTCCCTCATACGACAATTCTGCAGAAGGCGACTTTGAACGTATTCTGTCAAAAAACGGAAAATCTCTATAATTGAATGGATAATATAACCTATGACTAAAAGTGAAAAGTGCAATTTCTTCTTTTGTCACCATGTTTTCAAATAGCCATCTGCTGCAGAGGCGTCAGGAAGCGTCTATACGAGGGAAAGGGTTAAGAGATTTTCCATATTTTTGTATAAATCTTTTCGAAGTCGTCTGCTGCAGGTTTGTTGTATGTGGGAAAGGGTTAAATCTTTTATCCCCTGCGGCAGACACTATTTGGAACCTTTATAAATTATTAGTTGCAAATGGAGAAATTGCTCTATCTATCGTATGCATATAGTGAGTAATTTCTGGATCTAAGACAATATCTTCAACACTATTTATTATTCATACTTTCTGGATGCTTTCAAAGTCATCTGCTAGCCATTTGTTGTATGTCGGAGAGGGTTAAGTGATTTTTTTTTTTTTTTAAACTTGAATTATTCAGTCCTCTTCTGTAGATTTACTGTATGTGGGAAAGGGTGTGGGGGGAAAGACAGTTACATTCAGTCAGTTTACAGAAATAATACTGTCAGACAAATCAAGGAAGTCTGTTATCCCTTTCTCTCATACAACAATTCCCTCATACGACAATTCTGCAGCAGACGACTTTGAACATATTTTTTCAAAACGTAGAAAATCTCTATAATTGAATGGATAACCTAGCTATGACAAAAAATGTAAAACATTGTGGCAAAAGGAGAAATTGCTCGTTTTGAGCAATTTCTCTTTTTGTCACTTTGTTTTCAAAAGGCCGTCTGCTGCAGAGGCGTCAGAAAGAGTCTATATGAGGGAAAGGGTTAAAAACAAGTTTCATGAAAATGTTAAAACATTATCAGTAAATCTCAGCCAAGGGAGATATTAAACCCATTATCAAAAGATCTTAAGTGTTTTAGAAGAAGGCCTAGAACATAAAGTTCTGGGTTGATTGAGCGACCACCAGCACATACCACTTTTGAGACAGAAAATATTTTAAAAACATTGTGGGAAAAGGGAGAATCGGCTAAAAAAAAGAGAGGATTATTTCCATTTTCCAATTAACTTTAAATCATAATCAAACTTTCAACTTTCAAATATTTAACTAGAATGGAGTGCTCCCCTGAGCATGTGTATCACCTGCCGGGGCCTTGTCAGAAAATTTTAATTTTTGACAGAAAAGGGGCAATAACTCTGATATAACAAATATTTGGATTATCCCCCTTTTGTGAACCAATCATACACATTGATATAAACATTTGTCAGAAGTTTCAATGATATCCTTTGAGTATAAAAAACGTTATTTGAAAACGTGACGAAAAAAAGTGTGACGGACAGACAGACAGACGCCGGACAAAAAAAAAGTAATCCCTAAGTGCCTACCATACTACGCAGGTGACACAAAAAGCAACTCAAACTAGAGATTGCTTTTTTGAAAAAGCGCTTGTCTCCTCATTTGTGTGGTCATAGGGGACGAAAAGAAATGATGGAGTCAAAATCAATTTGTTCAGGTGAATGTTACTGTGACCTTGACCTTTGACATTGTGACCACAAAATCAATAGGGGTCATCTACTGGTTAGAACCAACGTGTGAAACCAAGTATGAAGTTCCTCGACATAATCATTCTTTAGTTATTGAGCGGAAACCATTTTTTCAGCTGAAGGTTACCATGACCTTGACCTTTGATATAGTGACCTCAAAATCAATAGGGGTCATGTGCTGGTAGTGACCAACCTGCACACCAAGTATTAAGTTCCTGGGCCCAAGCATTCTTCAGTTATTGAGCAGAAACCATTTTTCAGCCCAAGGTCACCATGACCTTGACCTTTGACCTACTGACATCAAATTCAATAGGGGTCAACTACAGGTTAGGACCAACCTGCACACCAAGTATGAAGTTCCTGGACATAAGCGTTCTTGAGTTATTGAGAAAAAAACATTTTTAAACTTAAGGTTACTGTGACCTTGATGTTTGACCTTGTGACCTCAAAATCAAACAAAATCAATAGTTTTATCTACTGATTAGGACCAACCTGCACACCAGGTATGAAGTTCATCGACATAAGCATTCTTAAGTTATTGAGCTGAAACCATTTTTCAACTGAAGGTTACTATGACCTTGACCTTTGACCTAGTGACCTCAAAATCAATAGGGGTCATCTGCTGGTGGTGACCAACCTGCACACCAAGTATCAAGTTCCATGGCCAAAGCCATTAAGCGAAAACAACTCATTCAGCTCATTGTCACTGTGACCTTTCAGCTCAAGGTCACTGTGACCTTGACTTTAGATGTACTGACCTCAAAATCAAAAGGGGTCTTTTACTGGGCATGGCAAACCTTCATACCAAGTAAGGAGTTCTTCGGCCCAAGCGTTCTTCAGTTATTCAGCGGAAACCATTTTTTACCTCACAAGGTCACCATGACCTTGACCTTCTTACATCAAAATCAATAGGGGTCATCTACTGGTCATGACCAACCTGCATACCAAGTATGAAGTTCCTACCCTACGCCCAAGGGTTCTTCAGTTATTGAGCGGAAACAAGTATGATGGACGTGACCTTGACCACTGTGACCTTGACCTTTGACCTAGTGATCTCAAAATCAATAGAGGTCATTTGCTGGTAGTGACCAACCTGCACACCAAGTATGAAGTTCCTGGGCCCAAGCAAAAACAATTTTTCAGCTCATCGTGACTATGACCTTTCAGCTCAAGGTCACTGTGACCTTGACTTTAGACGTACTGACCTCAATATCAATAGGGGTCTTTTGTGGCAAAATAAGAAATTGCTCAAAATGACGAATTTCTCATTTTACCACAATGTTTTCAACTCTTTTTATATAGAGTCGAACCCTTTCCATCATATTCAACTCTTTTTAATAAATTAACTCTCATTTATGGAGATTTTTTCACATTTTTGTATATTATGAGGTTTTCATAGTCGTCTGCTGCAGATTTGTTTTATGTAGGGAAAGGGTTAAACTGACCTTGAAACAGAAGAAAAAATGCCTTGTTGATGAAACAATAAAGAGGAACAAGACTGACTTCTTTCGGCAACAACCAGGATGAAGGTCTCAAGATACGAAGCTTAGAATAATGTTATAGACAACAGTCTGACATACAGCAAATCTGCAGCAGATGACTTTGAAAAACATCTAGGCAAAAAGATATGGAACTCTCTTTGAAAGAAAGTATAACTATTGAATAAAGTTGAATACATTATTGCAAATGTGAAATTGATCATTATGAGCAATATTCCCTATTGCCACAACGTTTTCAACAAAGCTACGTGGAGCCAACGCTTGTCTGTTGTTTTTTAAGTTGAAAAAGGGGCATTACTGAATAATTATTAAAGCCAGAGTTATGTGACTTGGTATAGACATGCATATTATTCCTAGGAACATGTGTACCAAGTTTCATTTGAAAATGTTGAATGTTTTTTTAGTTAGGAGGTAAGGTTCAAGTTTTGTGATGACTTCAATGCCAAGGGTATCACAATAGCCCAACTGTTTTTCTATGTTAAAACAGACAGGCTAAAAATGGCCTGCTGCAGGGGCATCCGAAGGTTTGGAAAGGGTACGTTAATCTTTAAACTCTTCATATCTTGTCAGTCAAGAGAGTGCATGACCTACAGGAATTCCCCTTGAGGTAAATTGGTTCACCCTAAAATTCTTGCTCTGAAATAGCTGAATTAACCCTTTCCCTCATACAACAATTCTGCAGCAGACCACTATGAAAACATTTAGACAAAAATATGGAAAATCTCTTTAAATGAATATGTTACTATTGAATACAGTTGAAAACATTGTAGCAAAAGGACAAATTTCTCTCTTTGAGCAATTTTTCCTTTTTGTCAAGCTGTTTTCAAAAGACGTCTGTTGCCGAGGTGTCAGAAAGCGTCTATATGATGGAAAGGGTTCGACTCTAGGGGTTTGACATTTGGTTAATCTATTGATCCTTTAATCTGATGAAATACCTCTACAGCAGACAACACTTCACATAGCAGCAGAAGATGGGTTTCCCACATATAACAAATAACAAGAGAAAGTTGATGCAACGCATCAATGTCGCCGGAAATCCATACTGCAGTTATGCATAACACTTACATTATAGTAGTTGAAAAAAACTAAAGGGCATATTGGAACATCAGGGGTGGGGTCAAGTGAAAATGTATCATCACTTGCATTTTTTTTGTCAACGAAGTGAATGTCCTTCATTGAACTATAATTAAAGCCTTTCATTGTTTATGATCAATCTCCATTCTAAGGTAGGTTGACCATATACACAGCCAACTAAGTATTGCTCATAAACAGCAAATGAGTAATCTTGCCAATCATTAGTCTTTAACTCATGTTTTAAAATTATTTAATGATAAGTGCCCTTGTGTCAATGATGCATAACAATATGCAGATCGCAAGCAAAATGCGTGTAGGGAATCTAGCTCAGTAACACATTTAAAATTCTCAAGGACGAAATAATTTTGTACGAAAGACCCGATTCGTTTCTTCTTCGCATAGTTGTCATTCTTTACACTCTCTTTATAGGCAGAGAGTGTGTTTTAAAATGATATACTGATGAGCGCCCTTGTGTTAATGATGCATAACAATATGCAGATCGCAAGCAAAATGCCTGTAGGGAATCTAATGACAAATTGAAAATTGTCAAGGACGAAATAATTTTGTACGAAAGACCCGATTCGTTTCTTCTTCGCATAATTGTCGTTTTTTACACTCTCTTTATAGGCAGAGAGAGTTCATTCAAAGTAATTTTATATTAAAACCAGTTTTATCTCAGTTACGTTCTTTTCGTCATTTGTTTTGAACCGAATAAACATTTTAAATCACCTATAATTAACTATTTGTAATTGAGTGTAAAGAACGGCTCTCTGCAAAGGAGATTTATCTATTTCTATAATATTCAGTAAGTTAAAACTGCTACTAAAAGGAAACATCAACGTGATTTTTATCTTGATATTGACACATAACAGTCTGCAGCAAGTCTAGCAGGGACTCTTTTGTCTTCGTAAATAAGACAAAACAAGATGTGTTTGTGAAACACTGATGCCCCCGTAGGTCGAAGGTAATGGTCAAGGTCAAAACTATTGGTACTGACAGAAAGGTCATGTCACAAGGAATACACATGTGAAATATGGAAGCCGTACCTGTTAATATTCAAAAGTAGTGGTCAAGGTTAAAGTTTTCAAAATGTAGGTCAAAGGACAAGGTCAAGGTCGCAAGGTCAAAAATGTTGATACTGACAGAAAGGTCATGTCACAAGGAATACACATGTGTAATATGGAAGCCGTACCTGTTACGGTTCAAAAGTAGTGGTCAAGGTTAAAGTTTTCAAAATGTAGGTCAAAGGTCAAGGTCGCAAGGTAAACTTTTTTGGTACTGACAGAAAGGTCATGTCACAAGGAATACACATGTGATATATGGAAGCCGTACCTGTTACGGTTCAAAAGTAGTGGTCAAGGTTAAAGTTTTCTTTGCCACAGACTTCGTGCTTAGGTGAGCTAAAAAGTTGTTGTAAGAAAATGTGAACAGAAAGGCGACGACGACGGACGGTTACCTAAAAACAAGAGGGCCATGAGGCCCTGGAATCGCTCACCTGAGAATGGGCTATTTAAGACATAACTCTCTCATGCTCAAGCCAAACATGTGGCTTCCAGAGTGTTAACAAGATTTCCCTTAAATTTGGTCTAGTGACCTACTTTTTGACATGACATGGCCCATATTCGAACTTGGCCTAGATATCATCAGGACAAACTTTCTGACAAAGTTTCAACATGCTCAAGTTTAAAATGTGGCTTCCAGAGTGTCAACAAGATTTTCCTTAAATTTGGCCTAGTGACCTAGTTTTTGACCCGACATGACCTAATAATAGCTATTCAAACTTGGCCTAGATATCACTAAGACAAAGTTTCAACATGTTCAAGCCAAAAATGCGGCTTTAGGAGTGTTAACAAGATTTTCCTTAAATTTGACCTAGTGACCTAGCTTTTGACCCCACATGACCCAGTTTCGAACTTGGCCTAGAGTTGATGGAGATATATGTTCTGATAAACTTTCATAAACATTGGATGCAAAATATTGCCTCTAGAGTAGTAACAAGCAAATGTTGACGACGGACGACGAACGACGGACAAAAGGCGATCACAATAACTCACCTTGAGCACTACGTGCTCTGGTGAGCTAAAAATCGACAGACAAAGAGACAGACAGACAGGCCAAAAACTACCACCGAATCGGTGATTCCGGAGGCATAAAAACATAAATGCGAGTCAAAATAAAGAAACTGCAAATACTTAAAACATCGGATTATTTATTTCATTTTAGATGTGTCATAACTAAGTGTTTTTAAACAATTACAATTGTAATATGTTCAAGACATTTAAATTTGTTTTTTCTAATAATAACTCTCCTCCCATGTCATTTCCGAAAAGCTACTAAAAATAGAAGTCGCGGGCTTCTGCCCGGCGACTAATTATGTAGCAGATGACTAAAAATATCTTGTCAAAACTATGGAAAATCTTTAGAAATGAAAGTATAACTATTGAAATAGGAGTTGAAAATATTGTGGCAAAACATGAAATTGCTTGTTTAAAGCTATTTCTGATTTTGTCATGGTTATTTTCCAAGTCGTCTGCTGTAAACCCGTCAAAACGTGTCTGCAGGTGGGAAAGGGTTAACCCCCCCCCTTTCACATATCACTTTGGTCAGAAATTGCATGTTCTTTCTGAGCAATTTCATCTTTTGGCGTCAAAATGAATCTACATTTATTGGAAAGGACTAAATTTGAAAATAAGTAGCTGATCAGAAGGCTTATTTTATCATGTATAATCTTTGTTTAAGCGGCCAAATATTTAAAACAAGAGAGCTATGCTGGCCCTGGAATCACTCACCTGAATTATGCAAAGTGATTCGCCCTGCCTCCTGGCGGCCATGTTTTGTTTACCATTATAACCATGGCTGGAAGGAACCTCTTTCATCCAAGAAACATTTCTACAAAATTATTCAAAAATCTGCCAGACACTTTGGGACGAGAAGATTTTTCAAGCTTTCACTATAAACAACCGCACCCCCTGGTGGCCATGTATTTTGACGCAACAACATGGCTTTAAAGAATCTAAAAGAGGGTCACCCAAGAAACATTTCTACAAAATCATTTGACATATACGGCAAAGAAGCCCGCCCCGCCCCCTGGCGGCCTTGTTTTATACCAATCAACATGGCTTGAAGGATTCTGATAGAGGGTCACCCATGGAACATTTCTACAAATTCTTTTGAATATCAACCTTACACTTTTGGAAGAGAAGATTTTTTAATTTTCCACTGTAGCCATATATAGGGAAGAAAAGCCCCAACCCCTGGTGGCCATGTTTTTTTTACCAATCAACATGGCTTGAAGGAATACTAGTTTGGGAGGGGAAATTTTAAATTTTCTTTCTTTTTTTTTTGGTTGCCATTGAAACCAGAATTCTGCATGGTCACAAAATTTTGCAGGAATTCTGGTGAGGACATTGAGAAGATGCTTTCTGTGAAGTTTCATCCCAATTGACCAACTGGTTACAGAGGCAAAGGTGTTGACGGACGACTGACGCCGGACAAAAGGCGATCACAAGGCTAAAGAATTGTAGTAAAAAACCTATCATAAAGAACATTGAAAAATTTATCTAACCATTCTGTAACAATCTGCCAGGGTTCATTACAGTCAGTACTTTGATTTTCAATTATGGCTGAATAGATTTTGGTTGCAGTTAAATCTGTTCTGACTGAACTAAAATACTGATTGCTGTATTATTGCTGTTTTCTGAAAATATATTTTGCAGTATTTATCAGAATTTTGGATATAGAATTATGGTAATAGCCACTCAGAAACATAATTTCATTTTTGCCTGTCTCTTGAAATTTTCTAAGCCCATTTTTTAAAGTCCATAATGTTCGGCTTCATTTTCTTTACTTTTCAAAGAACAAAAAATCTGTTGTGTAAAAATGAATAGGGTAAACAATATATATGACCCATATTCGAACTTGACCTAGATATCATTAAGTCAAACATTCTGACAAAATTCCAGCCTCTAGAGTGTTAACAAGATTTTCCTTCAATTTGACCTAGTTCTTTTTGACCCAACATGACTCATATTCGGACTTGGCCTACATATCATCAAGACAAACATTCTGATAAAGTTTCAACATGCTCAAGTTAAAAATGCGGCCTCCAGATGATAAACAAGATTTTCCTTCAATTTGACCTAATGACCTAACTTTTGACCTCATTTGGCCCAGTTTCGAACTTGTCCTTGGATGCAAAAAGTAGCCTGTAGCGTTAACAAGGCAATTGTTGATGATGCTCGACGGATGGACGATGGACAAAATGTGATCACACAAAAAAATTGTCCAATACAATAATCTGCAGATACAAAAGTCTGGTACAGTATGATTCTGTACAGATTTCATACAGGATTATTATTTTAACATAAAATTAATAATTTAATTTATCAATTTATAGGATCAATTTTAAATGTTTCCCCCTTTTGTTCAAAAGTTTACAAAAGAAGTCGGCTGTTTATGTTTCTTAACCCTTTCCCTCATACGACAATTCTGCAGCAGACGACTTTGAACATACTTTGTCAAAAAATGGAAAATCTCTGCAATTGAATCGATAACCTATGACTAAAAGTGGAAAACATTGTGGCAAAAGGAGAAATTGCACGTTCTGTGCAATTTCTTCTTTTGTCACTATGTTTTCAAAAAGCCGTCTGCTGCAGAGGCGTCAGAAAGCGTCTATATGAGGGAAATGGGGCGAGTACTTAAGTGTTTACTATCCATGCAAGATAGCCCTTTCCCACACACAGACATTTTCTTTTGCCTCTAGGGCGGATTACTTTCGAAAACATTGTAACAAAAGGAGAAATTGCTCAAACAATCAATTTCTTCCTTTTGTCAAAATGTTTTCAACGCTATTAAAAAGTTAAACTCTCATTTATTTTTACTAGTCCTCTGATTCAAATTTGATGTATGTAGGAATGAATGAATGAATGCATGCTTGTATATTGTTTTATGGCGCATCGACAGCTACGGTCATTTAGCGCGCATTTAAATTTTATTATTCATGTTCCCTGGGTGAACAAACCAGTACTAGGCTAGAAAATGTGCCTTGCCCAAGGGCACTCCACCATGACCAAATTGCCGCAACTGGGGATCGAACCCGGGACACCCGGTTTCGAAATCCCCGACGCTAACCACTCGACCACAGCGGATTCCTTGTATGTAGGAAAGGGATAGTCAAGATCCTCTGGAAATGGCCTTAACCCTTTCCCTCTCGTATTTTGTCAAAACATAGAAAATCTCCATAATTGAATGGATAACCTATGACAAAAAGTGGAAAACATTGTGGCAAAAGGAGAAATTGCACGTTTTGTGCAATTTCTTCTTCTGTCACTATGTTTTCAAAAAGCCGTCTGCTGCAGAGTCGTCAGAAAACGTCTATATGAGGGAAAGGGTTAATAATATAATTAAACATGGAACATTCCCTAAGGTAATCTCAGGTCATCAGTTATTGACCCTTTCCTTAACTCTTTCAGCGCCAAATTGTTTAAAGTAGACTCTTCCATGTTCAAACTCAGACGACTCTAAATATTTTTATAACTCACAGCCAAACAATGCAGATTTCAGGTGAGCTGACTCACCTGAATCTGTATTATTTGCAAAAAGCTCAATATTGCCTTTGGCGCTGAAAGAGTTAATAAAATCACTTTCTGAAGCCTCATCATCAGTCAAGTTTTTAAAACATTACGGTAAGGAGAAATATTTCTCATAAATTTGGCTTTTAACTCCATTAATAATGTCTAAACCTATATTCATAGAAGTTTATCATATGTTTAACCAGATATTTTCGAAGTCATCTGCTGCAGACTTGTCAGATGTGGGAAAGGGTTACCATGTAAACCATTTAATCATGGTTCATTATGTGACTATTAGTGACTAAGAGAAACCAAATCAATCTCATTAAGTCAGTAAAACAACATGTAATGAAAAGCAGTAGATCTGTAAACGGGCCAAAAATAGGGATAAACACGTTTTTATAACAAATTCTTTGGATTAAGTTATTTCGCCCTATATGATGACTTTTGAATACAATTATTAACAAAACTAGAGTGCCAAACTGTCACAAAATACATCCAACAAGGGGGCATAACTCTGGAATGACTAGTCAGTCTTTTATCCCAAGCAAGGTTTTATGCCATAAGCATTCACAGTTAAGTTTGAAGAAGATTGGATAAGATGTTGTAGTTAACTAGAACAACAAGGTCTATTAAATTTTGGTCTATTTGGCCAATTTTGGATAATTCAAGGACCATATTTAAAAATAACTTAACTTGTCAAACCTGGTCTAGACATAAATGCCCACAAACATGTTCAACAAGTGAATAAAGTACATGTATGCAAAAAATGTAAGACTGAGAAAGCAGTCAAGGTTAATTTGGCCAATTTTTTATCATTCAAGTGCAATAACTCAAAAGTGCCTTGGGCGATTTAGCTGGTTGTAGAACTTGGCCTAGAAATTATGGCCACAAACATGTTCATCAAGTTAGGTGAAGATCGGATGAAACTGTTTGACTTAGATAGCAGACAACATGTGGACGCCGTCTGCATCCCACTGCTGGTGTTACCATAATAATTAGGACTGTATAAAAATGCTTTAACTCAAAGCAAGCCAGTACAATTTTTTTCAAGCAATAAGAAGATAATGTTTCCAATTGTTCAACTGTGGCATATATCCGTAAAACATTTTCAAGGCAGATGATAAAATAACTGTCATATGAAGAAAACAGTTAAATTTGTAGAAATGAGATGTAAAACTACATCAAAGCACTGATGGCACTAAGGTGGCTATAATTGTCAAAAAATTATTTCAGTATGGCAACATAAATCATAAAATGTACTTAAAGACTTTCCCTAACATTTCACCAGCCAACAGTATTTGACCAAGTGTTCTTTCTTGTAACTGGGCAAAGAACTATGGTGTGGTTATATCATCTCCCTGTATTAATTAATTTAATTAAAGATAGTAATCATTATGACCACTAATGAAGTAAGATTGTTGTGCTTTAGTGATTGGCTTGTAACCTGTAACATATGCGCAATGTTATGTATATCAGAACTGTATGTCACACTATTATGTGTACATAATAGTTTCTATTTAGAACATGACATTGTCCTACTGTTTAATCCTTTACAAACATTTCGACGCCTCTGCAGTAGATGACTTTTGAAAACATTGTGACAAAAGGAGAAATTGCTCAAAACGAGCAATTTCTCCTTTTGACACAATATTTACAACATTTCTTCAGTAACTTTACCTTCATTTCTAGAGACTTTTCCATATCTTGAGTAGATGCTTTCAATGACGTCTGCTGCAGATTTGTTGTATGTGGGAAAGGGTTAAAAGTGATTATGTACCTGTTGAGTTATGAAGGATCTCTTTTGAAGGATAATGAGATAATGTGCACATGCACATACCGGTACTCAGCACTAAAATTATGTATTTGGTTCTATAAATTCTATGTGAATGGCAACTGTGAGTGAGTGTGTCTCTGCAAAGAATATGGAACCATTTGCAGAGGAATAGATAAGAGAGAATGAACAGTTCTTTTCCCCACAATATTTCTCTTATAACTCAACAAAATCCTATGTTGTGGGTACTCAAAAGAATTGTCTCACTGAGACGATTCTTTTGAGTACCCACAACATATTTATTATGGGTTTGAATGTCAAATAAGGATTTTAGATCATGAAAAATGCTCCTTATCTAGAGCTCTGCATTTGTTTGGTTTGCAGTAACAGCAATTGTAACAAGCGGCATAAAACTTGTATATAAAAGACAGCTTTTTAAATACATATTGACATTTCTCCTTTTGCCACAATGTTTTCTACTTTTAGTCATAGGTTATCCATTCAATTATAGAGATTTTCTATTTTTTGACAAAATATGTTCAGTCGTCTGCTGCAGAATTGTATCGTATGAGGGAAAGGGTTAAAAGGAAAACTTCAAAAAACAACTGCAGCATACAACTTTAACTAACAATTTGTTAATGTGGAAAAGGGTTAAAGAACATTGCAAAGAAAGGAGAAAATTTGCTCAAATCCTTTTACATTTCTTTATCGAAATTTTAAAACAGACAAGACCAAGAAACAGATTACATTTACTGCGTGCCTTATAATCTCTTGTTCACTGTTCAAGATACAGTATGAATTTCGCTTAAATAAATGTTTAACTGTGTTAAATATTTGTATTCCCTTTAAATTGTTTATTTAAATCGTCATACATGTGTATTATTAGACAAAGGTGTCAGACCAAATGGGAACTTAATTAAATTGTGCGTATATACTTCAAATTACCTCCCTTTAAGTACTACTAGGATTTTTTTCTTGTGATTCGTATGAATAAGTTTGATAAACATTAACATTTCAACTAGACGGCAACATTTTTTGTGAAACAGATATTTATTTTGTTCATGTCTGCACTTCTTCATCTAGAATTACTGCGTAATATATTATAGCATGTAGGGAACGGAATGGCATTAATGCCGAACGCGAGGGTAAACAATGCCAAACAACAACAACAAGAAACAGATTACATTTACTGCGTACCTTCTTTTGTTCATGGTTCCCGGTTTAATATACTATCAAACTAAAAAAGCGTATGAGGCAGGTAACCAATTCAGTTTACTGCTTAGACAAGATACAGTATGAATTTCGCTTAAATAAAAATGTACATACATTCAATTAATATACTGGCCTTTGTCTTTTGTTTTTAATTTGTAAAACTCACACATGTATATAGAGTGTAAAAGGGATGTTTTAAAAGTCATTACCTTAAATTAATGTACTTAGAAAGGACAAAGAGAAATCAAGATATGTGGTCACGCTGGCAGGTCTAAATATTCTCCTTGACCGAAAATTAAAAGCATCCCTACAGGAAGCCGCCTCCTGGCGGCTTCCAATAAATTAATAATATCATATGCTTTCCGACGCCTTTGCCTCTGCAGCATACAAAAGGGGAAATTGCTAATCATAGGCAATTTCTCATTTTGCAACAATGTTTACAGCTTTACTAAATAATTGTTCCTTCATTTATAGAATGTTTCCATATTTTTGACTTATATGTTTTTAAAGATGTCTGCTGCTGATTTGTTGTATTTGGGAAAGGGGTCAATATCAAAGGATGCAGGTGTAACATCTGAGTAAATGGAAGTATAATTTTCTAACAGTCATGATATTATTGTGAGAAAAGAAGAATTTGCTTGTTTTTAAGAATTTTCTGCTTTACCAAAGATATTATCAAAATGTTAATTGTCTGCAGTATTTGGGAAAGGGTTATCTCTTTTTCACTTACAGACACATTTTGATGGCTCTGCAGCAATAGTCTTTTGAAAAAAATAGTGACCGAAAGGAAAACTTTGTCATAATGTTAACAACTTGTTTAATAAATTGTAGATGTAGTTTTGTTTTATGCAGTAATTGGTTTAACCCTTTCCCTCATATATACGCTTTCTGACGCCTCTGCAGAGCAGACGACTTTTTGAAAACATAGTGACAAAAGAAGAAATTGCTCAAAACGAGCAATTTCTCCTTTTGACACAATGTTTTCCACTTTTAGTCATAGGTTATCCATTCAATTATAGAGATATTCCATTTTTTGACAAAATATGTTCAAAGTCGTCTGCTAGAGAATTGTCGTATAAGGGAAATGGTTAAAAAGGCACAAGAGATTGGGGGGATTATACATTTTATTGGAGAATCAATGCCCCCACAAGCTGAAATACAAATGAAAATGGATGAGAATCAATCAGCCATTCTCCAGCTGTGCACATACCAACCAGCAGTTGATCCTTATCCTCATCATAAACTTCTCCAATTCTTCTCAAACAAACACTTGAACATTTTTTAAGAAAGGCACATTACATTTAGACAAATAGTTACATGATTTTTAACCCTTTCCCACATACATCATGTCTGCAGCAGACAACCTTGAAAATATCTCGGCAAAAAGTAAAATATCCTCAATTAGAAATGTTGATTGTTGAAAAGATTTTAAAACATTATGGCTAATGGAGAAATTGCTAATTTATGACCAATTACTCCTTTTGTCAGAAGGTTTTCAAACGTCATCTGCTGAAGAGGCGTCAGCAAGTGTCTGCATGTGGGAAAGGTTTAAAGTATATAATATTATATTAGCACTGAATAAATTTGCTCAAAGTCTCTGATCAATTATTAAACAGTTTGACAATTCATATTTAAACAAGGGCATCAGAAAGTTGGCCAAGTTTCACTTTTGACACAGCTGCAATAGACTACTTTGCCACATTGTTTTCACTTATATGCAATAATTGTACCATCATCCCTGGAGATTTTCCATATTTAAACCCAAGTGTTTTCAGTCCTCTTCAGCAGATCTGTTGTATGTGGGAAAGGGTTAAATGTGTATTGAACGCCAAAGCTTGTCTGTTTTTTTCTAAGTCGAAAACTGAGTAAAAACTATTACCAGAGTTATGTGAAATGGTATATATACATGCATATTGTTTCGAGTAGCATGACTTTGTGTACCAAGTTTCATTTGAAAATGTTGAATGGTTTTTGAGTTATGATTTAATTTTTTTTGCATGAATTAAAAAAAGGGCATAACTGTATCATTATTTAAGCCAGAGTTATGTGACTTGGTATAAACATGCATATTGTTTCTGAAAAGATGTGTACCAAGTTTCATTTGAATATGTGGAACGGTTTTTGAGCTATGGGCAAGGTTAAAGTTTTAGCATGAATTTCTAAGTCCAAAAAGGGACATAAACAAACTAGAAAGGTTGTTTTTATGAAAAAACATATGTCTCCCCATTGCAGTTTGTCAATGACTATTAAAATATTGAACAAGGGGAGATAACTTTGCAACGAAGTAGCCCAGAGTTATAATTCTTGCAAGGTGCACAACTTCACATTGCCATCTATCTATATTCCAAGTTTCAATAAATTCCTTTAAGTACTTTCTTAGTTCTGCTCTGGAGAAAGTTTACACTATTAAAATATTGAACAAGGGGAGATAAATCATAATTATTGCAAGGTGCACAACTTCACATTGCCATCTATCTAAATTCCAAGTTTCAATAAATTCCTTCAAGTAGTTTCTGAGTTCTACTCTGGACAAAGTTTACACTATTAAAATATTGAACAAGGGGGAGATAACTCATAATTATTGCAAGGTGCACAACTTCACATTGCCATCTATCTATGTTTCAAGTTTCAATAAATTCCTTCAAGTAGTTTCTGAGTTCTGCTCTGGACAAAGTTTACACTATTAAAATATTGAACAAGGGGGAGATAACTCATAATTATTGCAAGGTGCACAACTTCACATTGCCATCTATCTATATTCCAAGTTTCAATAAATTCCTTCAAGTAGTTTCTGAGTTCTGCTCTGGACAAAGTTTTCACAATTAAAATATTGAACAAGGGGGAGATAACTCCGTTATGGTCGGAACATGGGTTCTGCACATCGCCTTCGTGAGGTGAACATCTGACACAAGTTTCATGAAAATCCTTCAAGCCGTTTTGGAGATATGGAGCGGACACGAAAAACAGGCTCAAACCTTTGACCTTCAAGCCTGACCTTGACCTTGAACCGGTATGGTCGGAACATGGGTTCTGCACATCGCCTTCGTGAGGTGAACATCCGACACAAGTTTCATGAAAATTCTTCAAGCCGTTTTGGAGATATGGAGCGGACACGAAATAAAGGCTCAAACCTTTGACCTTCAAGTCTGACCTTGACATTGAACCTGTATGGTCGGGACATGGGTTCTGCACATCGCCTTCATGAGGTGAACATCTGACACAAGTTTCATGAAAATCCTTCAAGCCGTCTTGGAGATATGGAGCGGACACGATTTCGGACAGACGGACAGACAGACAGACAGACAGAAGGACAGACAGACGCCCAGGACAAAAACAATATATCTCCCCTGTATACAGGGGGAGACATAATTATAATTAAAGCCAGAGATATGTGACTTGGTATATACATGCATATTGTCTCTAGGAAGATGTGTACCAAGTTTCATTTGAACATATGAAACAGTTTTTGATTTATGTGGTAAGGTTAAGTTTTGGGACGATGAAGCCGCGGACAACAACAACGACACCAAGGGTATCACAATTACTCAACTTATTTTTTTATAAAAGACAGACAAGCTAACAATGTATCATGTAAACAGTTACCTGTCTTGCTTAGGCTTGCATGTTGAAAGCATGTTACCCTTTCCCACATTCAGATGTATTTTGATGCATACATGTAGCCTTTGAAAACTTTATGCTCATTATGATCAAATTCTCCTTTTTAGACTGATTAGAATAATTACACTAATGTTTAAATAGAGATGGATGTAGTAGAACACTTTGTCTGAAGATAAAAATTGCTCATTAATAACTGTTTATTTTTTTGAACAATTGTTTTCAAAGTCAAATTCATCTGCTAAACAGGAGTCAAAAGATGTCCTTTGAACATCAATGAAGAACCTATTGTTTCCTTTTGAGAAAGAACAATTATATTAATTTCTTGAACAAAAAGTCCTAATTAGAAATTGCTGTTTCTCTTGGTAAAGCCTTTCTGTAATCAAATCTACTATCAGCTGCAAAAATGTAAGGATATAGAAACGCATTTTTTTCAAAACTTTAATTGCATTTTTCTCTGTGAGATTATAAGAACACCGAAGCCAAAGGCTCAAGGTGATCTATTCTGATAACTCTCTGTCCGTCTTCCGTTTGTCTGTGGTCTATCGTTAACTTTAAGCTTTAATTAAACAACATCAGTTCTCCTCCTAAACCACTGGACTAATTTCAATCAAACTTCACAATAATATTTCTTTGGTGGTCCTCTTTCAACAGTGTTCAAAGATTATAATTATATGCAGAACTTTGGTTGCTATGGCATCAGAAAGGGGGGAAATGCCCAATCATTAAAATTATTCTCCTCTGAATCAGCTTGTTGGATTCAATAAAATTTGTTAGAAATGTTCCTAAGGTGACACTCTTCAAAAATTGTTCAAGCCATGTTGATTGGTTTTTAAAATATAGCTGCCAGGTGGCATCAGAGAAGGCACAAAATGGCAACACTTTATAACACTATTCTTTAAGAGAGTTCTTGTCTGATTTCAAGATTATTTTACAGAAATGTTCCTTCAGTGACCCTCTACATAATTTGGTTAAGCTATATTGACAAGCGGCAAAATGAATTTCAAACTTCAAACAATATCTCCTCCTATATCATTGGTCTGATATCAACCAAACTTCGCATGAATGTTCTAATGATTGGCCTCTTTTCAATTGTTGAAAGATTTAAAGCCTTATTACAAATTAAGCTGGTTAATAAGCACTGTGCACTCCTTCCAGTATCATTCCCACTCTTGATATAAAAATATACCCGATGTAAGAAGTTACACATAAGCTACTACACTGCATCATTCAGGGGAATGATTGAGGGCTATCTTAGTCCTCTTGATAAACAAGAAGACCATGATGGTTCTATAATGCTCATCTGATTTTACTGCATGTATGTATGCATCTGCATGTGGGAAAGGGTTAACCCTTTTCTAAACCGAAGCATTTTGATGCTATACACAGCAACATTTACTTGAGAAAACATATGATTCTTCAAGCACTTAATTCTGTAAGTATAATTTAGAGCTCGACAAATACCCAAATATTTCTTTAAACCTTCTAAAAAAGCAATTTCTCCTTTTCCAAAAATTTGATTTAATATAAACTTGAACCTTTAACCCTTTCCCAAAGGACGCCTCTGCAGCAAACGACTTTTGAAATCAATGTGACAAAAAAAAAAACAAGAGGGCCATGATGGCCCTGGATCGCTCACCTTAATTATACAATGTACTGCAATGCAAAACACATCAAGACAATTATTCTGAATGCAACCTCCACAGTGTTAACAATACTTTCCTTCATTTGGCCTAGTGATCTATATTTTTTACCTGATATGACCCATATTCCAACATGGACTAGATATCATCAAGACAACATTCTGACTAAGTTTTAACTTGCTCAAAGTAAAAATGCAGCCTCCGGAGTTTGAACAATATTTTCCTTTATTGACCTAGTTTCTGATCCAATATGACCCATATTTGAACTTGACCTAGATATAATTCAGACAAACATTCTGACCAAATTTCAAGCTGCTGAAGCAAACAATGCGGCATCCAAAGTGTTCACAAGATTTTCCTTCAATTTGATCTAGTGACCTAGTTTTTGATCCAGCATGACCCATATTCAAACTTGGCCTACATATCATCAAGAAAAACATTCTGATAAAGTTTTATCATGCTGAAATTAAAAATGCAGTATCCAGAGTGTTAACATGATTACCCTTCAATTTGGTCTAGTGACCTAGTTTTTAACCCGGCATGACCCATATCCGAACTTGGCCTAGATATCATTTATACAAACATTCTGACCAAATTTCAAATTGCTGAAGCAAAAAATGCAGCTTTTACAGAGTTAACAAGATTTTCCCTCAATTTGGCCTAGTGACCTAGTTTCTGATCCAATATGACCCATATTTGAACTTGAACTAGATATCTTTAAGACAAACATTCTGACAAAATTTCAAGCTGCTGAAGCAAAAAATGCGGCATCCAAAGTGTAAAAAATATTTTCTTTCAATTTGGGCTAGTGACCTAGTTTTTGACCCGACATGACCCATATTCGAACTTGGCCTAGATATCATTCAGCTCAATATTCTGAACAAATTTCGAGCCGCTGAAGCAAAACATGCGGCTTCTACAGAGTTAACAAGATTTTCCCTCAATTTGGCCTGGTGACCTAGTTTCTGACCCAATATGACCCATATTTGAACTTGACCTAGATATATTTAAGACAAACATTCTGACCAAATTTCAAGCTGCTGCAGCAAAAAATGCGGCATCAAAAGTGTTAACAAGATTTTCTTTCAATTTGACCTAGTGACCTAGTTTTTGACCCGGCATAACCCATATTCGAACTTGACCTAGATATTTTTAAGACAAACATTTTGACAAAATTTCAAACTGCTGAAGCAAAAATTGCGGCCTCTGGAGTGTTAACAAGATTTTCCTTCAATTTGACCTGGTGACCTACTTTTTGACCCAACGTGACCCATGTTCGAACTTGACCTACATATCATCAAGACAAACATTCTGATAAAGTTTCAATATGCTCAAGTTGAAAATGTGGCCTCCAGAGTGTTAACAAGATTTTCCTTCAATTCGACCTAGTGACCTAGTTTTTGACCTCATATCGCCCAGTTTCGAACTTGTCCAAGATTTTATGGAGATGAACGTTCTGATAAACTTTCATGAAGATTGGATGCAAAATGTAGCCCGTAGAGTGTTAACAAGCTCAAATGTTGACGAAGGACGACGGACGACGGACGACGGACGACGGACGGACGCCGGACAAAATGTGATCACAATAGCTCACCTTGCACTTCGTGCATAGGTGAGCTAAAAAGGCTCGAAAGTATTTGTTTCCATGTTTTTCGTAGATAATTTCAAAGTTGTCTTCAGCAGATTTGTTATATGATAGAGGAAAGGGTAAAAGAGATTTGCCAGTTTGGTGGAATATTTGTGGGAAAGATTATTTCAACTTTAAACATTTCTGGAAAATTTGGGAAAATTAACCCTTTCACACGTGCAGACACATTTCAATGTGCAATTTAATAATTATATCTCAATTATGCATATTTTTTCACAATTGTACAAAGAAATTTCAAATTTGTCTGCTGCTGAAGAGGATTGAAAATGAGGCTGCATCAGGGATAGGTATAGAATGTTAAAAGCATCAAAAACAAGATAAAATAAATTTTTCACAGAAAAAATCTTGAACCAATAGATAATCTTTGTCTTCAAGTTACATGATTCCAAGAAAAATACACCAATTGGTTTTAATAACCCTTTCCTATTAATTTTTATGATGATATGATGAAAATGTTGACTTCTAGAATGTTCACAATGTTTTACTGAAATTAAACCTAGTGATCTACTTCATGACTTGATCACGTTTCGATCTTCACCAAAATATAATGGAAATGAACATAATCTTGTGATGATTGGTGAAATATGTGGCCTCTTGGGTTCACCATGTTTTTGTGATAAAAAGATATTATGTATAACATAATTATATACAATATAAATTTAATGGGACATAACTGGATACAAATATTATGTACAATATAAATTAAATGAGACATTACTGGGTCAAAATATTATGTTCTTTATATATACAATATAAATTTAATGGGACATAACTTGATAAAAATATTATGTACATTATATCAGGGACATAGATCTTATCTACGTCCCTGATTATATATACAAAATAAATTGAAAGGGACATAACTGGATAAAAATCTTAGGTACAATATATATACAATATTAATTTAAAGGGACAAATCTCTGGTGTTCCTGGGGCAATCTGATCGAAACTTGTTGTGTGGCATTTCCCTTACGTTTTCACCCTTTCCCACATACAAGAAATCTGCAGCAGACGACTTTAAACATATTTTGTCAAAAATTAGAAATTCTCTATAATTGAATGGATAACCTATGACTGAAAGTGGAAAACATTGTGGCAAAAGGAGAAATTGCTTGTTTTGAGCAATTTCTTCATTTGTCACTTTGTTTTCAAAAAGTCGTCTGCTGAAGAGGCATTAGAAAGCGTCTATATGACGGAAAGGGTTAATCAAGTGTCTTCAATCATAGCTTACTTATGGTCTATAATGAAAAGAGAACCAAAAATAACCCCATTCATAGTGTCACATTTTGGCCTCGCCATTGTGCCCCGTTTCTGACACCAACGATTTAACAAATTTTAGCCGGGTGCCACAATATGCTATGTTGTTGCCACGTTGTTTCCACGTCATAGCCATGTGCTAGCCATGCCGTCACCTCATTGTATTCCCGTTGTGACACAATTTAAAGGTGACAACAAGTCAGGTTATGTCTCTCTGCGGCCAAGCTGTCACCTAGTTGTCACTGTGTTGTTCCACACTGTGCTTTATTATGCCTCGCTGCCACCACGTTCAGTTAAAACTTGTCACACATTGACCCTCTATCAAGACTGTTGAAATAATAACTAGAATTGTTTTGACAAAAACATATGTCTCCCCCTCAAATATCTGTCAAAATGTTAATGAGCTGAACATGTAACTGAACTTGGGTGAAATCCTTCGCGGCATGTTGGACACGTAATAAAGCCTCAAACCTTTGACCTTCAAGCGTGACCTTGAACCGGTATGGTCGAGACACGGGTTCTGCACGTCGCCTTGATGAGGTGAACATGTGACTCAATTTTCATGAAAATCCTTCAAGCCGTCTTGGAGATATTGAGCGGACACAAAATAAAGCCTAAAACCTTTGACCTTCAAGCGTGACCTTAACCTTGAACCGGTATGGTCGAGACATGGATTATGCACGTCACCTTGATGAGGTGAACATGTGACCCAAGTTTCATGGAAATCCTTCGAGCCGTCTTGGAGATATGAAGCGGACACGAAATTAAGCCTTGACCCTATATTGTCGAGATGTAGGTTCTGCACGTTGCCTTGATGAGGTGAACATGTGACCCAAGTTTCATGAAAATCCTTCGAGCCGTCTTAGAGATATGGAGCGGACACGAAATTAAGCCTCAAACCTTTGACCTTCAAGTGTGACCTTGACCTTGAACCTATATTGTCGAGACGCAAGTTGTGCACGTCGCCTTGGTGAGGTGAACATGTGACCCAAGTTTCATGAAAATCCTTCAAGCCGTCTTGGAGATATTGAGTGGACAGGAAATAAAGCCTAAAACCTTTGAGCTTCAAGCGTGACCTTGACCTTGAACCGGTATGGTCGAGACGCGGGTTCTGCACGTCGCCTTGATGAGGTGAACATGTGACCCAAGTTTCATGAAAATTCTTTAAGCTGTTTTGGAGATATGGAGCGGCACAAAATAAAGCCTCAAACCTTTGACCTTCAAGCGTGACCTTGACCTTGACCTTGACCCAGTATGTTCGAGACGCGGGTTCTGCACGTCGCCTTGATGAGGTGAACATGTGACCAAATTTTCATGAAAATCCTTCAAGCCGTCTTGGAGATATTGACTGGACACGAAATAAAGCCTAAAACCTTTGACCTTCAAGCGTGACCTTGACCTTTAACCGGTATGGTGGAGACGCGGGTTCTGCACGTCGCCTTGATGAGGTGAACATGTGACCCAAGTTTCATGAAAATCCTTTAAGGAGATATGGAGCGGACACAAAATAAAGCCTCAAACATTTGACCTTCAAGCGTGACCTTGACCTTGACCCAGTATGGTCGAGACGCGGGTTCTGCACGTCACCTTGACGAGGTGAACATCTGACCCAAGTTTCATGAAAATCCTTCAAGCCGTCTTGGAGATATTGAGTGGACACGAAATAAAGCCTAAAACCTTTGACCTTCAAGCGTGACCTTGACCTTGACCCGGTATGGTCGAGACGCGGGTTCTGCACGTCGCCTTGATGAGGTGAACATGTGACCCAAGTTTCATGAAAATCTTTCAAGCCGTCTTGGAGATATGGAGCGGACACGAAATAAAGCCTCAAACCTTTGACCTTCAAGCGTGACCTTGACCTTGACCCTATATTGTCGAGACGCAGGTTCTGCACGTCGCCTTGATGAGATGAACATGTGACCCAAGTTTCATGAAAATCCTTCAAGCCGTCTGGGAGATATGGATCGGACAAGATTTTGGAGACGAACAGACAGACAGACAGACAGACAGACATCAAGGACAAAAACAATATATCTCCCCTGTATACAGGGGGAGACATAATAATCCATTAACGTGACAGAGCGTATCATATATAGCATACCATAACGTCATACAACCTAAAACATGTAGCAAAATGCATCTCATAACGTAGTATAACGTGTTACAGCGTATCATAGTGTGACACAGCATGGCATAATGCGACACTAGGAACGTGGTAGCAATGAGGCCACAACATAGCATAGCGCAGCACGTGTCACCAAACGCAACAGGCGATGCTAAGTTTCTGCTTCGTTATACTATGCTGTACCACGTTCTCACCACGTTGTAGTATGTTGTGGGATAATGTGAACGAATTTTGAACATGTCCAAAATTAAAATTTCCACTTCACATTTTGTCACGTTTGATCACGTTGTTCTACGTTAGCTCACGTTGTAGCCACGTTTACCAACGTAGCTAAACGTGACGGCCAAAACGTGTCACTATGACTGGGGCATCACAGCTTTTGAAGAGGTTAATTTCAAATATAATATCAGATAATCATTATTTTAATGTTCATGATTTATTTCGTTGATTTCCATGGTGGCCATGTTAGAATGTTTTGAGCAATATTGTAAAGGAATAAAAAAAATTTTTTTTAAAAAGGGCCAGTACTTTTGGACAAGAAGACTTTTTAAGTGGCCATCATGTGCAGCAGAGTAAAACCATTTGAAAATATTTGGTAGATGGTAACAGAAAGGAAATTTGTGTGAATATATTTTGAAATTGGGGACAGTCGTTTTTTTTACTCTAGGGCATGAAAAGCAGATAAGCTAAGGAACACTCTAATTAAAATGTGTCTGCATTGTTGGAAAGGGATATATATAATAAAGCATTGATGAAGCATTAGGATGGCATTCATACCTACATGTACTAGAATACTAGGAAAGTATGTGCTTACTCATCTGAATTGTCTGACACTTTATCAGTTTACCATTCTAGGATATTTTTTAGAGCTGGCTGCTTAGAAATATCTGATTCAAAATTTGTAAAAATCTCCAAAGTTGGAAGTTTACTTTTTATACAGGAGTTGAGCTTGTGGGAAAAGGAGAAACTGTTTGTCTTAGCAATTTGTCCTATTCTCAGTGTTTTAACCCCTTGCCCCACATAACAAATCTGCAGTAGACGACTATAAAAAAGACCTATAGACAATTAAATATAGTGAATATCTCTTTAATCCTTTCCCTCATACGACAATTCAGCATCAGACGTCTTTGAACATATTATATCAAAAAATTGAAAATCTCTATAATTGAATGGATAACCTATGACTTAAAGTGGAAAACATTGTGGCAAAAACAAGCAATTTCCCCTTTTGTCACTATGTTTTCAAAAAGCCGTCTGCTGCAGAGGCGTCAGAAAGCATCTATATGACGGAAAGGGCTAAATGAAAGGTTTGTGGCAAAAGCAGAAATTGCTTCTCATGAGCATTTTATTTTTATTTTGCCAAAAGGTTTTCGAAAGACTTCTGCTACAAATCCGTCAGAATTCTGATACATTAACTATTTCCCTCATATAGACGCTTTCTGACGCCTCTGCAGCAGACGGCTTTTTGAAAACATAGTGACAAAAGAAGAAATTGCACAAAACGTGCAATTTCTCCTTTTGCCACCATGTTTTCCACTTTTTGTCATAGGTTATCCATTCAATTATGGAGATTTTCTATGTTTTGACATAATATGTTCAAAGTCGTCTGCTGCAGAAATGTTGTATGAGGGAAAAGGGTTAACATATCAAATGACAAATGTAATAGGAACAGAGTTCATGCAGAAACATTTTGAAGTATCTGCAGAAGATGGCTTTTGAAAACATTGTTGCAAAAGGAGATAATCGTTCATAATGAGCAATTTCTCCTTTTGCCAAAATATTTTTGCCTTGATATATTCAGTCGTCGAAAAGGTTAAACCTTCCTATGGTTCATTTTCTTGTGTTGGGACTAAAAATGTCAGAACCAGAAAATGCATAGATCATCATTAGCCTTGTTTGTTGGTATTTTTGTGGGATTGGTGTTTTTTATTTGTGATGTTATTTTCTGATAAAAGGTGATGTATTAATACATTGTAAATAGAGCATAGATTTTTCAAACAATAGTTTATACCCTTTCCAACATGCATACAGATGCATTTTGACACATCTGCAGCAGATGACTTGTAGCTAAAGGAGAAGTTACTCATTAACCTGTTGCCACACTATGCTCAACTCAATTCAATAATACCATTGTCACCATTGTCAACATAGTCTAGTTGGATCCGATGAGCAGGCAGGTATTACTTAACAAAAGTGACCCGAACTTGACCTTTATGCAAAGGTCAGGCTGAGGTCAATAGTGAGGAGTGATAAACAGTTCACTTAACCCTTTCCCTCATAAACACTCTTTCTAACGCCTCTGCAGCAGACGGCTTTTGTAAACAGTGTGACAAAAGAAACAAGAGGGCCATGATGGCCCTAGTTCGCTCATCTTAATTAAACAATGTACTGCAATGAAAAACACATCAAGACAATTATTCTGAATGCAACCTCCACAGTGTTAACAAGATTTTCCTTCATTTGGCCTAGTGATCTATATTTTTTTACCTGATATGACCCGTATTCCAACATGGAATATCATCAAGACAACATTCTGACACCGTTTCAACTTGCTCAAAGTAAAAATGCGGCCTCCCGAGTTTGAACAATATTTTCCTTTATTGACCTTCTTTCTGATCCAATATGACCTATATTCAAACTTGACCTAGTTATAATTCGGAAAAACATTCTGACAAAATTTCAAGCTGCTGAAGCAAAAAATGCGGCATCCAAAGTTAACAAGATTTTCCTTCAATTTGACCTAGAGACCTAGTTTTTGAACAACATGTTCGAACTTGACTTACATAATCATCAAGACAAACATTCTCATAAAGTTTCAGAATGCTCAAGTTGAAAATGTGGCCTCCAGAGTGTTAACAAGATTTCCCTTCAATTTGACCAAGTGACCTAGTTTTTTACCTCATATGGCCCAGTTTCGAACTTGTCCAAGATTTGATGAAGATGAATGTACTGATAAACTTTCATGAAGATTTGATGCTAAATGTAGCCTCTAGAGTGTTAACAAGCCCAAATGTTGACGAAGGACGACGGACGAACGCTGGACAAAATGTGATCACAATAGCTCACCTTGCACTTCGTGCATAGGTGAGCTAAAACCTCATAATAAGCAATTTCTCCTTTTGAGACACATTTTTCTTAAATCTAGATCAGTTCTATATTTCTATTTAGATGGTTTTAAAGTCGTCTTGACTCTTTCCTATATATAAAACAAAGCTGAGGCAAACTCAACCCTTTCCCACATATAGACGCTTTCTGATGCCTCTGCAGCAGACGACTTTTGAAATCATTGGGGCAGAAGGAGAAATTGCTCATAATTTCTCCATTTGCCACAATGATTTTAACTCTATTCAATAATCATACTATAATTTTCGAGATTTTCTACATTATGGATTCCATTATTACAAAGTCTTCTGCTGCAGATTTGTCGCATGTTGGGAAGGGTTAAAAAGACATCAAGGCAAAACAGTGGAAAACGTCTATGAAGGAAAGTTTAACTTTTGAATGGAATTAAAAACATTGAGACAAAAAGAGAAATTGCTCATTTTGAGCATTTTCTCCTTTTGTCTCAATGTTGTCAAAAGGCATCTGGTGAAGATGCGTGAAAATGTGTGTGTGATTGGAAAAGGGTTAAAAAGGGCTGCATCATAAGATAAAAAGACATAACTCATAAACAAATACAAGAAACATTTTATTGGACTTATAATAATCTTAGCCCTTTCACAACTGCATTTTGACACATATATGTAAAGAGACAACCATTGCAACAATGTTTTTAACTACATCCAATAATAACATGTAAATTTGATGTTTTCGAATTCAATCATATGTTGTATGTGTGAAAAGGGTTAACTGTAACTTAACCCTTTTCAAGATAAAGACACTTGTTGACGCCTCTGATGCAGATGACTTTTGATTGTTCATGATTTTGTCAGTATAAGTCGTCAGCTGCAAGTTTGTTGTATGTGGGAAAGGGTTAACTTGATCCTGATCTCGCATATAGACGCATCATGCCTATTGGTTGGTTTAACCCTTTCCCACTTATAGACGCATAATACCTATTGGTTGGTTTAACCCTTTCCAAATGGTCGCATAATACCTATTGGTTGGTTTTACCCTTTCCCACCTATAGATGCATAATGCCTATTGGTTGGTTTAACCCATTCTCACCTATAGACACATAATGCCTATTAGTTGGTTTAACTCTTTCCCACCTATAGACCCATAATGCCTATTAGTTGGTAAATGATCGGATAATACCTATTGGTTGGTTTAACCCTTTCCCACCTACAGACACATAATGCCTATTGGTTGGTTTAACCCTTACCCACCTATAGACGCATAATGTCTATTGGTTGGTTTAATCCTTTCCAAATGGTCGCATAATGCCTATTGGTTAGTTTAACCTTTTCCCACCTATAGACACATAATGCCTATTAGTTGGTTTAACCCTTTCTCACCTATAGATGCATAATGCCTATTGGTTGGTTTAACCTTTTCCCACCTATAGACACATGATGCTATTGGTTGGTTTAACCCTTTCACACCTATAGACGCATAATGCCTATTAGTTGGTTTAACCCTTTCCCACCTATAGACACATAATGCTATTGGTTGGTTTAATCCTTTCCAAATGGTCGCATAATGCCTATTGGTTGGTTTAACCTTTTCCCACCTATAGACACATAATGCCTATTAGTTGGTTTAACCCTTTCCCACCTATAGACGCATAATGCCTATTGGTTGGTTTAACCCTTTCCTACCCTTTCCAAATGGTCGCATCATGCCTATTGGTTGTTTTCAACTATTTTCAGTAATTATACCTGCATTTATAGAGAGTCTTCATATTTTTTACTAAATGTTTTCAAAGTCATCTGCTGCAGATTTGTTGGTATGTGGAAAAGGGTTAACTGATTCACGCTCATAGTTTGGTTAGAGCTATTAAAGCAGGACAGAGAGAACTTTTAGAATTTCTTATGACTATTTATATGGTGGTAATTTTACCTGTTCCCACTGAAGCATTTGCAGCAGACAACTTTTGAAAACATTTTGACAAAAGGAGAAATTACACAAAACAAGCAATTTCTCCTTTTGTCACAAAGTTTTTAACTCTATTTAATTATTATTAGTCGCCGGACAGAAGCCCGCGACTTCTATTTTTAATAGGTTTTCGGAAATCACATGGGAGGGGGGATTATAATTAGAAAGAAACACATTTAGATGCATGCTTACCAACCCTCCAGATTCAATCGTGAGTCTCACGATTTGAAGGGCGTAATCCCACCCCCACGATCGTGAGAGATAAACTCACGATTTTCGAAAATTCGAGAAAAAAAAAAAAAAAAAAATTCACTATTAGCTATAGACTGATATACTTTATTTTACACTATATACTACATGTACTCAAAAGGCGATAACTACAAACCTTTACGTCGCACAGTCTAATGTTGTTTAGGTGACACATAACACTAGCTTTCGGGATATTCGGATTTTGGCCAGGGTCAAAAATAGAAATAATGACAAATAGTAAGTTTTGGGTACATTTTGGGGTAAATGGTTGATTTTGATGTTTATAAAAGTGAAAAGTAAGCTCTTAGTATAAGCATGGGATTGAATTTTTAAGTTGAACCCACTTCTCCTTCCTGTTTGACAACACTGGTTGCAGAGCTAGGCGTGAATTTAGAGGTAAATTTGAATACCAGCTTTCGCGTCCAAAATTGCTTGAAAAGGAGCTGGTAACGTGGTATTTCTGCATCCACAGATTGCCTACTGTTTTGAGAGAATTATCAGCTCTTCAATTTTACACTAAACCCCTGCGTTTTTGTTGGGTGATTTTTGGAATAAAGGGTCAAATTGATCTTTCTGCCCTACTTTTTTCACCTTGTTTCGGACCACTTTTCTGGTCAATTCTTTCCATAATATGGACTGAGAGTGTGACTTCCAGTCATTTTCCTACAATTCTGGCACTCCTTGATACAGGAAAACTCTTTTTATCAAACCAGTATGGATATTATGAGAAATAATGAGAGAATAAAAGTTGGAGTGTCCCAGGAAACAGAAAATCAGCTTTCAACTGTGTTATGCCACCTTACATACTCGCGAATACCAACTGCGTAGATCAATCTCCTTTGCAGAGAGCCGCTCTTTACACTCACTTACAAATAGTAAATCATGGGTGATTTAAAATGTTTATTTGGTTCGAAACATATGAAGGAAAGAACAAACCGAGATAAAACTGGTTTTAATAGAAAATTTACTTTGAACGAACACTCTCTGCCTATAAAGAGAGTTTCAAGAACGACACCCCTGCGAATAAGAAATAATCTGGTCTTTCGTACAAAATTATTTCGTCCTTGACAATTTTAAATGTGTCATTTAATTTCCTAAAGGCATATTGTTATGCATCATTGACACAAGGGCGCTCATCATAATATAATTTTAAACATGAGTAGTTTGTTATTTTCATTATAAAAAAAGGAAGGAAATAATTAAAATAAATTAACATGTTGTAGCGCTCAGTTTATGTTCGAAATTAAGTTTAAATTATACAACAATTTCAATGAGATTTAACTGTTTAGTTGATATTATATTTCGAAGGTTGTCTTATTTATAAATATTGGACTACATTTCAACATTTGTTAAAGTATGATATAATTAGGATGCCAAGCTAATATCATTTTGAGAAAAAGAGAAAACTCATGTCTTCAGCGATTTAACCCTTATCTCATTGTTTTAAAAGTAGATTGCTGCAAAGGTGTCCACTGTTGACTTTAATAGAGGAAAGGTAAAATGACGTGCTATTGCATGCAAATCCTAAAGTGTCTGTTTAGTGGTTTTATTAAACAAGAGGGCCATGATGGCCCTGGATCGCTCACCTTAATTATACAATGTACTGTTATGCAAAACACATCAAGACAATTATTCTGAATGCAACCTCCAGTGTTAACAAGATTTTCCTTCATTTGGCCTAGTTATCTATAAATTATTTTTCCTGATATGACCCATATTCCAACATGGACTAGATATCATCAAAACAACATTCTGACAAATTTTCAACTTGCTCAAAGTAAAAATGCGGCCTCCGGAGTTTGAACAATATTTTCCTTTATTGACCTTGTTTCTGACCCCCATATGACCCATATTCGAACTTGAACTAGATATCATTTAGACAAACATTCTGACCAAATTTCAAGATGCTTAAGCAAAAAATGCGGCATCCAAAGTGTTAACAAGATTTTCCTTTCGTTTGCCCTAGTGACCTAGTTTTTGACCCAGCATGACCCGTATTCGTACTTGGCCTAGATATCATTCAGCTAAACATTCTGACCGAATTTCAAGCTGCTGTAGCAAAACATGCGGCTTCTACAGAGTTAACAAGATTTTCCCTCAATTTGGCCTAGTGACCTAGTTTCTAACCCAAAATGACCCATATTTAAACTTGACCTACATATCATCAAGACAAACATTATGATAAAGTTTCAATATGCTCAAGTTGAAAATGTGGCCTCTAGAGTGTTAACAAGATTACCCTTCAATTTGGCCTAGTGACCTAGTTTTTGACCCGGCATGACCCGTATTCGAACTTGACCTAGATGTTATTCAGCTCAACATTCTGACTAAATTTCAAGCTGCTGAAGCAAAAAATACAGCTTCTACGGTGTAAACAAGATTTCCCTTCAATTTGGCCTAGTGACCTAGTTTTTGACCCGGTATGACCCGTATTCGAACTTGACCTAGATATCATGCAGCTCAACATTCTGACTAAATTTCAAGCTGCTGAAGCAAAAAATACATCTTCTACAGTGTTAACAAGATTTCCCTTCAATTTGGCCTTGTGACCTGGTTTTTGACCCGGCATGACCCATATTCGAACTTGACCTAGATATTTTAAACACAAACATTCTGACAAAATTTTAAACTGCTGAAGCAAAAATTGCGGCCTTTGGAGTGTTAACAAGATTTTCCTTCAATTTGACCTAGTGACCTACATTTTGATCCGACATGACCCATGTTCGATCTTTACCTACATATCATCAAGACAAACATTCTGATAAAGTTTCAACATGCTCAAGTTGAAAATGTGGCCTCCAGAGTGTTAACAAGATTTCGCTTCAATTTGACCTAGTGACCTCGTTTTTGACCTCATATGGCTCAGTTTCGAACTTGTACAAGATTTTATGGAGATGAATGTTCTGATACACTTTCATGAAGATTGGATGCAAAATGTAGCCTGTAGAGTGTTAACAAGCTGAAATGTTGACGACGCACGACGGACGGACGCCGGACAAAATGTGATCACAATAGCTCACCTTGCACTTCGTGCATAGGTGAGCTAAAAATAATCAAATTCAAATATTTTGACAAACATCTTGAAAAGTGTATGTGGAATTCACAAATCTTATAATTATTCCTTAATGAAAGCACTGTATACATACTAAGACTATTTATGAATTGGCAAGATTACTCATTTCCATTACTGTTTATGATCAATTATTAGTTGGTGTGTGTATGGTCAACCTACTTTGGAATGGAGATTGATCATAAACAATGCATGAAAGGCTTCAATTATCATTCACTTCGTTGACAAAACAATGCAAGTTATGACACATTTTCACTTGACCCCACTGTTGTTCCAATATGCCCCTCAGTGATAACTGTTTATTCAACTATTATAATGTTAGTGTTATGCATAACTGCACTATGGATATCCGGCAACATTGATGGAGTGTATGTCAAAATCCCCTCACTCTGAAAATGACATAGTAGTCAAAATCCCCTCGACCAAAATGATAGGGTAGTCAAAATCCCCTCGACCAAAATGATAGAGTAGTCAAAATCCCCTCGATGGGTATTCATAATCCGCTCAATCTAAGATCATATATTTTAATTACCATTTTATTACAGTTGATGAAAATGTTTGTGTCAAAACCCATACGGTCCATTTTTGTCATAGTTGTCAAAACCAATATGATTGAAAACAAATGGGTAGTCAAAACTCGTTGAAAATGCATAGTATTCAAAACCCATATGATTGAAAATGCATAGTATTCAAAACCCATATGATTGAAAATGCAGGGTATCCAAACCCATATGACTGAACATGTAGAGTAGACAAAATCCTTCTTTGAAAATGCAGAGTAGACAAAACCGTACTGATTAAAAATGAAGAGTAAACAAAACGCCAATGATTGGTGATAATTCAGTCACATGTTATAAATGAATTAAGGTGATAACTGCTTTAATCCTGTTTGTCACAACCATTGATTGTGTTAATCATTATTAATATGATGTTAATATGAACAGAACAGAACATACTAAATAACTTAAGAAGCCTTTGTCTTTTTGTCTTTTTAGTGCAATCTTATTTTAGCCTTAGACACCTTGGATGTCTCCTAATGTCATACATTATGATTAATCCCATCGAGGGGATTTTGACTACCCTAACATTTTGGTCGAGGGGATTTTGACTACCCTAACATTTTGGTCGAGGGGATTTTGACTACCCTATCATTTTCAGGGTGAGGGGATTTTGACTGAGGGGATTTTGAGTCTCCCCATTGATGCATTGCACCAACTTTCTCTTGTACTCTCATTTATGGAGATATTTCACATTTTTGCCTATATGTTTACAAAGCCGTAGGCTGCACTGGGTTAAAGTCTTTTGAATACTTTGTGGCAAAAAAATTGCTTGAAACTTTTTGGCAAAAGATAAAATTGCTAAAAATGAGAATATGTCTCAACTTTATTCAATAACTAAACTTCGTTGCATTTTATGGAGAATTTCTACATGTTTGACAGGAAGCTGTCTGTTGCAGATTTACTGTATGTGGGAAAGGGTTAAGAATCCACATGATATAATTTTCAGTATACTGACAACAGGGACATCCAGTCATTTATACTAGTATTTTTTTCTTTCTGGAAACGGCTCTTTTATTGTACATTTTTCTGCACTCAAAACTTCAGTTCCCATAACATAACAGTTGTTCTGCTCAATAAAAGAAAGCCATTGAATTTCATATATATTGGCACATTATCTCTCATCTGCAGTAAACGTTTCTGACCTAGTTTTCTTACAAATATCTAAATTCCTACCATTGCTTCATGCAAGATTCATTTTTGGAAATGACCCATTGAAAATTCCTGACAGAGAAAAGGGTTGATTTAGACCAAGCCTGGAATAGTGTAAGGTGTTACAGGTTGTCAAAGAATGTCAGATGTTCCTTTGCTGTGTGATTACTAATTAACAAAGTTCCCCTGCTCAAAGCACATTGGAATGCTCTATGTGGGAAGTGTTGTTGACATTCATTGGCATAATGGAATAAAGCATGTAAGCAGAGGACTAGATAAACCCTTTCCCACATACAACTAATTTGCAGCAGAAGACTTTGAACATATTTTGTCAAAAAATGGAAAATCTCTATAATTGAATGGATAACCAATGACTATAAGTGGAAAACATTGTGGCCAAAGGTGAAATTGCTCATCATGAGCAATTTCACCTTTGGCCACAATGTTTTCAAAAGTCGTCTGCTGCTATTGCGTTAAAATGTGTCTGCAGGTGGGAAAGGGATAATGAGGACTAAACTGGTCTTTTCCCAAGAATGGCTCTCTTATGACTCATTTAAACCCTATGTTGTGGGTACTGAACAGAATCTTCTCAATGAGACGATTCATTTGAGTACCCACAACATAGGATTTGAACGACAAATAAGGATTTGAGGATTTGAAATACACTTTTGATCTAGAACTCTGATGTTATAAGTATGTATTTTTTATCAGTTGGGTTACGTAACTGAGTCAATAACATTGACATTTCTTTATAAATACATAAGGCATTTGAATTTCTTGGGTCAAAACTCCGGAATGGATAACCGCAGGTATTTTGTCTGGTCCTTATGGCGTTGGTGAGTAAAGGACATTTGTAATAAAGCATAATTAAAATCTTTGAAATTTTAAAGAAGCCACCACAGGAACATTACTGTGAAGTTTGCTAGATATCAGTCCATTGATTAAGGAGAAGATGCAGTTTGAATCTAATGTTCCGAACCCCAGTAGCTCAGTCTGTAGCTATGCAGGCTGTCAATCCAGGGGTTGTGAGTTTGAACCCTAGCTCAGCCAACATTCTTTCCGACGTTTGACAAAAAATCACTGTGACAAGCGTCATTCGTCTTTCACCAATGGGCTAACAGTCTATGTGGCAAAGCAGCCATGTTGTGTGAAGTACTGGTGTGAGAAAACCAGGAAACATATGCGTGATATGACTGAAAAATTGTTGAAAACGGCGTTAAACCCCAATCAATCAATCAATTGAATCTAATGTTCATTTTCTCCATTTCTGATGCCGCCTGGCAGCTTATCTTTTTCAACCAATCAATATGGCTTAAACAAGTTATGTACAGTGTCACTAAAAACCCCTTTACACAGAGGAGGCGACAGTTGAGAGACCGTTGAACGACGAAAAAAGTGAAAGATCTCTTAACAAGCCTTCAATGAGCGCCCAGCAATCGCCATGGTCTCTCAATGATCTTCCAGTGATCTCCACAGTTGCCACGGACTCCTCAAAGTTTTGACTCGGTCCAAAACAATCTATCAACGTGCGCGGAGGGAAGCAATCTCTCAACGGTCTCTCAAGGAGTGCCCAATGAGCGCTCAACGATCCCTCAGAGCTTTTTCAATGGACGCCAAATATTTTCATCCCGAAGGTAAAGATGCCTAGAGTCAGTATTTTTCATTTTGTCTCTATGAGCACAAGCTCTTACATAAGCTGGCTGTAGTCACAAAACTGTAATCTTCTTTCTTGTGTCAGCCAGGGGCAGACCCACCAGGTTCTTTACCTCCTCCTCTGGCGACTTCAATGGCTAACTGGCTCTGTATAATTGCTTGATGACCTAGTAGGATTGCACCATGTACCATTTACTGGTTGTTCATCTTGGACCCTCTTCAACAGCTTGTCAGAGACTGATGCAAGAGCACCATGGAAACCTCTAACATATATACGCAGAGGCTCACTGTCGCCCAAGAAATGCTCAACAATCTCCTGGCTCACCCACAGAACTCTTCATGATCCCTTAGCAATCTCTGTCTGTCTCTCATTGGTCTCTCTATGTCACACCTGATTTCTCAGCGATCTCCTTAGATCTCCCTGTGATCTCTCTTTGTTGCAAAACGAGCCCTCAGCAAACTCCTAGTTGCCGCAGGAGGCTTAGTATCCATTGATATTCCAAGAGTCTTTCAATGAGCACTTGATGGGCGCTCAATGAACACCATGGTCACTCCCAAGAATTCTATAGATGGCCATGGAAGTTGGCAAAAAATTGCATTTTGATCGCAAAACGAGAGCATAAAGATCTCCCAAGCATTTACACAGAAACAACTTTTTCACGGATTCGCAAGATCGTCGAGAGATCGGGCAAATTTTAATAAGCAAGAAAGTGTCTGCCAAAGACCAGTCTTCTTATCCCTTGCACACATGTAGATGCATTTGAGCTTTTTGACGCATCTGTAGGAAACGACTTTAGAACACACTGTGACAAAAGGGGAACTTGCTAATGAGGAGGAACTACTCCTTTTGTCACATTGTTTTCAACACAATTCAAAAATTACACTTTGATATACAGCATATTTTTTAAATATTTTTGCTGAGATATTTTCAATTACATATGATGGGGATTAGTTGTAAGAGGGGACAGAGTTAACCTGGCTAGTAGTACACAATGAGAAATAAGAATTCCCACTTTGTGAGGTATGATGGGATGAGGAAGCTTAAACAATAAATTCATCAGAGAAAATCCCCGCCCTGTGGCTTATTGTATTTAATCAATCCGATGAACCAACCTCTTCCTCTATGAATTAGATCCTTAGTTATGCCTTTATGAACATATGACAAGCAAGATTATCCCTTTCCCACATACAACCTATCTGCAACAGACGACTTTGAAAACATTTTGGCAAAAACATGGAAAAATATTGTGGCAAAAGGAGAATTTTCTTAAAACAAGCAATTTCTCCTTTTGTCACGAATGTTTTCAAAAGTTTTCTGATGCAGGTGTCTATATGTGGGCAAGAGTTAAAGACTCCTCCGGGTTCTGAAAGAAGAGTTTACAAATAAATTTGTTGAAAGGGGACCATAACTCTGATGTTTCTTAGGCAATGATAAGCGAAGGATAACTTTCCCTTGTGGTAGTCAAAATTTCTATTAAGTTTTAATCAAATTCCTTCAACTTTGCCTTAAAAATGGATTCTGGCTGGATGGACTTGGACGCCAAATACCATTATATCTCTTGTGTTTCACAGGAGATTAATAACAAGAGGACCATGATTACCCTGGATCGCTCACCTGATCTATTTTTATTTTTTTCATTATAGCCGTATCAGCGACCATAGTTTTCGACCAATGAACATGGCTTGAAAGAATCTGATAGAGGGTCACCCTAGGAATATTTCTACTAAATTATTTGAAAATCGGCCAAACACTTTAGGAGAAGAAGATTTTTTAAGTTTTCACTAAAGCCATATAAGGGAAAATATCCCTGCCCTGTGGCAGCTATCTTTTTCGACCAATCAACATGGCTTTAAGCCTTTAATGAATCTGATAGTGGATCACCTTAGGAACACTTCTACAAATTTATTTGAAAATCAGTTTTAAGTTTTCACTATAGCCATATAAGGCAAAATAGTCCGTCTCCTGGTGGCCATGTTTTTCAACCAATCAACATGGCTCAGGTGAGCTAAAAACATAAATGCGAATCAAAATATTTGAAACTGCACATACTTAAAACATCGGAATGTTTATTTCATTTTAGATGTGTCATAACTTAGTGTTTTTAATTAATTAAACAAACGCAATTGTGATATGTTCAAGACATTTAAATTTGTTTTTTTCTAATAAAACTCTTCTTCCCATGTCATTTCCGAAAACCTATTAAAAATATAAGTCGCGGATTTCTGCCCGGCGACTAATAATTATTGAATAGAATTGAAAACATTGTGGCAAATGGGGAAATTGCTTATTATGAGCAATTTCGCCTTTTGACACAATGTTTTTCAAAAGTCGTCTGCAGTTGGGATTTACCATTTATAACCTGCAGACGCATATCGATGCAACAGCAGCAGACGACTTTTGAAAACATTGTGTCCAAAGGTGAAATTGCTCATGATGAGCAATTTCTCCTTTGGCCAAAATGTTTTCAACTTTATTTAAAAATTAAGCTATCTTTAATCGAGTTTGTTCAGGTTTTTGTCAGTCACTATGCAAAGTAGTCTGCTGCAGATTTGTTGTAACTTATAATGTGGGAAAGGATTAAGATGTTGTTAGGGTAAGACCAACCTGTCTACTCTGTGACCTCTGTAATCGGTGTATAACCAGGAGTATTGGGATTGTTGCAATACACCATTGATCTGATTCCCACCTTCCCAAAAATGGTTGTTCCTGAATAACCATGTAATAATTGTACTTTTCAGTTTGGATGCATGTTACATTTAAATTCCAGTCTAAAACAGAATTATTTTGACTTCTATTTGGTCAAATTTGTTAATGACCTAGTGACTTTTGACTAATAAAATGCTGAGCTTTCAGACTTGGTTAGCAGTACAAAATATATTATCAAGAAGAGCAATTTCTTCTTTTGCCAGAATGTCTTCAAAAGTTGTCTGCTGTTGATGCGTCAAAATGTGTCTACAAGTGGGAAAGGATTAATCAGGCATTTTAAATTCATTTGATTTATCTAAGTTAGATATTTTAATGGAAGATAAAAATCTAATAAAAATTTGGTATAGATTCAAGAATTCAACACTTGAATGATAATGCATGTTTCTTAGGGCATGTGTGGCTACTGGATTTCTCAATGAGTGTGATTAGCTTTAACCCTTTCCCTCATATAGACGCTTTCAGACGCCTCTGCAGCAGACGGCTTTTTGAAAACATAGTGACAAAAGAAGAAATTGCACAAAACGTGCAATTTCTTCATTTTGCCACAATGTTTTCCACTTTTAGTCATAGGTTATCCATTCAATTATGGAGATTTTCTATGTTTTGACAAAATACGTTCAAAGTCGTCTGCTGCAGAATTGTGGTATGAGGGAAAGGGTTAACCCAGAGTTTCCCATATACAGACGCAATTGGATGCCTCAGCAGCAGAAGCCTATTGAAAACATTGTGCCAAAGAAGAAACTGCTCATAATGAGGTATAATGAGATATTTAAGGTAATTAATTAAGTATGGTAATAGGCATGCCAATCAATTATAGCGGGACTAAAGCCAGAAAAGGCCAGATAGTACTGCTGAAGTGAAAATGTTCAAGATGATAACTGAACGCTTTTCCACTACCAACAAATCTGAAACAACAAACAACTTAAAAATAAACTAGGCAAAAGTAAGGGAAATTTATATAAATGAATGTAAATCATTATATATATATTGAGTTAAACAAATTGTGCTGATTGTGAGCTATTTCTCATTTAGTCAGAATTTTTTTCTGCGGGAAAGGGTTAAAGTCCATTCGTTGTTAATGTTCCATGAAATATGTGATGTCTGTTCCACAGAACACCCTCATTTTGAAATATTTTATGAATGAAAAATCAACATCTGACATATCACGTGGGAAATGAAAAAACTGTATCTCAGTGAATGCTCATAAATTTTCACTTTAACTCTTCTAGGAGAAAAATGTTGTTGTTATAACCCTTTCCCACATACAGCAAATCTGCAGCAGACATTTTTTAAAACATCCTGGCAATATTTTGAGAAATCTCCATAATGGGAGTTCTATTATTAAATAGAGTTGAAAACATTGTGGCAAATGGGGAAATTCAGCTCATTAAGAGCAATAATAAGTTCTTTTGCCAGAATGTTTTCAAAAGTCATCTGCTGCAGTTACGTCTACAAGTGGGAAAAGTTTAAATTCATTATGTTTGACAAAAAAGCAAGAGACTATAAAGATTATAGCCTCTACAAGGATGAATTATGTATACCAAGTCTACAAGAATGAAGTATGTATACCAAGTCTACAAGGATGAATTCTGTATACCAAGTCTACAAGAATGAAGTATGTATACCAAGTCTACAAGGATGAATTCTGTATACCAAGTCTACAAGAATGAAGTATGTATACCAACGAAGTCTACAAGGATGAATTATGTATACCAAATCTACAAGGATGAATTCTGTATACCAAGTCTACAAGGATGAATTATGTATACCAAGTCTACAAGCATGAAGTATGTATACCAAGTCTACAAGGATGAATTATGTATACCAAATCTACAAGAATGAAGAATGTATACCAAGTCTACAAGGATGAATTCTGTATACCAAATCTACAAGAATGAAGTATGTATACCAAGTCTACAAGGATGAATTCTGTATACCAAGTCTACAAGGATGAATTCTGTATACCAAGTCTACAAGGATGAATTATGTATACCAAGTCTACAAGAATGAAGTATGTATACCAAGTCTACAAGGATGAATTATGTATACCAAGTCTACAAGAATGAATTATGTATACCAAATCTACAAGGATGAATTATGTATACCAAGTCTACAAGGATGAATTATGTATACCAAGTCTACAAGAATGAAGTATGTATACCAAGTCTACAAGGATGAATTATGTATACCAAGTCTACAAGGATGAATTATGTATACCAATTTAAGTCTACCCTATAAAGTTTGATTCATATTCTTAAACCTTTCCCCCATACAGACGCTTTCTAACGCCTCTGCAGCAGACAATGTTTTCCACTTTTAGGTTATCCATTCAATTATAGAGATTATCTATTTTTTGACAAAATATGTTCAAAGTCGTCTGCTGCAGAATTGTTGTATGAGGAAACAATTTTCTGTTTTTATTTTACAGTAAGCAGCAACAGGGAAGTCAAGCAATAAAATACAAAATGGGATCATTATATTTATACTCAATGCAACAATAATTGAAAATTGCACAAACTGACCTGTCAATGCAACTTTCTTGTCATGGATTAATGGTTGGCAAGAAAACTTGAAATGTTCTAAGAAGAAATGAAATGAAATAAATGTCATAGAACCAATCTGATAACAAAATATCAAGGGATGGACCACCATACAAAGCAAATGACAGGAATTCAAAGGATAGGATTACACTTAATAAGATCTGACAAACAAACACACAATCTTACAAGATTGCGTCAAGAACCATGCCTCATAAAGCCATCAAGATTTGGTGAAAAAGCTGCACTGATCCAACCATTTGGTTATATAACAAGAGGACCATGATGTATTGCTCACCTGATCCTCAATAGATCTTAATACACTGTCCATATGTATCAACTTGATTCCTTCTTTGGCATGATCAGATTCGATTCAGAAACAGTAGAAAACAACCCAAAGTGTTTAAAAGGAGATTTAGTTTAAAGTAATTTCTATTTTATTCGCTGAGCCCCGGTAGCTCAGTCGTAGCAACACGGGCTGTCCATACAGGGGTTGTGAGTTTTAATCCCAGCTCAGTCAACATCCATGCTGACGTTTGACATAAGTCACTGTTACAAGCGTCATTAGTCTTTCACCAATGGGCTAATAGATTATGTGGAAAAGCATCCAGTTGCTTGGAAAGTATGATGTTGTGTGGTGTACTGGTGTGAGAAAGCTAGGAAATACATAAGATGGGGAACTGGCCGCCATGATATGACTGAAAAACCTTTGAAAACGGCGTTAAATCCCATTCAACCGATCTATTTTAGCCCTGGTTGCCATCTTGTGTAGCATGCAGAGTAAAATGGATAGAGCAATTTTGGTAGAGGGCGACCTAACTAGCATTTGTTAGAAATTATTTTGATTGATTAACTAATTGTTTGGCGTTTTGTGCCGCTTTCAAAAAAAAAATTCAATTATATCACGGTGTTTCCTAGGTTAAAGTTACCAGTAGTACTGGTCCATTTATCCTGACACCAGCCAGTCATTTGTAATAATGACAGAAAATGAACATCCAATGGTCTTAAAACCTCACCATGAGCCTTTCTTCTTTTTAGGGAATCTGGCTGCCTTTCTGTTTGGACTTTTCAGCACACATAAGAATCTGGCTGCCTTTCTGTTTGGACTTTTCAGCACACATAAGAATCTGGCTGCCTTTCTGTTTGGACTTTTCAGCACACATAAGAATCTGGCTGCCTTTCTGTTTGGACTTTTCAGCACACATAAGATATATAGGACATGACTATTACCAATCATCAAAAAAGAATATTGCTCGAGGCTGCAGGATTGTAAATCTACCAGTTTTTCCACATAAAACATTTCTAAAGCAGACAAATGAAAAAGAGAAATTGTTCACTATCAACAAATTCTCCTTTTGTCACAGTGTTTTAAAAGTGGTCTGCTGTTGATGCATCAAAACTGGTCTTCATGTGGGGAAGGGATAAAGATTGGTCAACTGGCTGTTCAAACCATGGGGTACTGGCACACTATTAAAACATGGTAGTGTAGTGTCATGATTTTAAAGTTTTAAAGTTGGTAATTTAAACCATTCATTTGTGGATAAAATCCTTGTGACCATGCAGTTAGCCTGGCACACGGCTCTATGTTTATTATTATATGCTGAATGTTATCTATTAATTAACTGACTAACATTATCTCATTCAATGGCTGCATTTCAACTGGTGTCCGAAACTTATGGTCGGGGGGGGGGGGTCCTAAGGACGATAATCAGAGTAACAAAAAAGAACCATAAGGACTGTTGCCAGTCTACTAGCAGTGTTAAGGGTAGATAGTTTGCTACATGCTGGTGCAATAAGCTTTATTCGATCATTTTTGTTTTGATTTGGACCAAACATGGGTCAAATCTGGCTGACGAGGCAGTGAGAGCCCTTGTCTTAATATAATAGAATACACTTTTTTGTTTTTTACCCTTACCCTCATACAACAATTCTGCAGCAGACGACTTTGAACATATTTTGTCAACAAATGGAAAATCTCTAGAATTGAATGGATAACCTATGACTAAAAGTGGAAAACATTGTGGCAAAATGAGAAATTGCTTGTTTTGAGCAATTTCTTCTTTTGTCACTATGTTTTCAAAAAGCCGCCTGCTGAGGGAAAGGGTTAAATAGCCTGCCAGGCCCCTATGGTTTAAACATCATTGGCATGACAAATCTCTTACACAAAGAAAATACATTTGTAAGATATAAACAATAAGTTTGACAGGACAGCACAACTCAAAATGTCTGATATTCAATCCTTTCCCCACTTACAGACGCATTTTGATGCATCTTCAGCAGACTTTTGAGAATATATGGTGGCAAAAGGTGAAAGTGCTTTTCACAAGCTATTTCATCTTTTGACAAAGTGATTTTACAACACCATTTAACAACATTCTTTCATTTGTAGAGATATTCCGTATTTTTGCCTAAATGTTTTCACAGTTGTCTGCTGTAGATTTGTTGAATGTGCGACAGTAAAACATTCTGTTAATACGGCCAAAGTCACCAACAGATTAAAACCTAAGCTCTCCTAGATCATAGTCCTCAGGTGAGCTAAAAACAGTTTCTTAAAGATATATATAGATTATTGAAAATCATCATCCTTGGTTTCTGACAATGGTTTTGCACTCAATATGAAATAAACAAATCAATTTGAAAAATGGTTAAAAAGTTTGAATGTTCGTGACAAGAGGCAATCTGATGGAGAAAAAGTTGGATTGTTAATTATTTTGGAACAAGGATGGGTCATGAGGAGTAATGCTGTTTGAGTCACTTTAGCATGTTATTTAACCCCTTCCCACGTACATACCGATGCTTTCTGACGCCTCTGCAGCAGACAAATTATGCCCCTTTTGGGACATAGAGATACTATCACTTTAAAGGAAATGAACGGAGGTTACCAATGACTCAGTGCCTTTTTTTGGTTTCTGATTTGAGATACTATTGAAACTATAAAGCAGGTAACTAATTCAGTATTCATGTATATGGAGTGTAAAAGGGATGATTTAAAAGTCATTTACCTTAAATTAATATACTTAGTAAGGACAAATAGAAATCACTATATGTGGTCACACTGGCAGTTCTATAACTGGCAGCGCTATTAAACTTCAAGACATTCCTACTGGAAGCTTCCAATGACCTTTACTTTTTTATTCCTATAGCTATATTATATTAACCCTATATATTAATATTTAACCCTTTCCCAAATACAACAAGACAAATGTGTGACGCAAAGCGTCAAAGAGAAGCCGCAATTTTTCGTTGTTCATGTAGAAATAAGAAAAAAGAATATTTAAATCCACAAACAACAGTAGACGGTAATACGCTGACATTTTATCCCTTTAGACTTTTGGGATACTTCAAATTACCTCCCTTTAAGCAATACAAGGATATTTACCTTGTGATTCGTATGATTAAGATTAATAAACATTGAAATTATATGAATGAAAACTATTATTTAAATTAGTAACAACATCAAAATCAAATTAAGCCAAGATAAATGTGTACACATTTCATTAATTGTTTGTAAATACCCTAATGTATAGGTATGAATATAAACTTTATAATGTTATAAACAAATTTTCTTTTTAATGTACTAAGTCTGTGAATCTCACTGAAACACCCTTTTCAATATACCAACATTTTAAAGTAAATTAAAGTATAAACCGTTTTTGTATGTACTGAAACTAGAAACGTCCGTTTGAGTATAAGTATATTTCCAATATTTGCGATTTTATATTGCGACTAGCTAACCCGGCACGACGTAAACTTTCCTCTACCAAATTGGTTGTTGTATGTGGGAAACAGTTAGCTGCTGAACAAGTATTTAAATGTTTAGCTGTGTTAAATATTTGTATTCCCTTTAAATTGTTTATTTAAATCGTCATACATGAGTATTATTAGACAAAGGTGTCAGACCAAATGGGAACTTAGTTAAATTAAACACGATTTTTTTCTTGTGATTCGTATGAATAAGTTTAATAAACATTTACATTTCAACTAGACGGCAACATTTATTGTGAAACAGATATTTCTGTGGTTTATATATGTTCATGTCTGCACTTCTTCATCTAGAATAACTGCGTAATATATGATAGCATGTAAGGAACGGAATGGCATTAATGCCGAGCGCGAGGGTAAACAACGCCAAACAACAAGAAACAGATTACATTTACTGCGTGCCTTCTCTTGTTCACTGTTCAAGATATAGTATGATTTTCGCTTAAATAAATGTTTAACTGTGTTAAATATTTGTATTCCCTTTAAATTGTTTATTTAAATCGTCATACATGTGTATTATTAGACAAAGGTGTCAGACCAAATGGGAACTTAATTAAATTGTGCCTTTATACTTCAAATTACCTCCCTTTAAGTACTACTAGGATTTATCTTCTTGTGATTCGTATGAATAAGTTTGATAAACATTAACATTTCAACTAGACGGCAACATTTATTGTGAAACAGATATTTTGTTCATATGTCTTCACTTCTTCATCTAGAATTACTGCGTAATATATTATAGCATGTAAGGAACGGAATGGCATTAATGCCGAGCGCGAGGGTAAACAACGCCAAACAACAACAACAAGAAACAGATTACATTTACTGCGTACCTTCTTTTGTTCGTGGTTCCCGGTTTAACATACTATCAAACTAAAAAAAGCGTATGAGATATGTAACCAATTCAGTTTACTGTTTAGACAAGATACAGTATGAATTTCGCTTAAATAAAAATGTACATTATATTCAATTAATATACTTGCCTTTGTCTTTTGTTTTTAATTTGTAAAACTCACACATGTATATAGAGTGTAAAAGGGATGTTTTAAAAGTCATTACCTTAAATTAATGTACTTAGAAAGGACAAAGAGAAATTAAGATATGTGGTCACGCTGGCAGGTCTAAATATTCTCCATGACCGAAAATTAAAAGCATCCCTACAGAGGAGGCGGCTTCCAATAAATCTGCAGCAGTCAAATTTGTAAACATCTATGCAAAAATATTGAAACTCTCTAAAAATAAAAATAAAAATTAAACAGCACCTTGACCTACACCATAAATCAACTAAATTATGAAATTAGAAAAGCAGATTCAGAAAAGAACATTATTTTAACGTTTTTCAAAAACATTTTTTGTGATGCTGCCTTATAGTTTGCAATTTTCTCTAATGCGATAATGTTTTCAACTATTATATAATTAGTTTTTCATTTACCGATTTTCTATTTATTTTCGTTATGTTTCTTTTCATTGTGACTGCTTCAGATTTGTTGCATTTGAGAAGGTTAGTAGGACATTTCAAACTTCTTACCTTTAAATCAGACAATCAGAAGTTTTTAAATCAATCAATATGACTTGCAATAATGTTATACAGTCAGAAAGGTTGAACCTTTTCCCTCATACAGACACTTTTTAAAATACTGCTGCAATTAACAAACAACTTTTGAAAACATTGAAACGTAATGGGCAATTTCTTCATTTGCCACAATGTTTTCAACTTTTACCTGTTCCCTCATATAGGCGCTTTCTGACGCCTCTGCAGCAGACAGCTTTTTGAAAACATAGTGACAAAAAAAAATTGCTCAAAACAAGCAATTTCTCCTTTTGCCACAATGTTTTCCACTTTTAGTCATAGGTTATCCATTCCATTATAGAGATTTTCTATTTTTTGACAAAATATGTTCAAAGTCGTCTGCTGCAGAATTGTTGTATGAGGGAAAGGGTTAATCAATAATATGGTTCTTTCATTCAAAGAGTTACCATATTTTTTGACTAAAACTGTTCGAAGTTGTCTGCTGCAGACTTGTCATATGTAGCTCAGGTATCTGCTGCTGAGTGAAAGGTAAGACAATTCAGGCTTAAAGAAAAGATTGACTGCAATATTTATTGGTGCACTTAATACAACATATTGTTCTATAACATACAGCAGCCGAGAATTCTGATCGGCCTCCTTGAAATGCTTTATTTTACCATCATGCCAGGCATGTGCTCCTGGTTTACCAGATGCTTATGATATTATTGGATGTTTGGGTTTTTAGAAGGAGTATACTAAATAGTGGAGTATTGGGGAAGAGTTTGGCATTTTGATATTAGAGCTTGATGGTGTCACATGTGCTCCCTTAGTTATATTATAAGATACATACATTTTGTACATATAAAATAAATATATATTAATGTGAGCAGTTTTGTGTGGAAAAGATATTAGCGGGATATTATAGCATTGGTAAGTTCATTATAAAACTGGATTAAAAATCGAGTTTGTACCAATGATTTTTACGGCAACATTTGATGTTCAAATGCTGTTTCACATCATCAGATTTTTATCTTTCTTCTTGAGTTGTTCTTTTTGTGGCGATATATTGTTTATGCAATAAACATTCTTTTAACTACAAATTTGATAGACACTTTTATGGCATTAAACCGCAGTATAAATAAAGTGGTAGACACACTTAATGGATTGTGAATTGGTTAATCAATTACCAGATTTGATTATTTTTTTAGAGATGTTTGCTTTGAAAAAAAAAAACACAATAATATACAGGAAGAAAAAAACCTACATATTTTTTTAAAGAGTTGAAAACGTAGTGGGAAAAGGAGACATTGCTTTTTGGCTATAATTGACTAATTGCTCTATTTCCTGTAATGGTTTTGCAACACACAACTTTTGATATCATTGGGGCAAAAGATGAAATTGCTAATGATGAGCAAATTCTAATGAGCAAATTCTCATGACGCCACAATGATTTCAACTTTATTCAATGATAGTACTTTCATTTTTGCCTAATTAACAATCCTGAAAGATCCATCCTGACCAGGATTGGAACCTTGGACCTTTTGATCCATAGGCGAACACTCTACTACATCGCTATAAAATCTAGCTCCATAGCAAGGCAGTATATTAGTGTCCCCTTCTACATATACCTTGGCTACACCTAGATAATTTCAGTCATCTGCTGCAGATTTGTTGTAAGTGGGAGAGTATTAAAAACAGCTTGACAGACATTTTTATTGCATAAAACAAAGTATTGTAGACAAACTAAATTTACCCTTTCCCACATACAACAATTCTGCAGCAGAGGAGATTGAAATCATTGATGAAAAAAATCAAAAAAAAAATCTTTAAATGAAAATGTAGTAACTGAATAGAATTAAAAACATTGTGGCAAAAAGGGAGAAATTGCTCATAAAAAGCAATTTCTATTTTTGCCAATATGATTTCAAAAATAGTCTGCTGCAGACAAGAAATCATCTGTAAGTCAGAAGTGAGGAACTTAATGGTGATAAATAACCAGATACCCAAGATAGGGGAAAATCCGATCAGGTCTGGGGAGGACCACTCCAAGGAGGGAGACATTGAACTCTGTTGAAATCATACAATCAGATTCAGAGGAGATGAATTAGTAAAGTTTTGAAACTTCCCCCCTCTAGCAGTAAACATAACCCAAGCTCTTCAAAGAATTTAAATAATTTTGGAAAGAGGATCATTCTGCTTACAATTTAGTCTTTTGATGTGTCTCAATTATTTCTTCAAATGCTTTAACCCTTTACCTCATATAGATGCTTTCCGACGCCTCTACAGCAGATGGCTTTTTGAAAACATAGTGTCAGGAGAAGAAATTGCTCAAAACGAGCAATTTCTTCTTTTGCCACAATGTTTTCTGATTTTAGTGATGGGTTATCCATTCAAATTATAGAGATTTTCCATTTTTTGACAAAATATGTTCAGTCGTCTGCTGCAGAATTGTCATATGAGGGAAAGGGTTAATGTGGAAGACGGTGGTGCAGTGGTAGAGCATCGGCCTCTTGTTCCAAACGTCCCAGCTTCGAATCCTATGATGAGCAGGTTCTGCATTTGGGATTTTTCAAACTTAACCCTTTCCCTCATATAGATGCTTTCTGACGCCTCTGCAGCAGACGACTTTTTGAAAACATAGTGATAAAAGAAGAAATTGCTCAAAACAAGCAATTTCTCCTTTTGACACAATGTTTTCCACTTTTAGTCATACGTAGGTTATCCATTCAGCTATCAATATTTTCTATTTTTTTGTCAATATATATTCAAAGTCGTTTGCTGCAAAATTTTTGTACGAGGGGAAGGGTTAACACTTTTCTACCTGAAGAGGCAGGTTATCCATTCAATTATAGAGATTTTCTATTTTTTGACAAAAATATGTTCAAAGTCGTCTGCTGAAGAATTGTTGTATGAGGGAAAGGGTTAACTGGTGCAGGTACTGGTGAATTATCTAGGAAATAGACATCACAGTCATGTGATAAAAAATAAACTGAATTCTTGTTTCGCAATGAGTGTAACATTAATACGTTTAGACTAAATGTTTTAACTTGAGAAGAGTCCAAAAGTAAGAAAGAAGGTGATTGACTTCATATGTAGATTACCTTCACCACATAGGACAAAACTGAAGCAGACCACTTTGAAAATATCTTACCAGAATTATGACATCTATATCAACGAAAAGTATTGAATAGAACTGGAAGTAAGGTGGGAAAAGGAGAAATTCCTAATTGTTATAAACAATTTTGCTGTTTAACATATTGTTTTTAAGGGTGGCTGAGCTGCAGATGTTTCAAAAATGTGTCTGCATGTTGGAAAGGGTTAATCCAAGTATATGATAAGCTTTAATCTAAAAAAAACATGGTATACAGTGTACATGTTTTGTATTTCTGAGTATCTGTGTAATTTTTTTGTATTTTCCAGTATCTGTGTCCATGTTTTGTATTTCTAAGTATCATTGGTGTACATGCTTTGTATTTCTCAGAACATGTGTCAATGTTTTGTACATCTCATTATCTGTGTGCATTTATTGTATTTCTCAGACTCTGTGTACACATTTTGTGTTTCTTAGTACCTGTGTTTTCATTTCTCAAAAGCTGTGTATAATAAATGTTTGTTTTTCTCAGTATATGTGTAGATGTTTAACATTTTTCAGAAAATGTTAACAATTATTGTATATCTCGATCAGTATACATGTACATGTTTTAACTTTCTCAGTATCTATGTACATGTTTTGTATTTTTAGCTCATCTGTGCACAAAATGCTCAAGGTGAGCAATTGTGACCGCTCATTGTCCTTCGTGTGTTATTAACAATTTCCTTAAACAACATCTAGCTGCTAAACTGCTTGGCCAGGTTTAATGAAACCTCACAGGGATGTTTCTTGGGTGGTGACCTGTCAAATGTCACCATAAGTGTGACCTTGACCTTTGAGGTACAGGCCTGGGTCTTGTGCGTGCAGACATGCAACCTCATCATGGTGAACGTCTGTTCCAATTTTCTTTGAAATCCTATGATGCATGGTTAAGATGCAAGCCAGACAGGTTCGGACAGATGGACGCACATACATAAACCGAACCTTCATTGTGACAGCTATGTCTAGCTCACCATAAGTGGGCTCAACAAAAAATGCAGAAACTATGTCCAATTCTCAAAATCCACAAAAGTTCATGTTTTTTAACCCAAAAAACAGGCCACACTCAGCATCTTTAGCATACACTGTGAAGAAGGGTATTAGATAATAAGTTTTTTCAAGTTATAGCTTTAATAGTTTCCCTGTAAGTGACCTAAACGCAAAACTTAACCCACACCAACGACAATGCCGCTGCTGCGACGGAGATCAAGTGACTACAATAGCTTTTGTCTTCTTTTTTCAAAAAAATCAGACAAGCTAAACATGTGTCTGTAAGTGAGAGAAGGGTTAAGGTCTTTATGATGCACACAAGCCAGGATCAATCATCATTAAGTAAGGGTAGATTACCTGGGAAACTGTGACATAACTGAAATTATGTGCAGAACAGCAATGAAAAAAACAGTCCTTACACATAGGCTAGCTACACTTTTCCACATACCAAAAATCCGTAGCAAAAAACCCAATCTATGCAAAATATCTATAATTCGAGGAATAATTATTGAATAGATATAAAAACATTGTAGCAAAAGAGGAAATTGCTCATTTCTCTTTTGCCAAAAGGTTTTCAAGAGCTGTCTGCTGCAGCTTCGTCAAAAAGTGTCTCTACATGTGAAAGGGCTACAGAACTATTTTTCTTGACACAACTAGTCTTGGATAAAAGTAAAATAGGGAGAATGGAATAGCATGCCATATGAGTGGTTATTTGGTTGGCTGGGTGACTGATAGTCTTGTAGTGTGATTAGATAAGTATAGGTCCCATGAGAGGCAATGTACGGGGAGGGAGATGGATTATGGACTCATTGATCAATTAAGACTTTTATCTGGCTTCTTGTTGGATGCCTCTGTGGCTGAAATAGTTTGAAAACATTATGAAACTGGAATGTATTAGAACAAAATGAAATAATGAATGCCCCCTGCTTGCAGCCAAATTGTTCTTGCACAATCTATATAGATTTATGAAAATTCAAAGTTCAAGGGACATAACTCTGCTTAGAATATTCTGACTACATCCATATTGGAACTTGATCTATATCGTGTAATATATAATCTGCATGCACTCATAGGAAAATTAGCCAAAACTTACAAATCATCAAAATTTCAAAGACTAAGGGCAATAACTCCACATAGAATGATCTATCGGCAACCTAATTATTAAACCTTTCACACTTGCAGACACATTTTGACGCATCTGCAGCAGACAATTTTAGAAATCATTGGCAATAGGAGAAATTGATCATAATGATCATTTTTTGCATTTGACATAATGATTTCAACAAAACAAATATGTGGGATAGAGTTAAGTTTTACCTGTGTATTAGTTTTTATGAGTGGTCTACTTTAAATACAGCTTAGAATAAATATTCCACATCTGGAAAATTATAAGTTGGTTGAGATTAAGATACGAGAATTTAAATCATTGTGGAACAAGAGTGCCACAGTGTCATAAAATACGCTCATCAAGGAGGAATGGTTGTTTTATCCATTTACTTTCAAAACAAGTTTGATGAAGACTGGTTAAGAACTGTTGAAGTTAAAGAGCGGATAAGGCATATTTGGCCAAACGTTAGATAATTCAATGGTCATAATCCAAAAGTGTTTTGGGAGATTTGGCTGGTTATCAATCTTGGCCCACAAACATGTTAGCCAAGTTTCAAAAAGATCAGATGAAAACTGGTTCATTTACAGACTGGACAAGGCAAATTTGTAAATTTTTGATATGTCAAGGGCCATAATCCAAAAATGCTCTCATTTATAGAGGTAGTGCATATTTTTGCCAAGATGTTTTCAAAGTCATCTGCTATAAATGTGTTGTACATGCCAAGGGTTAAATGATTAAACATGTTCAAACATGCCAACTTATCATATTTAGATAGTATGTGTTTAAGCTATCAACTAAATAATAACAAGTAACTGGAGGATTGCAAGCAATACCATAGTCCCCTACCGGTTTGCACTTTTGAGTCTGTTTCTGTTGTCATAGCAACCCAATGTTTAGGTATATCAAGACAATAAAGTATGAAAATAAAGAAAGGGAAATAACTCAAAAATTAGGGAAGCAAGAGTTATGGTTCATGTGCACTGCACTCCCCCTTGATACGATGTATTCATGTGTGAAATTTCATAGCCATAGCTAGTATAGTTATGGAGATATGCTCCGGACAAAAATCAAGTATGAAAATAAAGAAAGGGAAATAACTCAAAAATTAGGCAAGCAAGAGTTATGGTTCATGTCCACTGCACTCCCCCTTGATACGATGTATTCATGTGTGAAATTTCATAGCCATAGCTAGTATAGCTATGGAGATATGCTCCGGACAAAAATCAAGTATGAAAATAAAGAAAGGGAAATAACTCAAAAATTAGGCAAGCAAGAGTTATGGTTCATGTCCACTGCACTCCCCCTTGATGAGATGCATCCATGTGTGAAATTTCATAACCATAGCTAGTACAGTTTTGGAGATATGCTCCGGACAAAAATCAAGTATGAAAATAAAGAAAGGGGAATAACTCAAAAATTAGGGAAGCAAGAGTTATGGTTCATATGCACTGCACTCCGCATTGATGAGATGTATCCACATATGGAATTTCATAGCCATAGCTAGTACAGTTTTGGAGATATGCTCCGGACAAAAATTTGCCGGACTGACTGACTGACTGACTGACTGACAGATGGACTGACGGACTGACGGAGTGCAAACCTAATAGTCCCCTTCGGCACGCCGGTAGGGGACTAATAATCAGACATTTATGCTGATGTTAATATTTTCCCACTTACAAAAATTCTGAAACAGACAACTTTGAAAACATACAGGCAAAAAACATATGGAAAATCCCAATAGCAAATGCATAAATTTCTTGTTAAGAGCAATTTCACCTTTCTGCTATATTGTTTTCGAAAGTCATCTGCTGGAGATGCATCAAAATGCGTCTACAAGTGGGAAAGAGTTAAGAAGAGATTTTAACCACTAGGAATTTGGTCAAATATATCTAGATATATTAGAGTGTTCAAAGTAACACAAGTGTTGTTTGTGTGACAGACAGACGGACGGGTGAACGATTTATACATGATCCTATGTGTCTGTCCTTACAAAAGCAAAATGCGGTAAAACTGTCAGCGGTTCTCTCTTATATATGAGCTGTTCCACGAGAAAAACAACATTATTGACTCTGCGTAATGTATCGACCCAGATCAGCCTGCACAGTCCACGCAGGCTAATCCGGGCCGACACATTCTGTCTCAGGGGGGATAGAGGTAAAGAGTAATGATTCCTGAAACAGAAAATCCACAGGAGGCGAAAAGTATCTATCCGGGTAAGCCTGCACGGCATGCATAGGCTGATCCGTGTCAATACATTACGCAGAGTCAATAATGTTGGTTTTCTCATGGAACGGCTCATTGCATGTCGATGTACTTTTATATGTGCATAATTCCTATAACTACACTAATTAACTACTGCCTACGCAGGAACAATCAACTCACATTCAATATTACAATATATTACCATCAAGCTTAACAATATTATTAGTTATAAAATATCAGGGTAGTGCAACATTAAATGAATTATCTAAAATAGATTGTCAATGAATTGTAAAGTGTTACACATGAACATAATTAGTGATAATTAACTTCCATTCATGCGGGAATAATTACACATATCATTATCGCATATGATAACTAACGCCTACACAGATATCTTTTCTCTTTTCCATATACAACAAATCATTAACAAACAACTTTGAAAACAATTCAGGAAACATACAAACAAGAGACCCAGAGTATCACTCCACTGCATTAGACAAAAGTTGCCTCGCCTCCTGTTGACCATGTTTTTGACCAATCAGCATGGCATGAAGGAATCTTGTAGAGGGTCACCCATGGAATATTTCTACAAAATTATTTGAAAATAAGCCAAATAGTTTCGAAAAGAGAAATTGTTGAAAGTTTTTACTAAAGCTGTATAAGCTGAACATAATAAGCCCTGGCAGCCATGTTTTTGACCAATCAACAAGGCTTGAAGGAATCTGATAGATGGTCACTCAAAGAAAATTTCTACAAAATTATTTGAAAATCAGCCACCAAGTTTGCATGCAAAGATTTTTAATGTTTATCTTCGGTTGCCATGGAAACTGGAATTTTATATGGATCCAAAAACAAGAGAGGACATTTAGGAGAAAATTGCTATGAAGTTTCTTCACAATTTGCTCAGTGGTTACAGTGGTTACAGATGAGAATTGTTTTAAATTACAAGTTATTGGACAGACACAGAACTTACAAATAGCGATGACATAAGCTAGACTGGGTTCAGCCATTGGAGTATAAAATGGGGCGAATATGTTAAAAAGATTTATGAAGTTTTTCACATAGGTATAAAGGATAAAACAGCATTGCCTCCTAGCAACAATGATTTTGACCTATCAACAACCAAGATTGAAGAAATCAGGGAAAGGGTACATCATCATAGGAAAATCTCTATGAAATAATTTGAAAGTCAAGCCAATGTGTTCTGAGAAGAGTCAAAATCTGAAAGAGTCACCCAAGGATCATTTCTACAAAACTATTAGAAAACAAGGGCACCGCAAAGCGGATGCATCCCCTCGGCTTTCCATTTTCACATCGAGTTCTCTTGTGATCTAAATATTTAAGTCCAATTTTTGACTTCGATCTTTGACCTATGACCTTGAATCAATAGGCTTCAAAATATTGTCACAAACTAACTGTATGCCAAGGTTGCCACAGCTGAGATATATTGTAAGTTCAATCAAGTTCAATTTTGGGCATGACCTTTGACCTATGACCTTGAAAACCAATAGGCTTCAAGACATATCATAAACTAACTGTATAATAAGTTTTATTAAGATCGGTCAATGAATGGTCAGTGTAGAGTTGTGACAAGGCTGCCACAGCTGAAAATATTGTAAGTCCAATTTTGAGTTTGACCTTTGACCTATGACCTTGAAAATCAATAGGCTTCAAGATATTATCATAAAGTAACTGTATACCAAGTTTGGTTAAAATCTGTCAAGTAATGGTCAGTGTAGAGTGGTGACAAGGTTGCCACAGCTGAAAATAGTGTAAGTGCAATTTTGTGCTTGACCTTTGACCTATGACCTTGAAAATCAATAGGCTTCAAATATTATCATAAACTAACTGTATAATAAGTTTTATAAAGATCGGTCAAGGAATGGTCAGTGTAGAGTGGTGACAAGGCTGTCACAGCTGAAAATATTGTAAGTCCAATTTTGAGCTTGACCTTTGACCTATGACCTTGAAAATCAATAGGCTTCAAGATATTATCATAAAGTAACTTTATACCAAGTTTTGTTAAAATCCGTCAAGTAATGGTCAGTGTAGAGTGGTGACAAGGTTGCCACAGCTGAAAATATTGCAAGTCCAATTTTGGGCTTGACCTTTGACCTATGACCTTGAAAATCAATAGGCTTCAAGATATTATCCTAAAGTAACTTTATACCAAGTTTTGTTAAAATCCGTCAAGTAATGGTCAGTGTAGAGTGGTGACAAGGTTGCCACAGCTGAAAATATTGCAAGTCCAATTTTGGGCTTGACCTTTGACCTATGACCTTGAGAATCAATAGGCTTCAAGATGTTACCATATACTTACTTTATACCAAGTTTGGTTAAGATCTGTCAAGAAATGGTTAGTGTAGAGTGATGACAAGGTTTGTTACGGACGGAAGGACGGACGGACGGACGCACGGACACACATACATACGGACGGTCCCGTTACTATATCCCTTTCTCGCTTACTTCGTAACCGAGGAGATAATAAGCCAACAGTTTTAGGAGTAGATTCTTTTTCTTTTGGTTGCCATGAAAACCAGAATTCTAACTGGTACATGACTCACAGACTACGCACGGCAGACAAAGGGCAATCATAATAACTCACCTTGAGCACTTTGTGCTCACATGAGCAAGTAAATAAAAGCGCTTAAGTGATGATATGGTTTTGTACACCGTACACATGGTCTTTACTGTCATCTTCACGTTGGACCTTGTTAAATGAAATGGAAATTAGAAACTCTAAATCTTTGTTTGAAGTATGAAGAACTTCCACCCACAATTGAAAGCCTTTTAACATCGTTTGTACTCATGGTAAAATTTTGCATAGAAACTGTGACCTTGACATTAGCCAAGGCCAGTGACACAAGACCTACTCCCAGCTTCCTTTAAACTTATGCAGATGATCAACAAAGATGTTAAAGATATGACCCCATTTCTTGCAGACATATTATAGCAATTGGGACCTTGACCTTTGGTTTAGGTCTGTGAAACATGAACCCTTCTGAGCTCTTTTGACTCTCAACATTTACATGAAGCAGGGACGTAGCAAGCAAAAGTGCCTTTCCCACAAACAACAAATATGCAGCAGACGACTTTCAAAACATCTATGAAAACAATGGAAAATCTCAGTAAATGAAAGTATAATGACTGGAAAAAGTTGAAAACATTGTGGCAAAAGGAGAAATTGTTTGTTATGAGCAATTTCTTATTTTGCTGCAATGTTTTCAAAAGTCGTCTGCTGCAGAGGCGACAGAAAGCGTCTGTATGTTGGAAAGGGTTAAATAACTAATAATTCATGTCCTTTGACCTAGGTTGGTGGCATTTGAATATACATTCCAATTCCAAGCTCTCTTAACCCTTTCCCTCATACGGCAATTCTGCAGCAGACGACTTGGAACGTATTTTGTCAAAAAATAGAAAATCTGTATAATTGAATGGATAACCTATGACTAAAAGTGGAAAACATTGTGGCAAAAGGAGAAATTGCATGTTTTGTGCAATTTCTTCTTTTGTCACTATGTTTTCAAAAGCCGTCTGCTGCAGAGGCATCAGAAAGCGTCTATATGAGGGAAAGGGTTAACAATGAAACGTTGTATGAAGTAACAAGAAATTCCGCATACAAATGAAAGTGTTTGTGCAATAATGGAATTTCTTACAGATGGACCGTTGCCATTTCATAGTGGGGAAGTACTAAAACCACAAAAACATATTCTTTGACTTTTCTGCATGCAGTGTGACATGTTTTTTATGTCTTATGAATGATGAAATATTGAGATTTTTGTTATAATTATATACTAAGACTCAATGAATGCATCATAATTAAGACTTTTTCCTTGATAAATATAAATAAGTCTTGTTAAAGATATTTACAAATTGTCATTTGATAAATAGAATATTTTAGCTATGTTCCACAAAATCTAATCTTGTCAAGATCAACCTTCACATATTAATCTAGCTCTGTTTGCTAATAGTCAATAAAGGATAAAAGCAACTAGACAATCATTGTCCAATCTGATTGTATGAATGCAATGCATGCTTGGATTATACATGTATTAATCTTCAGTTATCAAACAATTTAAAGCAGTGTCAGTCCCCAACAAGTAGCATTGAAAGTATCCAGTAATTTTCCACACAGCCAATCATCTCTACAAACACCTAGACTCTGTTACCCAGTAAAAAAATATTTGATAGTTTTTACAGCCTTCTTGCATTTACCTGAGATTCTGGAAGCTGCCACCAGAAATTGACAAAGAGAGGGGGGAAAAAAAATCCAGTTGATTTTTTGCTGCAAGGTAATTTACAATACATAAATGATCCGCGCCACAAGAAAATTTGGCTGCAGAAGTCTTTAATCCTTTCCCACATACAATAATTCTGCAGCAGACAAGATTGAAAACTTGTCAATAATATGAAAAATCTATATAAATGAAAGTAAATTTATTGATTACAGCTAAAAACATTTGTGGCAAAGGGAGTAATTGCTCATTATGAGCAATTTCTCCTTTTGCCATTCTGTTTTCGGAAGTTGTCTGCTGCTGAGGCGTCAGAAAGCATCTGTATGTGAGCAAGAGGGGTTTAACAAGAAGATTAGTCAAACCGGTGGATGCTACCTGAACGGGTTGTAAAAAATCTTAATCCACATATAGACGTGTTCTGCCACATCTGCAGCCCGCGGCTTTTGATAAACACTGCGGAAAAAATGTGAAATCGCTCATGATCGCTCATCAGTTTCTCAGTTAGTCACAATGTTTTCAACTTTATTCATTCAATATTTATTCTTCCACTTAAAGAGATATTTTACATTTTTTGTCAAGATGTTTTCAAATTCATCTGCTGCAAATTTGTTGCAAGTGGGAAAGGGCTGACAGGCTTTTTTATCCTATTCCCTCAAGTAACGCACCTGCTGCAGACAGATTTTTGCCACATCATTTTACAAGCTGTTTTCAATAACTTTCATTAGTTCGAGATTTCTCATATTTTCGCCTAGATATTTTCAAGGTCGTCTGCTGCACATTTGTTGTATGTTGGAGAGGGTTAATGTGTCAATCTCATCTTGGTACCCAAGCTTCCCTTAACCCTTTCCCTCATACGACAATTCTGCAGCAGACAACTTTGAGCAAAGTTTGTCAAAAAATAGAAAATCTCTATAATTGAATGGATACCCTAGTATGACTAAAAGTGGAAAACATTGTGGCAAAAGGAGAAATTGCTCGTTTTAAGCAATTTCTTCTTTTGTCACTATGTTTTCAAAAAGCCGTCTGCTGCAGAGGCGGCAGAAAGCGTCTATATGAGGGAAAGGGTTAAAGCTTCAGAGACTTACAGGCAACAGTAAAACTGTTGCTCAGAGAAATTTTAAGTCCGGACACAAAACAGGACAGACAAATGTATATATGCACAGGCACACTAAAACATGACAAGATGTCTGGAAATGGATTTGTCCAAGCTTGGCATTGGGAAGAGCCCATAGCTGATTCTAGGAAAATTAAGCACCCAACAATATAGAACCTGGTCAGTTTGCACAGGTGCATTTTGTTTAGAGTCAGTTCCTTGTGATTTAGAGTGTCCTCCAGAAGATAGCTAGGTTTCAATGATTGTGGTAGATTGTGGTCAGTTCTTTGCGACTTAGAGTGTCCTCCAGAAGATAGCTAGGTTTTTATGATTGTGGTCAGTTCTTTGCGACTTAGAGTGTCCTCCAGAAGATAGCTAGGTTTTTATGATTGTGGTCAGTTCTTTGCGATTTAGAGTGTCCTTCAGAAGACAGCTAGGTTTCAATGATTGTGGTAGATTGTGGTCAGTTCTTTGCGATTTAGAGTGTCCTTCAGAAGATAGCTAGATTTCAATGAGTGTAGTCAGTTCTTTGCAATTTAGAGTGTCCCCCAGAAGACAGCTAGATTCCCATGATTGTAGTAGATTGTGGTCAGTTCTTTGCGATTTAGAGTGTCCTCCAAAAGATAGCTCGGTTTTCCTGATTGTAGTAGATTGTGGTCAGTTCTTTGCAATTTAGAGTGCCCTTCAGCAAATAGCTAGATTCCCATGATTGTAGTAGATTGTAGTCTGTTCTTTGCGATTTAGAGTGTCCTCCAGAAGATAGCTAGGTTTCCATGATTGTAGTAGATTGTAGTCTGTTCTTTGCGATTTAGAGTTTCCTCCAAGAGATAGCTAGGTTTCCATGATTGTAGTAGATTGTAGTCTGTTCCTTGTGATTTAGAGTGTCCTCCAGAAGATAGCTCGGTTTTCCTGATTGTAGTAGATTGTGGTCAGTTCTTTGCAATTTAGAGTGCCCTTCAGAAAATAGCTAGATTCCCATGATTGTAGTAGATTGTAGTCTGTTCTTTGCGATTTAGAGTGTCCTCCAGAAGATAGCTAGGTTTCCATGATTGTAGTAGATTGTAGTCTGTTCTTTGCGATTTAGAGTTTCCTCCAAGAGATAGCTAGGTTTCCATGATTGTAGTAGATTGTAGTCTGTTCTTTGCGATTTAGAGTTTCCTCCAAGAGATAGCTAGGTTTCCATGATTGTAGTAGATTGTAGTCTGTTCCTTGTGATTTAGAGTGTCCTCCAGAAGATAGCTAGGTTTCCATGATTGTAGTAGATTGTAGTCTGTTCTTTGTGATTTAGAGTGTCCTCCAGAAGACAGCTAGGTTTCCATGATTGTAGTAGATTGTAGTTAGTTCCTTGTGATTTAGAGTTTCCTCCAAGAGATAGCTAGATTCCCATGATTGTAGTAGATTGTAGTCTGTTCTTTGTGATTTAGAGTGTCCTCCAGAAGATAGCTAGGTTTCCATGATTGTAGTAGATTGTAGTCAGTTCCTTGTGATTTAGAGTGTCCTCCAGAAGACAGCTAGGTTTCCATGATTGTAGTCTGTTCCTTGTGATTTAGAGTGTCCTCCAGAAGACAGCTAGGTTTCCATGATTGTAGTCAGTTCCTTGTGATTTAGAGTTTCCTCCAGAAGACAGCTAGGTTTCCATGATTATAGTCAGTTCTTTGTGATTTAGAGTTTCCTCCAGAAGATAGCTAGGTTACATCCATGATTGTGGCAGATTGTGGTCAGTTCTTTGTGATTTAGAGTTTCCTCCAAGAGATAGCTAGGTTTCCATGATTATAGTCAGTTCTTTGCGATTTAGAGTGTCCTCCAGAAGAAATGTTGCCGATAAAGGACAAATTGCTCATTATGAGTTAGTTCTCCTTTCATCACAATATTTCACAACTCTGTTCAATAATCATACTTTCATTTTTTAGAGATTTTCATTATTGTTGCCTTAGATATATTCTTATTTTTCTGCAGCAGGTTAATTAACACTTTCCCTCATACGACAATTCTGCAGCAGACGACTTTGAACATATTTTGTCAAATAATGGAAAATCTCTATAATTGAATGGATCGATAACCTATGACTTAAAGTGGAAAACATTGTGACAAAAGGAGAAATTGCACGTTTTGTGCAATTTCTTCTTTTGTTACTATGTTTTCAAAAAGCTGTCTGCTGCAGACGTCAGAAAGCGTCTATATGAGGGAAATGGTTAAAAATGATTATAATGCAGCAATCAACTTTAACCCTTTCCCAGAGTGATACAACAATTCTGCAGCAGACGACTTGGAACATATTTTGTCAAAAAATAGAATATCTCTATAATTAAATGGATATTGTTACCTACGACTAAAAGTGGAAAACATTTTTGCAAAAGGAGAAATTACTCGTTCTGAGCAATTTCTTCTTGGGTCACTATGTTTTCAAAAAGCCGCAGAGGCATCAGAAAGCGTCTATATGATTATGAGGGAAAGGGTTAAATAACATACTGGAGAAGCAATTATTGCAATGATCATTATTATTTGCCCAATTTTGCTATTCTTTTTTGTAGGCGTTTTTAACCATTTCCTGCATAAAGATGCTTTCTGACGTATCTGCAGCAGACAACATTTGAAAACATTGAGACAAAAGAAGAAATTGCTCTAACAAGCACTTTCTTCATTAGCCACGATATTTTCTATTTTTTTTTTCTATAATATAATATACCTAAAATAATTTATAGAGATCTTCTGTTTTTTTGTCCAGATATTTTTAGTCATCTGCAGTGACTTGCTGAACTTTTTCCCAACATACAGACGCTTACTGACGCATCTGCAGCAGACGATTTTTGAAAACATCATGAGCAATTTCTGCTTTTGCAACAAGATTTTCAACTATATTTAATAACTAAACCTTAATCAATGGAGATTTTTCACGTTTTTGCCTAATATGGTTTCAGTCGTTTCCTATAGATTTGTTGTATGTGGGAAAGGGTTAAGGACATGATTCTTCTACAATCCTTTGCTTTCCAATGATCTGAGGAAGAATTGAAAAATATCATTTTGGGTATAGAGTTGAAAAAAATGTTTTCAAAATTCAGCTTCAAAAACTTTATATTGTGCCTGCTTCATTTAAAGGGTGATTTCAATTGTACATACCCGATTACAGTGGGTTAAAGGTCATTAAATGGCTCAGGGGGCCCCTTTCTCATGTGCCTTATTTCATTAGATCTGCTGCAAGAACCAGTAAACCAGTCTGCCAAGAATGTGTCAAGAAGACAAAAAGTTTGTAGCACAGTCTACAATTAGTGTGAACTGAACAGTAATGTCACTTACTGGGAATCTATCAAATTCTCCTACAAACCCAGCTACAAATGTTTTTGGACTACATTTACATTAATGTACTGTAAAGAACAAAACAGCTACATACCCAGAGGTATAGCTGTTCTCGAACAAATGAAGTTGTAATTAATTCTTATTAATGAATTAATGAACATTTAATTTATTTGTGTGAAAGTGCCAAATTTCAAGGAAGTGTGGCTTATAGTACTAAACAGTGAAATTGACTGTTGTGTGACATGCAAGGACTATGGTTATCAATAGGGAGGGACTCGGCTGGTAGGTGGATGGGCCTGCTAAGCTTTCACTATACTTATGTATAAGTTAACCCTTTCCCACCTGCAGACGCATTTTGACGCCTCTGCAGCAGACAGCTTTTCTAAAACAGTGACAAAAGAAGAAATTGCTTAAAACAAGCAATTTCTCCTTCTGACAAAATGTTTTCCACTTTAAGTCATAGCTAGGTTATCCATTCAATTAAAGAGATTATCTATTTGTTGACAAAATATGTTCCAAGTCGTCTGCTGCAGATTTGTTATATGTTGGAAAGGGTTAAAAGTACCTCTTGGACCTAGCACTACATGTGTTTGTGTTGCTTTTATTCCACAAGTTGTACTTGTAGGAAAACCAACAGGCATTTGAGACTAGGGACGATCTGGATCAGTGTACATTTTTGCAGGTTGATATCATGTGTTGCCAATTAATCCCAGAAATGTTTCAAGAAAAGATTTTTGATCAGATAGTACAGATAAACAGACCTTTCTAAATCAGAACTTGCCATAAATTATGGCAATTGGCTCTATATATCATACTCCATGTACAAGGGAACTCCATTGTCTGGCTATATTACTTCATTCACACATAAAAGTAATCTGCAGCACTGATGACTTTGAAAACATCTAGGAAAAACTATGGAAACATTTAATAAATGAAAGTATAAATACTGAATAGAGTTGAATTGTTTATGGCAAATAGAGAGACTGCTCATTCCATCCTGACCATAAAACGTATTTTTAACCCTTTCCCTCATACGGCAATTCTGCAGCAGACGACTTTGAACGTATTTTGTCAAAAAATAGAAAATCTCCATAATTGAATAGATAACCTATGACAAAAAGTGTAAAACATTGTGGCAAAAGGAGAAATTGCACGTTTTGTGCAATTTCTTCTTTTGTCACTATGTTTTCAAAAAGTTGTCTGCTGCAGAGGCGTCAGAAAGCGTCTATATGAGGGAAAGGGTTAAACCAGCAAATATTAGTTCTAAAAAAATGTTTGATATAAATTTGCAAGCCTGAAATTGGTGAGCTATTCCGCTATTTTCCTGAAATGTTTTGAAAAGACAAATATTGTAGAAAACGGAGATTCTGTTCATCATGAACAATGTCTCCGTTTCCAGAACACTTACGGTTTTCTGTTTTCTAATTTTGATATAAAGTTAAACTTTAAACCCTTTCCCTCATATAGACGCTTTCTGATGCCTCTGCAGCAGACAGCTTTTTGAAAACATTGCCACACTGTCTTCAGCTTTTGGCAATAAATAATACATGCATCCATTTATAGAGATTTTCCGGATTTTTGCCAACATGCTTTCTAGGTCGTCTGCTGCTGCAGATATGTTGTATGTGGGAAAGGGTTAAATGAAAGGTAGTCGAAGAGTATTGACCAAGAGTTTGAATCTCTAGTGAGAGGGTTCTGCACTAAAAGTAGAAAACATTGTGGCAAAAGGAGAAATTGCTTATTTTGAGCAATTTTTTCTTTTGTCACTATGTTTTCAAAAAGCCGTCTGATGCAGAGGCGTCAGAAAGCGTCTATATGAGGGAAAGGGTTTAACTTAATGGACCTCTTCATATTGTCCTAAACCCTTTCCAACATACAATTTACAAACCTGCACCAGACAACTTTGAAAACACAATGGCAAAATTATAGAAAATCTCTATAATGTAAGTGTATATACTATATAACAAGAGTTACAAAAAGCAATTTGTCCTTTTCCCACAATGTTTTCGATAGTATATAGTCTTACTGCTGATGCATTGAATTGAATTGGACCTGCAAGTGGGAAAAAGGTTATGATATGATCATATCATATCCTTAACCCTTTCCCACAAGAAACAAATCTGGAGCAGATGACTTTGAAAACATATTGACTAAAACATGAACAATCTCCATCAATGAAAGTTAAATTATAAAACAAAGAGTTGGAAACATTGTGGGAAAAGGAGAAATTGCTCTTTTTGAGCAATTTCTTCTTTTGCCACGATGTTTTCAAAAGTCGTCTGCTGCAGATTTAGCGTCATAATGCATCTACAAGTGGGAGTGGTTTTAGTTGGTTTCAATTCAGAAGGTACGCCGGCATATCAGGTTAACCCTTTCCCTCATATAAACGCTTTCGGACGCCTCTGCAGCAGACAGCTTTTTGAAAACATAGTGACAAAAGAAGAAATGGCACAAAACGTGCAATTTCTACTTTTGCCACAATGTTTTCCACTTTAAGTCATAGATTATCCATTCAATTATGGAGATTTTCTATGTTTTGCCAAAATACGTTCAAAGTCGTCTGCTGCAGAAATGTCGTATGAGGGAATGGGTTAATGTATCACAAAAGTTCACTCTGCCATTTCAGCTGGTCTCAAACAATTATATTAGTTTCTGGGGGAAAAGATCCGGAAACAAATGGATTAGTTGGTCAGAAATTCATAACGGAAAAAAATAGGCCTACGATGTGATAGAAAGATATTCTATAAGTAATGTTACAGACTTCAGGCAGGCATTCGGAGTAATTTAGAAAGATGATACTTAAATGACACATATTTCCTCACCCCCAAATGATATATAATTGCCTGAGACTGGTCCATAAATAGTGTGAAACAAAAAACTGCATCCAAGTATAAAATGATACTCAATTTTATCACCCTTTATTCAGTATTATTAACCCTTTCCCACATACATTTCCTACTGACACCCTTGCAGCAGATATGCCTTTAGAAAACATTGTGGCAAAAGGAGAAATCGCTCATGATGAGCAATTTCTCTATTAGTCATGATGTTTTCAACTCTATTTAATAATTGAATGCTGACAGTTAATGAGAATTTTCATGTTTATGCCAATATGTTTTCAATGTCGTTGCTGCAGATTTGTCACATGTGGAAAATCAGGGTTAATTGTGGAAGAATTAAAGCAGTAGCATCAAATTCATTGTTGAGTTTACTAACCTCGGATTTGAATTTGAATTGGTCTTTGTTATGAGCAATTTCGCCTTTTGTCATGATGTTTTCAACTCTATTTAATAATTAAATGCCGAGTTAATGAGAATTTTCATGTTTATGCCAATATGTTTTCAATGTCGTTGCTGCAGATTTGTCACATGTGGAAAATGGGTTAATTGTGGAAGAACTAAAGCAATAGTATTTCATTGTTGAATTTACTAACCTCGGATTTGTTAAATACATTACCCTTTTCGAGATACAAATGCCTTTCATTGCCTGCGGAAGCAGAGATGTTTCGTGGTAATTTCTCCTTTCCACACACAGCAGAGGACTAGATAAGGAGGAGTAAACAGATCTTTCTTCCATGATATCTCTGTAAGCACTCATTGAAACCTATGTTTTGGGTACTCTCACTGAGATGATTCTGTTGAGCAGCCACAACATAGGGTTTGAGGGTCATATAGAGATTTAGGGGTTTGCAATACTCTTCTTATCTAGAGCTTTGATTGGTAAATACTTAACCCTTTCCCTCAAACAGACGCTTTCTGACGCCTCTGCAGCAGACCGCCTTTTAAAAACATAGTGACAAAATGAGCAATTTCTCCTTTTGCCACAATGTTTTACACTTTTAGTCATAGGTTATCCATTCAATTATAGATATTTTCTATCTTTTGACAAAATAAGTTCAAAGTCGTCTGCTGCAGAAATGTTGTATGTCAGGGAAATGGTTAACTCTTTACTGCAGCAAACAACAAATATGTGCAGCAGAAGACTTTGAATACACCTAAGCAAAACTATTGAAAATCTCTATAATTGAAAGTCTAATTATTGAATTGCAATTGGAAAACATTGTGACAAAAGAAGAAATTGCTCATTAAGTACAATTTGTCCTTTTGGTACAATGTTTTCAAATGTTGTCTGCTATAGATGTGTTTAAATGTAAATGCAACTATTCCCCAGTATTCCTATATTGCATTGGCGTGTCAGTGGTAACGTTTATACACATTAGACCGTCTGCTGAAAAAACTTCAGAAGTCTACTGTATCGGAGCAGAGTATGGATTATGGGTTTTTGATAATAAATTTGACACAATCATTCTGTAAATCTTTCTGTTAGTATTATAAGCTTTCAAGAACTGGAAGACTTCAGATGGAATGCACTTGGAATAATTGCAACCCTTTTGTTGATTGTTAACCATTTCCCTCATACGGCAATTCTGCAGCAGACGACTTTGAACGTATTTTGTCAAAAAATAAAAAATCTCCATAATTGAATGGATAACCTATGACAAAAAGTGGAAAACATTGTGGCAAAAGGAGAAATTGCACGTTTTGTGCAATTTCTTCTTTTGTCGCTATGTTTTCAAAAAGGCGTCAGAAAGCGTCTATATGAGGGAAAGGGTTAAACACAGAAAGTAGTATTTACAACGGGCAAAAATATGGAAAATATCTTTAATTGAAAGTATATAATTATTAAAAACACTGTGGCAAAATTATGAGCAATTTCACCTTTTTTCACAATCGTTTTCCAAGCTGTCTGCTGTAGATGGTTTCACATGCGCATTATCAAGACTTATTCCTCAGTACTGTGGCTATATTGCATTTGCGTGTCCATGGTAATAATGTTTAAAGGATTCGGAAGTCTACTGTATAAAAGTATGGATTATGGGTTCAAAATCAGGATTTTGTAATTTTGATATTATCTGTTAATCTTTCTGTTAGTAATAGAAGCTTTTAACGAATATAATATAAGCTTTCAAGAACTGAAAGGCTAAGGCAGTTTAGACACTTTAAATGATTGCAAACCTTTTGTAGTATGTGACATCTTCAATGATAACAAGAGCTGTCGGAGGACAGCGCGCTCGACTATTTCAGCGCTTAATTAAGTTACTGAGATAATGGACTCTAATGTAGTTGCATGCAAAACATTAACCACAATTTCTTAAAGGGTGATAATTTGCATTATATGCAGGATAGAGTTATTTAACTTGATTATTTTGATAGGTGTGATGGTTGGGAAGGGTTATATAACCAGGGCCTTTTTTCCAGAAATTGGGAAGAGGCCTTAGCCTTTCATTTTGGGAAATTTTAGCGCGATTTTTTGCCAAATTGGGAAAAATTAGACATATAACATGTGGCTATATAAATAGTCCTTTTTACAATAACTTAAGACTTTTGGTTTATATAATGCAATTAAACAATCATATTACCTTAAACAAGACAAATATATCTGTTAATAGTGTATTCCACTTCATTTCACTTACAAAAAAAAAAAAAAAAAAAAAAAAAAAAAAAATTTTTTTTTTTTTTTTAGATTTTGGGAAATATTTTTTTCCAATTGGGAAAAAAAAAACGTTTTTCCAATTGGGAAGACACCGTTTAACGGCGTCACTTATATAAGGTAAAAAGGCCCTGATAACGTTTCAATGGAATGCATCAAGTAGTTACTAAGATATTGACTCTTAATGTAGTTGCACGCAAACCTTTAACCATAATTTCTAAGTAAAAAAAAAGGGCAACAATTTGCACCATATGCAGGATAGAGTTATCTTAATTGGTTGTGTATCTAGTTGTGAAAGGTTGTATAAAGTTTCAATACAACGCTTCAAGTTGTTACTGAGATTACACTCTAAATGTAGTTGCAAAACTTTAACCAGAATTTCTAAATCCAAAAAGGGCCATAAACTTGCATAAAATGCTGGATAGAGTTATCGTACTTGATTGTTTACATAGGTGTGATGTTTGGGAAGGGCTGTATAAAGTTTCAATGCAATGCATCAAGTAATTACTATGATATGGTCTCTTAATGTAGTTGCATGCAAAACTTTAACCAGAATTTTTAAGTCCAAAATGGCCCATTACTTGCATAAAATGCAGGATAGAGTTATTTAAATTGAAAGTTAACATAGGTATGATTGTTGGGAAGGGTTGTATAAAGTTTCAAAGCAATGCATAAAGTAAATACTAGGATATCGACTCTTAATGAAGTTGCACGCAAAACTTTAACCAAATTTCTAGTTAAAAAAGGGCCATAACTTGCATAAAATGCAAGAGTTATCTAACTTGATAATCTACAAAGGTGTGATAGTTGGGTAGGGTTGTAGAAAGGTTCAATGTAATGCATCAAGTAAACACTGAGATATGGACTATTAATTTAGTTGCACGCAAAACTTTAACCAGAATTCCTAAGTAAAAAAAGGGCCATAACTTGCATATAATTCAGAATAGAGTTATCTAAATTAGTTATCCACACAGGTGTGATAGTTGGGTAGGGTTATATAAAGTGTCAATGCAATGCATCAAGTAAATACTGAGATAAGTAAAAAAAAAAGGGCCATAACTTGCATAAAATGCCAGATAGAGTTATCTAACTTGATAATCTACACAGGTATGATAGTTGGGCAGGATTGTAGAAAGTAACAATGCAATGCATCAGGTAAATACAGAGATATGGACTCTTAATTTAGTTGCACGCTAAACTTTAACCAGAATTTCTAAGTTAAAAAAGGGCCATAACTTGCATAAAATGCCGGATAGAGTTATTTAACTTGATAATCTACATAGGTGTGATAGTTGGGTAGGGTTGTATAAAGTTTCAAGGCAATGCAATAAGTAAATACTGAGATATGGACTGTTAATTTAGTTGAACGCAAAACTTTAACCAGAATTTCTAGGTAAAAAAAGGGCCATAACTTGAATAAAATGCATGATATAGTTATCTCACTTGATAATGTACATAGGTGTGATAGTTGGGTAGGGTTGTATAAAGTTTCAATGCAATGCATCAAGGAAATACTGAGATATGGACTCTTAATTAAGTTGCACGCAAAACTTTAACCAGAATTTCTAAGTAAATAAGGGCCATAACTTGCATAAAATGCAGGATAGAGTTATCTAACTTGATAAGCTACATAGGATTAGGTGTGATAATTTGGTAGGGTTGTAGAAAGTTTCAATGCAATACATGTAGTATTTAAGTACTTGCATGCAAAACCTTAACCAAAGTGTGACGTGGACGCTGACGCCGAAGCCAGGGTGAGTAGTATAGCTCTCATATTCTTCAAATAGTCGAGCTAAAAAGTCATGTGATTAAAATAATTTCACAGAATCTTTTGCTAATTAACCCTTTCCCTTATACAATAATTCTGCAGCAGACAACTTTCAATATATTTTGTCAAACAAGAGGGCCATGATGGCCCTATATCGCTCACCTGATTTAATAGAACTTCAATAGTTTTCAAAGATTTTACTCTATACATATTAGGAACCTTGGAAGAAGGTCACCCAAGGAACATTTGTGCCAAATAATCTTCAAATCAGGGAGGTGCTTTTGGACAAGTAGATTTTTAAGGATTTTACAATGCACAAATAAGGAAAACAAGCCCCGCCCCTGGCGGCCATATTTTTCAATGGATCAGATTTATTTGAACAATCTTGGTAGAAGGTCCCCCAGGGAACATTTGTGCAAAATAATTTTCAAATCGGGCTAATACTTTTGGACAAGAAGATTTTAAAGTTTTAACAATGCACATATAAGGAAAACAAGCTCCGCCCCCTGGCGGCCATGTTTTTAAGTGGATCGGAAATATTTGAACAAGCTTGGTAGGGGGTGCCCCAAGGAACATTTGTGCAAAATAATTTTTAAATCGGGCCAACACTTATGAACAAGAAGATTTTTTAAGATTTGGCAATTTTCCCCTTTTCTGATGCTGCAGCAACCAAAGTTCTACTTGGAATGAAATTCTTTGAACAACTTTGAAAGGGGACCACCTAAGGACCATTTCTGTGAAATTATTTTGAAATCTGGCCAGTACTTTTGAACAAGAAGATTTTTTAAAGTTTTAACAATGCACATATAAGGAAAACAAGCCCCGCCCCCTGGCGGCCATGTTTTTCAACGGATCAAAAATATTTGAACAATCTTGGTAAAGGGTGCACCAAGGAACATTTGTGCAAAAAAAAATTCAAATCGGCCCAGTACTTTTGGACAAGAAGATTTTTCAAAGTTTAACAATGCACATATAAGGAAAACAAGCTCAGCCCCCTGGCGGCCATGTTTTTCAATGGATTGGAAATATTTAAACAATCTTGGTAAAGAGTGTCCCAAGGAACATTTGTGCAAAATAATTTTCAAATCAGGCCAGTACTTTTGGACAAGAAGATTTTTAAAGTTTTAACAATGCACATATAAGGAAAATAAGCTCCGCCCCCTGGCGGCCATGTTTTTCAACGGATCGGAAATATTTGAACAATCTTGGTAGAGGGTACCCCAAGGAACATTTGTGCAAAATAATTTTCAAATCGGGCCAGTACTTTTGGACAAGAAGATTTTTTAAGATTTGGTAATTTTCCCCTTTTCTGATGCCGCAGCAACCAAAGTTCTACTTGGAATTAATTTCTTTGAACAACTTTGAAAGAGGACTACCTAAGGACCATTCCTGTGAAGTTATTTTGAAATCTGTTCATTGGTTTAGTAGAAGAAGTCATTTGTAGGAACTTGTTAACAGACGCCGACGACGACGCCGGACGCCGGACGGTGAGTGATCACAAAAGCACACCTTGCACTTCGTGCTTAGGTGAGCTAAAAACACATCATGACAATTATTCTGAATGCAACCTTCACAGTATTAACAAGATTTTCCTTCATTTGGCCCAGTGATCTATATTATTAGCTCGACTTTTGAACAAAATGAGAGCTATTGTCATGACCCTGGCATCATCGGCGGCGTGGTCGTCCGGTTAAGGTTTTTTGTTTAGTTGCTTTTTTTTTCTCCCTATCAGTCGAGCGTCTGTGCCGTACGCGGTGCTCTTGTTTTACCTGATATGACCCATATTCCAACATGGACTAGATATATCATCAAGACAACATTCTGAAAAAGTTTCAACTTGCTCAAAGTAAAAATTGCGTCCTCCGGAGTTTGAACAATATTTTCATTTATTGACCTTGTTTCTGACCCAACATAACCCATATTCGAACTTGACCTAGATATCATTCAGCTCAACATTCTGATCAAATTTCAAGCTGCTGAAGCTTTGACAGTGTTAACAAGATTTTCCTTCAATTTGATCTAGTGACCTACTTTTTGACCCAACATGACCCATGTTAGAACTTGACTTACATATAATATACTCAAGACAAACATTCTGATAAAGTTTCATCATGCTCAAGTTAAAAATGCAGTATCCAGAGTGTTAACCAGATTTTCCTTTAATTTGGCCTTGTGACATAGTTTTTAACAGGGCACAACCCATATTCAAACTTGACCTTGATATCTTTAAGACAAACATTCTGGCAAAATTTCAAATTGCTGAAACAAAAATTGCGGCCTCTAGCATGTTAACAAGATTTTCCATTAATTTGACCCAACATGATCCATGTTCAAACTTGACCTACATATCATTAAGACAAACATTCTGATAAAGTTTCAACATGTTTAAGTTGAAAATGTGGCCTCTTGAGTGTTAACAAGATTACCCTTCAATTTGGCTTAGTGACCTAGTTTTTGACCCACATGACCCATATTCGAACTTGACCTAGATATCATTCAGCTCAACATTCTGACAAAATTTGAAGCTGCTGAAGCTTTGACAGTGTTAACAAGATTTTCCTTCAATTTGACCTAGTGACTTACTTTTTGACCAAACATGACGTATGTTCGAACTTGACCTACATATCATCAAGACAAACATTCTGATAAAGTTTCAACATGTTCAAGTTGAAAATGTGGCTTCTTCAGTGTTAACAAGATTTCCCTTCAATTTGGCCTAGTGACCTAGTTTCTGACTAAATATGACCCGTATTCGAACTTGACCTAGATATTTTTATGACAAACATTCTGACCAACTTTCAAACTGCTGAAGCAAAAATTGCGGCCTCTGGAGTGTTAACAAGATATTCCTTCAATTTGACCTAGTGACCTACTATTTGAGCCGACATAACCCATGTTCGAACTTGACTTACATATCATCAAGACAACCATTCTGATAAAGTTTCAACATGCTCAAGTTGAAAATGTGGCTTCCAGAGTGTTAACAAGTTTTCCCTTCAAATTGGCCTAGTGACCTAGTTTTTGACCTGATATGGCCCTGTTTTGAATTTGTCCTAGATTTGATGGAGATGAATGTTCTGATAAACTTTCATGATGTTTTTTTTGTTTGTTTGGAGTTTAACGCCGCTTTCAACAGCTTTGGTCATATCACGGCGGTCAGTGCACCTACCCATGTTAAACTTTCATGAAGATTGAATGCAAAATGTAGCCTGTAGAGTGTTAACAAGTTCAAATGTTGACGACGCACGATGCACGACGGACGGACGCCGGACAAAATGTGATCACAATAGCTCACCTTGCACTTCATAGAAAATCTCTATAATTAAATGGATACATAACCTATGACTTAAAGTGGAAAACATTCGTTGTGGCAAAAGAAGAAATTGTTCCTTTTGAGCAATTTCTTCTTTTGTCACTAGGTTTTCAAAAAGCCGTCTGCTGCAGAGGCGTCAGAAAGCGCCTATATGAGGGAAAGAGTTAAGCCTCTACTAAGACTGTTTAAGCCATTTATTTTGAGTAAGAAGAAAGCCTGATTTTCTGGCTTAACCCTTTCCTACATACAATAAATCTGCATCAGCCGACTTTGAAAATATATATAGTGACAAAAACCTGAAAAATCTCCATAAAAGATATCTTATTTGATAAATAAAGTAGACTGCTGGTATTGTGTCTGCAGGTGGAAAAGGGTTAATTTAACATTCTGGTGCTTCACATGAGTGATTTAGGACCATGGTTACAATTATGGTCCTCTTGTTAACATTAACCTTTTCCCAGGAAATCTGCAGCAGACGACTTTCAAAACATGTTGGCCAACAGATGGAAAATGATGATATGGTTAAGAGTTGAAAACATTGCCAGATTATTTTCAAAAGTTGTCTGCTGTAAATACGGCTGCAAGTGTGAAAGGTTTAATTAATTCAGTTATATCATGGCAGCCATGTGTTTGCTTGCTTTTGGCACCTAAGTATACTCCCACAATGTTCCTCCCAGGCAACTGGCTGCCTTCCCAGTTAGACTTAACCCTTTCCAACATACAATAAACCTGCAGCAGATTGCTTTGAAAACATGTTGGCCAACATATGGAATATCTCTATAAACTAAAGTATAATAACTTATTAGGGTTCAAACATTGCAACAAAAGGAGAAATTGTTTATGATAAGCAATTTCCCACTTTGTCACAATGTTTTCAAAAGTCTTCTGCTGCAGAGGTTTCAGAAAGTGTCTGTATGAAGGGTTCAAAATATTATAGATTATTAGATAAGAAATATTTTTAAGCAAATAATTTTATTTTCAACATTCTGATATCCTTTAACTACTCAGACAAAATTTAGGGAAATGCTTATCAGAAATGTTTGTAAATATTATTGATGATTTTTATCTGTCTCCTGGCAGTGAGTGAGACAGCATTAAATGTGAAACCTTTTTGCTTGATGCAGATAAAATTTAACCCTTTCCCACATGCAGAAGCTGATCACTTTCAAGACATTGTGGCTATAGAAGAAATTAATCACATAGAGCAATTTTTCATCTTACCAGAATATTTTCAACTCTTTTCAATAATCATACATTCCTATTACCTTTACTTTAATGTGTTCACAGATATCTGTGGCAGATTTGTTGTATGTGGAAAAGATTTAGATGGCTTTTGAGCAGAGGACATTTACCTGTTCCACTATATAACAGATATACAGCAGACTATAAATGAAAGTAAAATCATTGAATAGAGATGTGGCAAAAGAAAAAAATTGTCTACAGGTCAAAATAAGCCAAATACATCCGCAATCTTGCGGATCCACAAATAGTCCCTAAATCGATCACCTGAATATTTTTAAAGTGTTTACCTAAACAAGTCTATGTAAAACAAGCGATCCCCAGGGTGGGGCCAATTTTGACCAATCTTGGTAGAGATGATGTTAGATTTCAAAAATTAACTTTTAGACAAGATTTTTCCCTTTACAAGTATAATATTATGTAAAACAAGTGACCCTGGATGGGGCCATTTTTAACCCCAGGGCTATTATTTGATCAATCCTGGTAGAGGTCCACTAGATGAAGCTATATACCAAATATCAAAGGCCTGGGTCATCTACTTTAAGACAAGAAGATTTTTAAAGTTTTTTCTGTATACAAGGCTATGTTAAAAAAAGTGACCCCAAGGGAGGGGCTCAGGGCAATAATTTGAACAATCTTGGTAGAAGTCCACTAGATGAAGCTACATACCAAATATCAAAGCCCTTGGCCTTCTACTTTTAGACAAGAAGATTTAAAAAAAAAAAATCCCTATTATACTACGAGTCTATGTAAAACAAGTGACCCCCGGGGAGGTGTAATTTCTGACACCAGGGCTATAATTTGAACAATCTTGGTAGAGGTCTACTAGATGATGCTACATATCAAATATCAAAGGTATGGGCCTTCTACTTTCAGACAAGAAGATTTTTTAAGTTTTGGTTAATTTCCCCTTTTTTGTTGCCGTGGCAACCAGAATTCTCTATGGAATTTAAATCTTTGAACAATTTTAAAAGGGGACCACCAAAGGAGCATTCCTGTGAAGTTTGGTTGAAATTGTACTTGCAATAAAAAGCAAAAATGAAAAATAAAGAAACCATAATGGGATCGTAGTGGACATTAGTTTAGTTATGTCATGGTTTATATAGGGTGGGGCAAAAAATTGGAAACTCTCTAAAAAAAAAAAATCTGTTTCTCAGATTTTAATATAATTTGGCTGAAATCTTCCTTAGGTGACACTCCAAAATTTATTGAAGCTGTTTTGACTGACAGAAAATCATGGCTGCCAAGAATGATTTTAAAGGGTCTTAAATAACAAACCTTTGAAATCTGTATGTCTGATTTGACAAAATGTTCATCAAGCCATAATGATTGTTTGAAAATCATGGCACCAGGGGTTAGGGCTGGCTACCCTTGATATTTTTCCGATTCAATGTGGCATGAATATTTTTAGTAGTCAGGGTCATCTAAGGATCATTTCTGCTAAATTATCTTGAAATCTGGCAAGCTGATTCAGGAGAAGAATTTTTAAGTTTTGTAATGTTCCCATAATTCTGATGCCACGGTTATAAATATAAACCTTTGAACAATTTTGAAAGATGTCCATCAAAAGGAATACTCCTAAGCTGTCGAATGTCACACAGACAATGATCCCAATAAATCACCATGAGTCTTTATTCAAAACAAGTAATATATAGCCATTTTTCACAATGGTTTAAAGTCATCTGCTGTGGTATTTTCAGAAATCGTCAGCCAAGGTCAAAGAGTTAACTACTTTTTTATCAAGAGTAATACTATAGGTTATTGCATCAATATGGGAAAATATTGTGTTGGACGAGTTCCTTCGGCTGAGTTGCCCGAGCTTGCGAGGGCACTCCGCCGAAGGAACGAGTCCCAACACAATAGATTTCCATAATCATTCAATAACCTTTTCATTGTATAATTTGATATTGGCTATTTAAAATGTGTCTTTTTTTTTTTTTTTTTTAAACACGTCACACTATTAGAAAATTAACAGTCGTTTTGGATTGCTCAGATAAACATTAACGATATATCGCGCAATTATACTCTCCTTTACGCTGGTTGCTAAGGTCGCGGAAAATATAATTTACGAACCGCCATTGTTGTCGACTCGAACTTGGAATCGTCGACAAAATGATGTGTAACGCCTTTTCTAACAGTATTTTTCATTAATAACTCGTGTATTATCTTATTCTTGTATTTACGCTTGGATATTTGTTTTTTTATTACGATTTAGATGCCCCTTTAAAAGGGCCTTTTGACCTCGCAGTATGTTCAGTAAAGCGAACACACGTCTTTGATATACATATAAAGGATACTGCGTTGATAAACTTCACATCGGAGGATAACAAAACAAATCTGAAGACCTACCTTTAAAACAATCATTTGCTTATTCATCCTAATAGTTATGAATCCCTCTTTATGTGTTGATACACTTATAATAGATCGTCAACGACAATCAAAACAACAATCGAGCAATATTATTGATGTACACGTCACATTATTACGTCAGAAACTACATACGTAGCTAACGCTATAAATAGACCAGATTGGGTTTTGTCTATCGATTTTTTCACTACGTGTCATCTATAAAAGATGTACCAAACAATGTACTACGAACCGTATAAGCACAGCTTTTTCCTAGGACTATCAGAGAGTCGAACCTTGAGCAGATCACATCTGTAAACTGATTCAAGTCCCGTCTACATTGATACACAGCCTAAACAAAACAGATGTTTTTTTATTTCATTTATATTTGCAAATGTGCCTAAATAGTTGTTTTAACCATTTTAATGGCTTAATTTGCCTGCGATGCACTAAGCCCTGACAGTAACACAGTAGAAGTATAAGTTAGCTGGTCCCTAAATCATGAATGGTTGGATGAGAGCCCTTTGTAACGTTAGTGTATGGAAATAGTTCCGTCCTTAGCGTCACGTGAAAAAGATTCCAGTGCAATATCAACCCGTGCAATATCAAATGATATTGCATCCTTTGTTCATATGGAAACAAGAAGGAACAATATCAAAGTATACAATAACAGCTGTTACAAGTAAAATAAAAATTCAAAGATACAAAGATAAATTTAAGCTATCTTTGGTTTCTGTATCTTGTTACTTGTAGATGTCTTCCCGCAAAGTGCCTGTAACGTAACATCTTGTTCAACCTTATTGCATAAAGTACAGTCGAACCTCGTTAATCCGGACACTTTGGTTCCCAGAGAAAAACGTCCGGATTGCGAATCTTCCGGATTAACGATTTCTTATTTTGCCTACGCCAAATTTTCGTCTTAGCATAACAATAGGAGTCAAAGAATGGGACCCAATATTTCCCCAGATATTGCGCGGATACATGATTATAATTGAGGGAAATTCATTCAAAATAGCTTTGCAAACTGTCAGCGATATTGTATTTACCATTTACCTCTAGATACTGTTTGTCGTAAGCAAAGCTTTATCATGAGATTTACAACACATAGATAACCAGTACGTAAACATGTACGTTTTTGAAAAAATGAACGTCAACATATAAAAATATTGAACAACTTATTATTTTTGTCAGATCTACACTTGTCTCTGGGTCAAAATATCGAAATTTTAGTCTCAAAATCAGTTTAGATCTGTTTGACAATTTGGCTGCTATTTTATGGCTGCTAATCAAAGTAAACAATGACACACGCTTGCAGATTATTGAACAGCCTTAGGCTATTACATTGTATACAGCTTTAACACCTTTTAGGACAAACGGACACTACAGAAAACAATGACACAGACTAATTGAGTAAAAACATATATACTGTCTATGTTTTCTGTATGCTGTACAGTCATGTACTGTTTGGACTTCCGGACTAACGAAACGGATTATATGTGTAAATGGTCAGTCTGTTCCCGATTTTTTTTGTCCGGTTCCGGAACGCGAATTTCCGTATTAACGGAGAATAATTAAGCATAAAAAATCCGTTCCCTAAATTTTTTGTCCGGATCGCGAATTTTCCGGATTAACGGCGTCCGGTTTAACGAGGTTCGACTGTATACACATGATATGTTCATAGCAATTTAGGCTGTTACTGGTCCATTTTACAATGTCCTTCATTAACAAGAGGCCCATGAGGGCCTATGCTCTACTGGTATGGTTCTTTGGTCATTTTCAATCCAGAGCATGTATGTATGGTGAAGATCGGATAGTAAATGGAGCTAGGCTCTTTTGTGTTCACAAGCTGTATTATAGCAATTTTTACAATTTCAAGGGCCATAATCCAGTCTTGCATGGGCGGATCTGGCTGGTTTACGAAAGGAACTGAGCTCTCATGGATATCTAACTACTGTATAAGTTTGGTTGAGATACAATCAAAAGTGAAGACTGTATCATGTTAACAAGCTCTTTTATAGCAATTTTTACAATTTCAAGGGCCATAATCCAGTCATACATGGGCGGATCTGGCTGGTTTACGAAAGGAACTGAGCTCTCATGGATATCTAACTACTGTATAAGTTTGGTTGAGATACAATCAAAAGTGAAGACTATCGTGTTAACAAGCTCTTTTATAGCAATTTTGACCATTTCAAGGGCCATAATCCAGTCATACATGGGCGGATCTGGCTGGTTTTCGAAAAGAACCGAGCTCTCATGGATATCTAACTAATGTATAAGTTTGGTTGAGATACAATCAAAAGTGAAGACTGTATCGTGTTAACAAGCTCTTTTATAGCAATTTTGACCATTTCAAGGGCCATAATCCAGTCATGCATGGGCGGATCTGGCTGATTTTTCAAAAGGAACCGAGCTCTCATGGATATCTAACTACTGTATAAGTTAGGTTGAGATACACTCAAAAAAGAAGACTGTATCGTGTTAACAAGCTCTTTTATAGCAATTTTGACCATTTCAAGGGCCATAATCCAGTCATGCATGGGCGGATCTGGCTGGTTTTCAAAAGGAACCGAGCTCTCATGGATATCTAACTACTGTATAAGTTTAGTTGAGATACAATCAAAAGTGAAGACTGTATCGTGTTAACAAGAAATTGTTTACGGACGGACAGACGGACGGACGGACGCACGCACGCACGCACGACGGACAAATCGCCACGACATTAGCCCTTCTGGCCTTTGGCCAGTAGAGCTAAAAATGAAGTCATGAAGAAACAAATCCCTTTTGTTTGAAGATTATACTTTGTACTCAACTGTTGATGGATCAAGAAGATGCAAGGCATTATCAGTAAAGAAATTTGATTGATTGATTGATTGAGATTTAACCTTATATTCAACAATTTTTTCAGTCATAATCAAGGGGTTGATTGATTGATTGTTTGGGGTTTAAAGCCGTTTTTAACAACATAATCAAGGGGGCCAGCTCGACTACCCATGGCAAATGGTTCGATATATCACCTACCCATTTTGGCAAATGCATGAATTGCTCATAATGAGCAATTTCCTCCTTTTGCCATATTGCTTCCACACTTTAATTAATGATCAAACTATCATTTACAGAGATTTTTGTAGTCAACAAATCGCCAGCTGCATATATATTTTTTTGTTGTATGTGGGAAAGGTTTAACCCCCCCTATTCCCATATACAGCAAACCTGTAGCAGAAGACTTTGAAAATGACTAGGCAAAAGCACAGAAAATCCCTTTAAATGAAAGGACTATAATTGAATAGAGTTGAAAACATGCATGGTGTCAAAAGGAGAAATTGTTTGTTTTGAGCAATTTCTTCTTTTGTCGACATGTTTTCAAAAAGCTGTATGCTGCAGAGGCGTCAGAAAGCGTCTTTATGTGGGAAAGGGGTTGTTAATGAATGATAATGTTGATATGGTGTTAACTCTTTCCCTCATACAGAGGCTTTCCGACGCCTCTGCAGCAGACGGCTTTTTGAAAACATAGTGACAAAAGAACAAATTGCACAAAACGTGCAATTTCTCCTTTTGCTACAATGTTTTCCACTTTTTGTCATAGGTTATCCATTCAATTATGGAGATTTTCTGTGTTTCGACAAAATACGTTCAAAGTCGTCTGCTGCAGAATTGTCGTATGAGGGAAATGGTTAACCTCAAACAACTAAACACTGACAGACACTGAAATAACATGTTTCAGGTCAGTGGCACACAGAACAACTGTTTTCTATTAGACAGAATGAGTAGCATACCAAACATGCTAATTTGATCTGTGATTGACTGATAATGTACAAGGGGAAAAAAGATAAACAAGTCCAGATAGTCAACTGATAACCCTTTCCCTCATACGACAAATCTGCAGCAGAAGGCTTTGAACATATTTTGTCAAAACATAGAAAATCTCATTAATTGAATGGATAACCTATGACTACAAGTGGAAAACATTGTGTCAAAAGGAGAAATTGCTCGTTTTGAGCAATTTCTTCTATTGTCACTATGTTTTCAAAAAGCCGTCTGCTGCAGAGGTGTCAGAAAGCATCTATATATGAGGGAAAGGGATAATGGAATTTTTTTTCTTGTTTGAAAGCTTTGATGAATGACTTAAACAAAGGAATACCAGATTTAATCAATGATTAATTTATTTACAGAGATATAGTCTTACAAAAAGGTTAATAATTGACCATTATGCGCGTGTCAAAGGTCGATTCCATGTAATCGTCATCACCATTTGTTCTTTTTATATGTTTCTACTTTGATAATTATTTATTCTGTTTGAACATACCCCGTACATTAAGTAATCATTGGAATAAGGAAATAATGAGTAAAGAGATAAGGAGTCAGTCAGTCAGCCTTATTTTGCCCCATATTATATTGCTTATTTAACCCTTTCCCTCATACGACAATTCTGCAGCAGACGACTTTGAACGTATTTTGACAAAACATAGAATATCTCCATAATTGAATGGATAACCTATGACGAAAAGTGGAAAATATTGTGGCAAAAGAAGAAATTGCACGTTTTGTGCAATTTCTCCTTTTGTCACTATGTTTTCAAAAAGCCGTCTGCTGCAGAGGCATCAGAAAGCTTCTATATGAGGGAAAGGGTTAATCTGCAGCAGATCGACCACTTCGAAAATGTCTATACAAAAATATGGAAAAACTCTTTAATACTTTCTAATGCCTCTACAGCAGACAAATGTTGAGAACGTTATTGCAAAAGGCGAAATTGCTTAATTTCTCCATTTGCCATAATGTTCAATACTTAAATAATACAAACATTAAACAGATGTTTCCATATTTTTGCCCAGATGTTTTCAAAGTTGTCAGCTACAGATTTGCTGAAAGTGGCAAAGGGTTATTTAATAGATTTGAAAACATTGTGGCAAAAGGAGAAATTGCTCATGATGAGCAATTTCGCCTCTTGCCATGAAATTTTCAAAATTCGTATGCTGTAGAGGCATCAGAAATTTTAGCATGTAGGAAAAGATTCTTTAGATCTAAACAATGGTTTATATGTGAAATAACCATTTAACCCTTTCCCACATACAGACGCCTCTCAGCAAACAATATTTGAAAACGCATCCTTGATTAGATAATATCTTTTAAACGAATCCTTGGTCAGGTCAGATGTCTTACAATATCACATCCTTGGTCAGATATCTTTCTATCACATTCTTGGTCAGATATCTTTATAATATAGAACAACCATTGACATACATGTCATTATCCAGATGTTCACAAGTTTAACCCTTTCTCATAATTATGTTCATGCATTATGATGCATCTGCAGCAATTTTAATTGTAGAAAACATTGTGGTAAAAAGAGAAATGAGTATATATTTATGTTTTCAACTCCCTTCCTTAATACTGATGTCATTTAAAGAGATCTCCATATTTGTGTCAATATGTATTCTAAGTTATCTGCTGCAGATTTGTTGTATGTACGTGGGAATGGAAGTCACAACATTTTCTGATAACACATCTGCACATGAAACAATACAGACCAAGATCAGCATTCATGCTGTCTTATCCTGGTCTTCATTGCCTGCTATATTCATGTATCAATTTTGTTAACCCTTTCCATCATATGACAATTCTGCAGCAGACGACTTTGAACGTATTTTGTCAAAAGATAAAAAATCTCCATAATTGGAATGGGTAACCTATGACAAAAAGTGGAAAACGTTGTGGCAAAAGGAGAAATTGCACGTTTTGTGCAATTTCTTCTTTTGTCACTATGTTTTCAAAAAGCCGTCTGCTGCAGAGGCATCAGAAAGCGTCTATATCAGGGAAAGGGTTAAGCCAAATACACTTCATACCTGTTCATACACTTTCCCACATATGGCAAATGTGCAGCAGACAACTTTGTAAACATCTTTGCAAAAACACAGAAAATCTCAATAAATGTAAGTCTATAGCTATTAAATTGAGTTGAAAATATTGTGGCAAAAGGTAAGATTGCTCATAATGAGCAATTTTACCTTTTGCCACAATATTTTCAAAAGTTGTCCACTGTGAGAGAAAACTCGTCTGTTAGTGAGAAAGGTTTAAGAATATAATTAGATCAAATGGTAATAATACCAATTTGTAGGAATACATTAGGATAATGAGTTAACCGTTTCCCACATACAACAAATCTGCAGCAGACGACTTTGAAAACATCTTGGCAAAAAATATGGAAAATCTCCATAAATTAAAAGTGTAAGTATTGAATAGGAATGAAAACATTGTGGCAAAAGGAGAATTGGCAAAATATTTTCAAAAGTCGTCTACTGCAGATGCGTAAGAATGCATCTACAAGTTGGAAAGGGTTGAAAATATGCCCTAAATTTAGGATTTTTTCAATCAATTTTTTGTTGACACTTTCCGAAATTGGCATTCACCCCTTGCCCGTTTACAGACACATTCTGACACATCTGCACCAGACAACTTTTGAAAACATAGTTATAGCTTGGCGAAAGGATGCGTTTGGCTTATGGATGTTTTTTAACACTTTTGAAAATATTGTTGCATTTCTTGAATTATCAAATATTTGGAAATGTCAAGAATTAACAAATTATCAAGGAAAACAGTTAACCCTTTCCCACATATAGACACTTTCTAACGCCTCTGCAGCAGACGATGCTTGAAAACATGTTTGAAGTAGAAATTGCTTTTCAGTTATTGTACCTTCATTTATTGAGATTGTCCAGGTGTTTGCGACAATGCTTTCAAAGTCGGCGGCTGCAGGTTTGCTGTATGTGGAAAACGTTAAACCTCGACCACTTCCCAGTAGTTTTCACTTGGGCTGAATGAGGTCAGAATAAATTTTATTGACCATAATAATAATCATCCCTGTTAAAACAACCGAATAGTCTAGAACATAAATGTAATTGTTTAGACAAATTATCTTGAGTGTGGAAAAAACAATAAGTGGTTTTCTCACAGCTGTCCGGGTTGTCAAGAGAGGTAATGAATTGAATAGTCTCTTTGACTTAACCCTTTCCCTCATACTACAATTCTGCAGCAGACAACTTTGAACATATTTTGTCAAAAAATAGAATATCTCTATAATTGAATGGATAACCCATGATTAAAAGTGGAAAACATTGTGACAAAAGGAGAAATTGCTCGTTCTTCTTTTGTCACCATGTTTTCAAAAAGCCGTCTGCTGCAGAGGCGTCAGAAAGCGTCTATATGAGGGAAAGGGGTAACTCTCCAGAATAATGGTTAATTTCAATAAAGGTATAAAACCGCTTATGATCAGATGGTTTAACCCTTTCCCACTCTTCCAGAAACATCTGCAGCGGACGACTTCTGAAACATTGTGGCAAAAGGAGAAATGAAGCTCAAACTTATCTTAAGATTGCTATTGTTTTGGTTTGGGTATAAGTATATATAATTCTATTTTACATAGAAGCTTTCTATTTGACATATATAAGTTTTCTATTTCATATATCATTGTAGGAAAGTATCAGATATGATTCTAAAGACATTATTAACCCTTTCTCTCATATAGATGCATCTTGATACACATGCAGCAGGCAGATAACTATTGAAAACAATGTGACAAAAGGTGAAATCGCTCATAACAAGCAATATTCCTTTTGCCAAAATGTTTTCAACTCTATTCTTTAATTATTGTTTTATATAATTGTGGCTGTATGTTTTCAAAAATTTAAGCGTGCAACCCTGCAACCTTGGTATGATTGCGCAAGCTTGCAAGCGCGCAATTAAGATTGTAAAGGTTCCTATCGCAAGCATGCGCAACCTTGCAAGCGTGCGATTATGCCTGCAACCCCGCAAGCTCCATATGATCGCGCAAGCTTGCAAGCGCACAATTAAGCGTGCAACCCTGCAACCTAGGTATGATTGCGCAAGCTTGCAAGCGCACAATTAAGATCGTAAAGGTTCCTATCGCAAGCATGCACAACCTTGCAAGTTTGCGCAACCTTAATAAGGTTGCAACCTTAATAAGGTTGCGGGAAGTACGCAAAAAACTACCATTCTGCAAGCTTAATTAACTAATAAGCTTGCGCATGCTTACTATTAAGATCGCGAATGTTCCTATCGCAATCTAACTGCATGCTTAAATAAGATTACGGCACGCTTAGTTGCAATCTTGCCACAACCTTGCTGCAAACTTAATTAAGCTCGCTGTTTTGGTTTGGGTTTAAACGAAAGACAATTTCCATATTTTTTGCCTATATTTTCAAGTCTTCTGCTGCAGAACTGCTGCAAGTGGAAAAAACTTAACCCTTTCCCTCATATAGACGCTTTCTGACGCCTCTGCAGCAGACGGCTTTTTGAAAACATAGTGACAAAAGAAGAAATTGCACAAAACGGGTTAAATGATTGCAGTAGAATTTAACATTTTATTCAGATAAATTTCTCCTATATCTCACAAAACTTCCAAGAATCAGCTTGTGTAGAAGACAATGAGAATGATTAGCTGCAGACACCTTTTGAAAACATATTGGCAAAAATGTGGGACATCTCTCCTAATGAAATGTTTATAATTGAAAATTGAATAAAGAGTTGAAAACATTGTGACAAAAGGAGAAATTGATAATGATGAGCAATTTCTCCTTTGGCTACAATGTTTTCAAAAGTCATCTGCTGCAGAGACGTCAGAATGCATCTGTATGAGGGAAAAGGGTTAGAAACTGTATTGATGGGTTTTATTGGAATGTATAAAGCAAAACTACCTACTTTATTATTTGGTTTGATATGTATAGTGATACCAATTATTATCTCTTTCCCTCATATAGACGCTTTCTGACGCCTCTGCAGCAGACGGCTTTTTTAAAACATGGTGACAAAAAAAGAAATTGCTCAAAACGAGCAAATTTCTCCTTTTGTCACAATTTTTTCCACTTTTAGTCATAGGTTATCCATTCAATTGAAGAGATTTACTATTTTTTGACAAAATATGTTCAAAGTCGTCTGCTGCAGATTTGTTGTATGAGGGAAAGGGTTAAAGCTTCTTACAGACTCTTCAGCCAATGGGCTTGCTTGTTTGAATGGTGTCCTATGCCGCTTTTAACAGTATTCCAGTTATATCACAGCTTTTACAGGGTAGATTACAAGTAATACTCTTCAAGGCTGACCATTTTTACACATCAGAAGAACTTAATTGGTGGAAGACAAATGACGGGCAAGCTGGGATTAAAACTCATAACTGATGGATGGACAGTTCTCCCTTTACTGATTGAGCAGTTGGGCTCATCGATTAGAAACACAAGCAGCTTTGATCATGTTACATATTGCAATTACTATTTCCGTTGTTAGTAACATGTTGGTATAAAAGATAAAGTTAGAATCAATTTGGCTTTGAGTGTAGTATCTAGCTCATTAATGATGAACGAAAGCCAATGGGAACATTGCAGCGTTGTTCGTCTACCATCACTTGGATGAAGAATGTTGTCTGGAGTTCTCAACTCAATATTGGCTTAGGCTAATATAAACCTCAGGTTCAT